>JAWNGG020000394.1:0-133394 GCA_036937485.2 Tetragonisca angustula | reverse complement strand
TATTGTTCATTACACATAATGCCCGACTTTATGAATAAATGATTAAAACGGGCGCGCAGCCTGATAAATATTGATTAATTTATTAAATTGATCAGGCATTAAAGCGACGTTGCTTTTGCGTTTGGTTTTGTACTAGGTTCAAAAACCAATCACAACGGCCGTATTAATTTATCGTTAAAACAAATATTATGTACTGTATACTGTAATAATTCGTTAGTACGAAAATTCTGAAAAATATATCTGAAAAATATATTCTGAAAAATATAATTACTTGGCTCGTAACTTACACACAAGAAAAAGAATAAAAATATTAAATTAGTTGAAAGCATTTCTTTTTTTTTTAATTTTTGTTTCGAACAAAATTAAGTATCAAGCCGTTAGATATCAAGCGTTTGAATGTCTACAACATTGTCGTACTGCGCAATTTAAACTCACAATTACACATTACACGGGTGAAAGAATTTCACTGATAGTCTCCGTGACGTCTTGCCAATCATTCCAGAAGATATAAAACAGAGTCACTTCCGTGATAGATTAGTATACAGGAGCTTGCGAGCAATATCGATAATCAGACCAATCCTGAACATCAGACACGTAACTCGATCCTATTTAGAGAAGACCAAGGACCACATCTTGCATGCAGCGATTCTTCGTGTTGATCCTTTCATGGTAGTAGATTCCGAGTGACTTGGGGCAAGTACAGAAATTCAAATAAAAAAATAATACATACTTGCTAATAAATTTCACTTTCTTTTTTCCACGTTCTGAACTCTTGAAAATATCTAGAAAAATCCTAGAATAGCGGAATACAAATACATACTTTCTTAGATTAAACGCTTTAAAAGCATCTTTTTGAAGAAATAAAAAATTCCCTTCGATTGTTATATTATTCAAAGTACTTTAATTAAACAAAAGAGAATAAAAAATCTGATATCAGCTGGTGGTTTCAGTGTCAAAGAAGTCCGTATGTAAAATTTCACTGGATGCGTGAACGACATGCGACTGATAGAAATAATTGTTCTTCAGATCCCTCATTCGTCTGCATTCTTGTTACTTTTAACCCTTCGCGCTTCTTTTTGTGTCTCGACAACATTGCGTCGCACTTGATATTTTTAAGTTACAAAAAAAAATAATAATAATAATTGAAAAATAATTCGGAGTGTAAAGGGTTAACCACTTGCGGCTGGCAATCGTGTACAACGATTCGTCCACTCTTTGAATTCATCGGTATATGGATAGAAATTACTAAGAAGCAATAAATTTATTATTTGTTTTGTTCCTGGGTTAAGCTTAAATTACAAAAAAAAATAATAATAATAATTGAAAAATAGTTTGGAGTGTAAAGGGTCAACCACTTGCGGTTGGCAACCGATTGCGGACCGTAACGAGTGACCAACACCGTGTACAATTCTTCCACTCTTTGAATTCATCGGTATGTCCCTGGATAGAAATTACTAAGAAGCAATAAATTTATTATTTGTTTTGTTCCTGGGTTATGCTTAAATTACAAAAAAAAAAAAATAATAATAATAATAATTGAAAAATAGTTTGGAGTGTAAAGGGTCAACCACTTGCGGTTGGCAACCGATTGCGGACCGTAACGAGTGACCAACACCGTGTACAATTCGTCCACTCTTTGAATTCATCGGTATGTCCCTGGATAGAAATTACTAAGAAGCAATAAATTTATTATTTGTTTTGTTCCTGGGTTATGCTTAAATTACAAAAAAAAAATAATAATAATAATTGAAAAATAGTTTGGAGTGTAAAGGGTCAACCACTTGCGGTTGGCAACCGATTGCGGACCATAACGAGTGACCAACACCGTGTACAATTCTTCCACTCTTTGAATTCATCGGTATGTCCCTGGATAGAAATTACTAAGAAGCAATAAATTTATTATTTGTTTTGTCCCTGGGTTATGCTTAAATTACAAAAAAAAAAAATAATAATAATAATTGAAAAATAGTTTGGAGTGTAAAGGGTCAACCACTTGCGGTTGGCAACCGATTGCGGACCGTAACGAGTGACCAACACCGTGTACAATTCGTCCACTCTTTGAATTCATCGGTATGTCCCTGGATAGAAATTACTAAGGAGTAATAAACTTATTATTTTTCCTGTTCCTGAGTTATGCTTAAATACACTTGAAAACTGTGAAAATATTGCAATTTTGGGACAAAAGATTCTCGAGGTGAAAAGGGTTTTCAGCGACGGCCATTCAATCGATTCCGCCGCCCCCGATGAAATCGAGGCCGCAACGCGCCCCCCGTGCTCTTCACCGATTTGCTTCCGAGCAAATATTTACACCACGCGAATGAACAACCGGCCCCCGAGTATTTCCCGAAGTCTTGTTCGTCGATTTTGTTTGTTAATCGGCGAAGAGGGTCCTCTTTGTTTTTCCTCCTGATTGTCGGCGTGTATAATTTACTACTTATTGGTACCGTTTGATATTGCCCTTTGGAATATTGGCTGACTTGTTTGTTCCGCGACGTTAGAATATACATGCATAGATATAATACAGTGGATACATATATAGACGGATACATTCACCTGTGCGTGTGATTTTGAAATTTAACACTTGTTGCTGTTGGAATCGATACCAATTTCTGCTCAGAATAAACGAATATTTTCTTTCACTTGATGCTTAATAATGGAATTATCGAAGGAGGTACATTGTACATTTCATTGAAGGAGTGTGATAATATAGTGGAACTACGAAACAGTAATTAATTGTAATTTAATGTATCACTTATTAATAATTTTCTTTTGAGATCGACGGAATATTCACATCTGTTGGTTATTATTAGATCGAAGGAGTAATGTCGAATGAATTTATTCGTAGAATGTACAGCGTAGTTAGAAATCGGTTGCAGGAAATTATTTAACCTCTTGTTCGAATGACGCACGTCGAGAATTTTTTGTCCTAAAATTGCAGTATTTTCTAAGTACATATATTCAAGTAAAACAAAGTAGGTAAAATAAATAATAATTTTATAAATGTATTACTTAATAATTTTATAAATAATAAATTTATTATTTAATAATTTTATAAATAGTAAATTTATTACTTAATAATATTATAAATAATACATGTGTTACTTAATAATTTTACAAATAATAAATGCGTTACTTAATAATTTTACAAATAATACATGTGTTACTTAATAATTTTATAAATAATAAATTTATTACTTAATAATATTATAAATAATACATGTGTTACTTAATAATTTTATAAATAATAAATGTATTACTTAATAATTTTGTAAATAATAAATGTATTACTTAATAATTTTATAAATAATAAATGTATCACTTAAATAATAATTTATATCCGGTGATATCATACCGACGAGTTCAAAAACGAGCGAATTATTGCGTACGGTATATTGGTCACTCGTTATGGTCCGCGATCAGTTGCCAGCGCAAGCTAAACTGAATATTTTAGTTATCACTTTATTTGCGATTAACGAACATCGCTTCAACAGCGTTCCACGCGATTTGAAGTCTCGCTAGTTTGACTCTTCGTATTTATAATTTTCCCCAAGAGAAAACGTTCGTTGCTATTTGTACACGTGTAAATCAAATCTCTCTTGCGAGCCTCGGAGGGGGGCAACCGAGAGCAGCCAAGTCGCTGTCGCGGCGAATTTCTTATGCGCTCTGCTTTGTTTTTTTTTTTTTTTTTCTTTCCAACGGAAAGAGAAAATTCTCTTGCATTGTAACGCAATGTACGAAGAGTACATTGTTTCTTGCGCGGATAGATAAGCGGCTGGGTTCCCCATATATCCCGCGATGAATGACGTTACTGTATCAGCGGCAGCGCGCGTCGTATGCAGTTCACCAAGTCGTGTCCGCCCGCGTGTTCCTCGGCCTCTTCTTTCTTTCTCCGCTTCCGTTTATCTCCCGCTATCGCCGTGCCCTCTGTGTGCGCGCGCGTGTGTGTGTGTCTCTGTTTTTCAGCGAAAAACCGAGAACGAATAATCGAAATTGCACGCGCGCGCCGTGATTGCGAAAATCCGCCGCGAACAATGGAGAACCTCTCCGAAGAAAAACACGCAAAGGTGGCTGTTATCGTTGTCCTTTGTTACACGGAGCACGTGGATATTGGAACATCTGCTTATCACTTGGACAATTGAATTAACGTGCATTTGTTACGGGATGGTCGCTACTTTGAACTTTGAACCTCCCGAAGAACAGTCGAACACGAAAAAAAATTTCGTTGTAACGAGACCTCGAGCTCCTTTAGCAACACAGCGGATGAAAATTTCGGAAAGTCAGTGTTTGTAGAAACGTTCGAATTTGAAAGATGTGAAAGTAGAAGCTTCATGGGTTTAAAGTGGATTGTTGTACGTTGTCGTTACAGTCGAATTTTTCATCGAGTGTGACGAATGTTAATAACGATGAGTTCAAATGACGAAGCAAACTGAAGTTCTATACGTAAATTACCAGCAGTCATAATAACATCGATCATTAATGATAACAACTGTTAAATCATTAGGCAACTCTGTTGGAGAATAAAAGTTCATTTATTTATTACATGTTACAACAACGTATAGTATCTAAATTTCGATGCACACTCGATTCATCTTGGATCGTTTTCATCGCATTAATAATAACTCGAATTAATCTCCACGTGATTAAATTGTCTTGACAAAAAAAAAAAAAAAAAAAAAATCGATCGCCAACTTGCAGTATATCGACGAGATTGAGGCCTTGTTCATATTGTTTAATGGCACGTTTCATCGAGCTAATAATATTGCAACACCGAAGCGTCGAAGATGAACGCAAGGAACCTGAAGCGCTTACGCTCGATATCCAAATTTAACTAACAGCCAAGAAGACAAGTAGCATTAAAATTCATTGTAATACAATTTTGACGAATATGCAAGAACATTTAACACTAATCAACTGCTTACGATACAAGAAAATGGACAGATTTCTTCGCAAATCTTCAGAAATTGTTTGCGTTTTATTTCGAAAGAAGTCGAAATCAAATTTCCCGTTTCCAAGAACGGAGCATCGAGGATTCTCGATATTGCCAGTCAGTCATCCGGTTTGGTTAAGCCCGTAAGATTCTAATTTTGAATTAATTATGGCAAGCCCGCGCTACATACAAATATCTTCAAGCGTCGCGCGCTTAGATACACGCACGGTTTGCCCGTGTTTGCAAAGTTCTCAAACACGGCACACGACAAAAGAGTAATTAACTCTGTTCGATGGCACGGGCTCGGCCTGTATTTACACGGTTGTTTCATTGTAGTTTATACCTTGACTCATTCCATATCTCGTACGATTTAAATTAACCATCTCATTTGAATTGCGCGGCGGACCAGAGCTCAGTGGAAAAAGAAAACAAAATTGAACAGAATCGAGGAGAACACAATGAAATGAAAAAAAAAAAAAAGAAAGGAAGAATCATATTTCGATTTTTATGATAAGACAGTGATGTAATGCGGACTTGAACAACATAGTCGAAAAGGTTTGTTGCGCTAGGTTATTTCGCATGGAATGCGAATTTGCGCGTAATCTCGAATGGAGAACGGGAAGGTTTGATTTCGTGGAAGCGAGCAACCGAAGCGGCGTCAAATTCATTCACGCTGTTACAATGTAAAACGATAATAACAACGTGACGTAATTTGTTGCTTTCTTTTCTCGATGGCGAATTGACGTTATCGTTTCGTCCACATTCTGTCGCGTATCTCGTTCTTTCGTTCGAAAAATTGAAAAAAAAGGGAAAAAACATAGAGAATGACGGTAGAAAAATTTTCCTCCTCTTCAAATTTTTAAAATTTCGCCCGAGGGAGAGTTTTCTGTCTTTTTGCACGAACAATCAGAATCTTTTTGCACGTGATTCGCAAAAGTTAAAAACCGAAAGAAAAAAAAGAAAAAATACCACTACTAAAAATAAGAATGACTTGAGTCTTCGGTCACATTCTTTTACCAAAAAAAAAAAAAAAAAGATTCTTAACTTTATTATCCAATTATTTCCTTCATAATTAGGTTCAAAATCAGCAGAATCGCACCGTTTCATGAAAACGACGCTTAACCTCTTGCCCTGGAATGACGTGAATTTTTTGTTCCAAAATTGTAATATTCTCTCAGTCTCAAGTGTATTCAAGTAAAACAAAATAGGCAAAACAAATAATAAATTTATAATAATAATAATTTTATAAATGATTAATAAATTTATTACATAAATAATAATTTCTATCCAGTTTTCTATCCAAAGGAAAAACGAATTACATAATGTATACGGCGTTGGTCACTCGTTATGGTCCGCAATCAGTTGCCAGCCGCGAAGTGGTTAAACCCTCCCCCCCAATTACTAGAAAGATCCCTCGAAACGTGATTTACAGGAGAGAAACAAACACGATTGGAAAGGCAATAAGTACGTGCATTAATCGGCGCAGCACAGTATAAAACGCGGTATAAAACGCGTTTTTATCGCGATTTATAATCTTTCCTGCGTTCGGTGGCGTCGTCTGGTGATGGCAGCCAATAGACCATTGTTTCTTGATAAAAAGTCTGCTGAATCGTCGATTCGTTCCCGAATTGCGCGATTTCTTTTATCGTTGCATACTTATCCTAAGCGACAATCGTGTATATCCGAGGCTGTGCGTAAACAACGATACAAAGATTATGCGAACGATTCGGAAATTGACTTCTAGAGGTGGTGTTCGATATCTTGGATGAGTAATCGCTGGCCAATAATCTCGGACTCTGGTGAATTTTTATCGACTCCACCTGGAACCATTTGCTCCGCGCCATTCGTCGAGTCAGGCTGGCTGGTATTCACGTATATCACGCTAAACGGTGGTTATTTATTATCGACTCTCCAAACAAGCTGTACCTCCTCCTGTGCCTTTGTACTATCGATCGATCGGCATTATTCGAAAGTCGAGACGATTTTAAAAAGAGACTGGCAATTTGGAGATTTCATTCTTTTCTCTTTTTTTCATTTCTGTTATATCGTACGAAGTATGAAGTTTATCTATTTATCTGAGTTTGTCAGGGGACAGACAATTTGTAGGGTTGGAGTTACATGGCTGTGTTATAGTCAACAGATGAGTTCACAGTTAATTGTTAAATTAAAATTTCGTTCTGACAAATGGAGTTTCGCTTTGCAATAGATACTGCACCAAGTCCTCGAAAGTACTTTACGTCTCTGTCTTCTGTGATTTTTATATTTTCGTGTTAAATGTAATGCACTTTATTCTTCATTGGTATACACGAATATTCAACTTTTCAAACAGCTTAAAATTCCAATTCAGATATATCCAACTTAAAAATAAGTTAACTCTAAAAAAGTAGCCAGTAAAAATTGCTTGTTTAACATTCTTTTACCATTCTTCACGCAATTCAATTCAATTCAATAAAAAAACCTTACTCGTCGAAATTGTCCAGACAGCTGAATCAAACAGCGAAGATTTTTGTCGTCGAAAAGTTCGAGGAAGCTCGCGACTAATTTTAATCCATTGTTCTACTAAATTATTAGTAGAATGATATCAAGCTCGCGATTATTTTCATATATTATTCTACCAAAGGTAGAATATTTTTACACTCGCCACGCCTGGTACATTCGTTTTCGGTCGGCGACGATTACACAGTTTTCAAGCGTTTCTCTCTCGGATTAATCGACGAAGTTGATACGACCGATTGGTCGACATTTAGCCCGCGGCCAATTGGTGAGCGCGTTCCATTGATTGGCTGGTGCGTACACATAATACCGTAGAATAACGGTGCCATTTGTGTTCAATCACGAACGTTGCTGAAGATTTACCGCCATCGAAGCCGTCGTTCCCTTTTTTGAATTGTCTCTTTTTCAACGTTCGCTTAGTTAACAGACCATTGCAAAATGATATATATATATATATATATATTTTTTACGCTCCGTTGATCCCTTCGCTTCTTTTTGAAGCACGATCGATCTTCCTTGACGCAAGTAGCGCTTGGATTGACGATGCCTTTATTCAAATCTGCAAGAAAATCGGGATCTCTGATAAAAACTATGTAGCAGATTCGATTCTGATAGACGTCGCGGAAAGAAATCGTCAATGTTGGTTAACGTGAAATTCTTCTCTGCGCTGTATCAGCATTAATTGTTTTCGTCGATTAAAAAGATTTCTTAATCAATCTTGATGTACATTGGTCACAAAAGCATAATGAAGGGAGGCAGCGAATTTGTGCGTCAAGTCGTTCCGATTCGGAAACGAATGATGCAACTTCTATTTTCTCGCAGTATCGAAGCGAACGTTTCTACAACGCGGAAGAGAAGAATCCTTGAGCATATTGAGATATAAACCAGGCGAAACGAATAACAAACTTACTAATTCTCGGTAATTTCTAACCATGTGTACACCGACGAATTCAAAAAACGAAGACGAATCGTTGCGGTCACTCGTTACGGTCCGCGAACGCGTTCGAACAACATCCAATTCCCCGCTGTTTCACCGAACGGGATGGTCGATGAGAATTCAATAAAAGGTCAATAAAGATGGCGGCGAGGGGGTGGGGGGTGGACCCGAGTCGAACAAGGCGAACACAAAAATCATCGGCGATCACGTGCGGCGTTGTGTCGTGAAAACATCGCTGACCAACGACGCCCGTTAATAGAGCAATCTTCGAGAGTTAGAGAGAAGAGAGGCTCTCGTAACCGGGCCACGAAAGATCCGCGCGGAGAGCGAGAGAAGTGGTTTGAACGTTGTGGAAGATGGCGGCCGCGCCCTATCAGGCTCAATGACCTCTCCGACAAATCGTTTACTTCGCACGCGGCGGCGGCGGCGGCGGCGTCAGCCGGAGATCGCCGCGTCGCATCCTCGGGCGCCGTGCGAACGCGCCTTTATGGCCTGCGAGCCCACGAGTGACGTAAGCGCTCTCATCCTCTCCGTTGGCCACCAAGGTGTTGGCCCCAAGTTCACCGGGGCCCTTTTCACCCTCCTCTCCTCCCTCGCGTCTCGCCACTGTCCGACGAATACGCCCATCATGGCACACTATACTTCTCCATCAAGTTGTTTGTCTTTTCTCTCTAAAGTCGAACAAAGTCTTTAGGTTTGATTAAATATCCATGTCGGATTCGTGGGATTTTATCGTTTTTTTTTTTTTTTCTTTTCTTAAGTTGGTAATTTCGTTTTTCACGAATGTTTGTCGATGTACGACGTTGGAACGTTTGGAACTTTTGCCCTTGTTATTCCTTGATTCACGATTCTTGCGACACGGTTAATCAAAGTATAATGATTCAGTAGACTGTGGATTTCCACGTAGTTTCATATAGAACTGTTTTACATAGACGGTAGCTGTATTTTCAATTTACTTTATACATTGCAATTCTATAGTTGATAATGTAAATAAGTAATTCGCAGTTTAATGTTTTAATATTTTAAAGTTTAATACCGCTGACATTTTAATTTTCTTCTTTCTGGGAGCTTCGACCACGGAGACAAATTCTAAACGAGCCGCCATCGTGGCGGCATCCGACTACCGGAGGTTAAGAGTTCCAAGAGAGATTCGAGAAAATGTATTCTGGTCTTTCTCTTTTCAGAAATTTTCGAACGTATCTTGATTCTGTTAGGTCAGTTTTTTTTTCTTCTTCTTTTACATTTTTCCCTCCCCGTTGCATTCGCTGGATTCAGTGAACTGTCGTAGTCTTTTGGAAGTGCTCCAAAATATTCTTTAGCTTGATTAAACCACTCTATTGATATCCTTTACATTTTTCATCCATCCGGCTATCTGCCATAAAATATCCTTTGGAACCGGTTATCTTGAAATTAATTTAGTTAAAAATCGGAGAACTCGAGGAATCGTATTTAGCCGCGAGTCTGCAACTTTTCACGGTCTGTCTCTCTGAAAATGAAAATATATTTTCAACAAATGTATTCCGATAGAATAATTTAAAATTATCATCAACGTCATTCTTTATTTTCAACGTCAATTGTAGATCAATTATGCATCTCTTCCACCAAAAATTGAAAAAGAAAAGAAAACAACAATTCTACATTCTACGTATTTATTTGTCAACGAATAATAATAATACCACAATGGCGAAGGTAAAGTTGCTCGAAGACCAGAGGAATGGTGGTCGGTCTCGTTTCCTTTGATAAATTCCCCCGAACGTGGACCACGTAACTACGGTCTTTAAAAATAGAAACAATAAGACACGCGGTTTAATGCAGTCGGTAGACAGTAGCACGTCGCCTAGAGTCTAGAGGGATCGGGCCAGACGGTTTACCTTGGAATTACCAGGGAAATTCGTATGATCGTTGGTGGGTATCGCGTATCTTCCTGCTAAATAATTATCGCGCCGAGCGTGACTTCTTCGAAACGAGTTCGGAGAGAATACAGAATATGTATGGTTCTTCCTCGGGTGACGAATTAGTTACCATTTAATTTCTGATAGAGAGATAATCTCTCTCTTCTCGAGATATATATCTCTTCGTTCAAAATATACATTTCGACGAAAATGTGGAAAATAAAAGTTAAAGAGGATGTACAAACGTAGAGAATAAAAATCGCGAGATACGGTTTTTTGTAAAATTTTATTAATTACATTCCTCTTGCGCTGGAATGACGTCGAGGATCTTTTTGCACCGAATTGCAACATTTGCAATCAGTTTTAAGTATATATACTTAAATGTACTATAAATATTAAATATAACAATATACTATAAATATTAAATATAAAAATATACTATAAATATATTATAAATATTAAATATATAAATATATTAAATTATAAATATTAAATATATAAATATATTAAATTATAAATATTAAATATATAAATATATTAAATTATAAATATTAAATATATAAATATATTAAATTATAAATATTAAATATATAAAAATATACTATAAATATTAAATATAAAAATTTAATACTTATTAAATATACTATAAATAATATTAAGTAATCGATATTATTTATATTTAATAATAATATTAAATATTTAATATTGTTTGAGCAATATTAAATAATTTAATACTGTATTAAATATTTAAACCCAGGCAAAGCAAATGATAAGTTTATTACTTTTTAATCATTTCTATCCAGTGATATCATACCGACGAGTTCAAAAGAAAAAGAAGAGCGACTAATTATTGTATACGGTTCGGTCACTCGTTACGGTCCGCGATCCAGTTGCCAGCGCAAGGATTAAGGACCAACCTGATTGTTGAGATTATGATACCACGTCAACTCTTTTAATAACAAATTTCTTCTCCGCTGATTTTTACCTAGTTTAAATTTTACCTAGTTTTTACCTAGTTTTAAATTTTACCTAGTGAAACACTTCGAACCTGTGTTGCACAAACATGTAAATTCAAATCACAGCAGACAACAGATTCGAAGCTTAAAAACCCTCGAAAATCTTGATGAATCTTGAGTCTTGTTTTCACAGTTCAGGACGAACGTTCCAGACTTTCCTCGGCAAATGTGATCAAAATGCTCGTGAAAACTGTGTCGAATGCTCGCCGAGTTTTCCAAAGTCGTCCGAGTTTGAACCTCAAGCGTTCAAATCTATCGGGACGTCCAAAAGTCCCAAGACGACCAAGATTTTCAATAGTTCGCGTTTGTGCACACGCAATATTCGAGGCGGTCTCGAGGAACGTCGTGAAGAAGTCGCGACTTCGCCGAAACGAACGATCGCGGTCGAGGCTGATGGAGAACACAACCGAGATTTCTTGGATTTCCTAGAAGCTCTCGTGACAATTGATCTCGCGGACGAAAGCTGCCCACTTTCCGGAGGCAATCGACAGACACGCTGCCACTTCATACGATAATCTCCGGAAGCGTCTGTCGCGGTCTGTCAGGCCGCAACATTTCGAAATTAAATCCCAACTATTTGCTACGGGCACGAACGAAGAATAATTATAAGAATGATGAAGAGACAAGAGGATCGATAAGACGAGGAAAAGAAACGAAATGACGACAGACAGACAGATAGAGAGAGAGGGAATCTTTTTAATCAGTGTGAAGAAATGTAACAGTTCAGATCAGAGATATGAAGATCAGTTTCGTTTACTGATAAAAGACGTAGGAACAATCAAACTTATTTTGCACGTTGCAGGAAACTTTTTTTCAATTATAAACGAGATGGTTTCAACTAGAAACGTAGTCGTTTTCCTTCTCTGACAATAGACTATCGTGGAAATTCAATAAACAGAGATTGGGGTGACAAAAAGTCAGCTCCATTGTAATTTTGCATTTGGATTGCCTTGCGATGGAAATGTACACCTTTCAGTGATAGTTAAAGCGAGCGTGTGTAAGTAGCATCGTCCAGTCTGTGTCAGACCGTTCCAATATTCACAGGCAGAGTCGATACGTTCGTTATTCGGTGATTTAATTACTATTATCCAATCGAGACTGTGATACTTCATGCTCGGACTTCAATGTGCAAATTATTTTGCTGTGTTGTTAATTTTTGGAAATTTCTTTCACGTAGTAATATTAGAAAATTTTAACTTTAACATCAAGAGTAGAGTTTGTTGACAAAGTGATTAATTAATTATAGCTACTTGCATTAATTAAAAATCTGGAAACTAATATTTGTTATAAATTATATATATATATTGTATATTATAACTGTTATAATTGTTCTATATATAACAATTATAACAGTTATAATAACATTAATTTAAAACATTATTTAATTTAGACATTAATTTAAAATCTGGAAAATAATAACTGTTATAAATTATTATGTATATATTATAATTATTAGTTTCCAGATTTTAAATTAATGTAAGTAGCTATAATTAACATATATATATATATATATATATATATATATAATATTAGAAACGAGACGAGAACTTTGTCTTTCAATTTTTAAAGTTATATGTTTCATTATCTTGTTCTTTTGCATTAATTAATATTTTTTTGATTCTTGGAGCCACTGATGGAATTCCATAGCTTTCGAATCACGTTAAGGAGAGAGATCTTGTCGTATCAATCAACTTTTTCTCGAAACTAAAGTCCTTAAACTGCTTGTTCATCGTTCAGTCACAGTCTCTACAAAACAGAACTTTACACAAGGGACGGGAAACACACACAAGTAACTTGAAATATCTCGAAAAATCAAAAATTGACGAATAATACCTTCAGCTAACAATAAGAAGAGAGAAACAGTACACGTTTGATAAACAAGTTTACCAAATTTCAGGCAATATCTGCCAGATTTACCGAAACGAGGGTAACATTTCATACAACGTTACATTTACAACACCGATTGAGGAAACTCGCGGACAACCACGGCCAAGAATAAAAATCACCAGAGTATTCGCCGTATTATTGCACTGGCGGAAACAGTTTGTTGTGCGAAACAGTTTGCCGATTGATTGGCATTTGGAGAAACGTGGCGATCGCACGGCCAAAAGAGGTTTCCTTGCACGCAGGTAAACGGCTTTAACGACATCGTTACACTGTTCGTGCCGGCGCGTGTATCAAAGGGGGCTTTTCTCTCCCCCTTTTCTGATGGCGGCTTTTATCGCGAGACGTTGCCAAGCGGAGAGCACGCGCGTTCGTCGAATCGACGGCCGATTCGAACGCGGCGCGTTTTATTTTTATTCGCGTGCACGTTCCTCTCCTCTCCTCTCCTCTCCTTCCTTCCCACCGATTGAAAAGCGGGCACGCCGCTGAAAGGTAGAAAAAAAGGAAGAGGTTCGCCGCTGAAAGGCGAAGAGAAAAACCGCCGCTTGTTTTTCTCGTTTCTGCGCGCTTCCAGATTCCCGCCTCGATCTCTTTTGGTGTTTTTTCGCCGTGGCGAAAATTATTCTTCGTTGCCGGCCGATTATGAACCGGAACACAATGCCTCTGCTGATCGACGTCGATATCGATATCGAAGATTGTCGTTGCATTGAGAAAATTGCTTTTTCTTTTTACTGAAGAGAGAGAGAGAGTGTGTGTGTGTGTGTGTGTGTGTGTGTGTGAGAATGAGAGAAGATATTTAAACGGAAGGGACAATTTAAATTTAAAAATCGAATCGTGTTGTTTAATATTGGTGTACGGCTATACTGTTTTTTATATTACTTTATACTATACTTATATTTTACTTTATAATATACTGTATATTATATATATTACATATATAGTATATTATAAAGTTTGATAGTTTTCTAATGAATTTATACAGTATAGCCGTATATCAATATTAAATAATACCAATATTATATATATATATATAGATAGATCTTTATTGATTTCCCAAAAAATTACAATTTCCGCTACATTTCTCTTATAAAATAAAATAAAATAGAATAAAGTAAAATAAAATACAATATACAATAGAATAGAATATAATAAAATAAAATACCATAATATAAAATCATATATATACAGAAAATTACATTTAACAATTCCAACTAAATCAAACAAGTAATTGTTTCGTTTCATGTTCCTCGACGTCTATTCTCATGACACACATAGATAGAAGGATTTCGCTATTACTCGGAAACGTTGATTGATATTACCCTTTTTTCCCAACTGCGAGATTCGAGGTTCGATTTTACTATATCGCGTTACTACATCGATCAGATAAACATCGCGAGGATCGAGTTGATCGCCACGATGTCTTCAGGCAGATGAATCTGAGATTGCGCGATATTACTTACAATTTGCTTGGCCGGTTTCTGCATTCCACTGACGTCACTCTTTCCCCTCGGACGGACCGGCCACTGAAAGATACCCATCGAGATGCACGCAGTCTCGATCACTTTGGACGTTCCAACACTTAACATAATCGTCTCTCTGTCCTAGATCGATCCTCTCTCCTGATCGTTTCAAGAACTTTCCGACGTTCAGAGCGAATTTAAGAAAACCTCCCTTCTTTATGAGGCAAATAATTTCTGTGTATAGATTATAATGAGATGCAAGATTTCTTCAAAATCTCTGCCAATGTCCAATATCTGCGCGATATTGATTTAACAATTTAATGTTTTCCTTTTCTCTACTGGTTAATAAAGTATAAAATTTGAGGTATTAGTATTAAATAATATAGTATATTATACAATATTACTTTGGTATTATATATAATTATATTATAGTATATTATACAATATACTTTGGTATTATATATATAATTATATATAATACTTTAATATTATTACTATTTTAAAATTTAATACTAATACTTTAGTATTGATACTTATTTAATACTAATATATTGGTATTATAATATATAATATTATAATATATAATATTATATATAATATATAACAATTAAGTATATTATTTAATACTAATATTTTTAATATTATTACTAATACTTCAGTAGTAATACATATTAAATACTTATTTAATACTAATAATTTAGTATTATATATAATTATATATATAATAATTAAGTATATTATTTAATACTAATACTTTAAAATTTAATACTAATACTTTAGTATTATATGTAATTATATATATAATAATTAAGTATATCATTTAATACTAGTACTTTAGTATTATATATAATTATATACATAATAATTAAGTACAAAGCTAATAAAGTACTGGAAATTTTAAAATTTTCCTTGCAGGCAATTTGTTTGAAGGTTTCACAATTTAAATACAGAATAACATAACCCGGCAGTCCGTATTCTGCGAAATGCAAATTTTCGAAAATTCTCTTTGTCGCTTTCCGCTTTGATATTTCGTCAATTTTCTGAAAAATTGAATCTCATCTCGATCGAAAGGTACTCCTCAGGAGTCCTCTAAAGTCCCAAACTGTCAAAAAACCAGTTTTTCCAAGTATATATCGCTCGTACTCAGAATCTCGAACAAATGGAATTGCTCTTAGACACAGAGGAGCAACCTCTAATTGCACCCTTAATGATTTAGCTCGATAAAGAACATTACTGCAGTTATTCACCGTGATCAACCGTCTAAACAACCACAGAACGAAAATATTGCTCGGTATCGCGCTCATGTCAGCGAAAGAGTTAATAAGCTGAAACACAGGCTAATAATCTATCGAGCAATATTCGCCCATTCATAAATAAACGACGAACGATTAAAAGTGTGTTAACCTCCTGGATGAACCTTTCTTCGATTCGATAACGTTCGTTTCATTAGGCAAATACCACGACAACAATAATCGAGTTTCGTAACGATCTTTCGCGCAACGTGATCGTCGTGTATACACGCACGCGTACATGTATGCTTGTTCTTTATCGTCGGTCACGGGATCTCGTCATACGTCGGTTTTTAAGCTTCGTCCAACGTAATCGAGATCCACCGAATGGTTGGTGTGTATACCGTATAGGCGAGGATGGCAAGAAAGGTCATGGCTCTGACCCATTTCGACGTTTTATCGGCCTACCGCGCGAGCAAAGTTCGCATCTCGCGGTACACGAACTGGCGCTCCGCTCTTCGTGGAACGAGATTACACACATACGTGACTTCCGTTTTCTCGCCTCTTGTTTTCCCGCTTCTTTTTGCTCTCTCTCTCTCTTTCTCTCTCTGCCCTCCTTTATTCTCCTTTGTTTTATTCTCACGGCGAAATTTGAGAGAAAAAAAACACCCCGCGACTTGTTATCCCTCGCGGGAAATCGAACGAGCGTTTTTCTAGGATTTGCGCGAGAACTAGAATTTTCAGACGGAAGATGAACTTTTGTAATTAACTTGCGTGGAAGGAAATTTTTATACAAGTTTCCTAATCGAAACTTGTATAATTACAATTATTGCGTGGAGCGTTGTAGGTGGATAAAACGTCAATTTGTGTTTTTTTTTTTTTTTTAGCGAGAAAACTTTGAAATATTTAACTACGACAATTTCCTAGAATATTCTCCAATTTTTTTCTTTTTCTTTTTCTTGAAATCTCAGAGAATTAAAAAAAAAATTACGCTTGAATTTACTAACTGTTGAGGATCAATAAATTCACTCCTCAAAATTGCAATCAACATTAATTGCAGAAATAATTTTTATTGCGTGAATTAATACTTTCAAAAACTATCCAGGCAATTTGGAATAAACGAAGTAAGGGATAAAGAAGTCCTTTCAAAATCCTCGAACGAAAATTCTAATAAAGTCTCGAAGCGATTAAAATCGCGAGTAGGTAAAATTGAGACTATCCGATGACCTTCGTCGGAAGGAATGTGTGAACGTGTCGGAACGATCCTCGTGCACAGAGGCTGGCGAAAGTGTTGGACGAGGGAGGCTGACTCACGACGAAATTTTATCTTGGCCGGCGATTTGCCAAATATCGAATGCTCGTTTGTTCGAGCAGCTTTCTCCCAAGTCGAAGCGATACTTCCGTTCTTCGATTCCTCTTGCTCGGCGGCCCATGTTGATTGCCAAGGAAAATTCGTTTAGATGCGGTTAACCCCATGGTACACACACACACACACACACAGAGTCGAAGAAGCGTCGCGTCGCATTTCTATCGATCACTTGTTAACCTTAGACGGAGTTTAATGGTTGATGGCTTATGCAACATTTTCTATATAATCTCGACTTTTGACGATTTTCTTCCTACTTTTCGACAGGAAAACGAACCTTAAAATCTTAACCTCTTGTCACGCACGTCGAGAATTTTTTTTGTTCCAAAATTGTAACACTTCCTCAGTTTTAAGTGTATTCAAGTAAAACAAAATAGGAGGAAGCAAATAATAAATTTATTACTTAAATAATAATTTTATGATTAATAAATAATAAATTTATTACTTAAATGATAATTTTATAAATAATAAATTTAGTACTTAAATAATAATTTTGTAAATAATAAATTTATTACTTAAATAATAATTTTATAAATAATAAGTAATAAATTTATTACTTAAATAATAATTTTGTAAATAATAAATTTATTACTTAAATAATAATTTTGTAAATAATAAATTTATTACTTAAATAATAATTTTGTAAATAATAAGTAATAAATTTAATACTTAAATAATAATTTTGTAAATAATAAATTTATTACTTAAATTTTCTAAATAATAAATTTATTACTTAAATAATAATTTTGTAAATAATAAATTTATTACTTAAATAATAATTTTGTAAATAATAAATTTATTACTTAAATAATAATTTTCTAAATAATAAATCTATTACTTAAATAATAATTTTATAAATAATAAGTAATAAATTTATTACTTAAATGATAATTTTGCAAATAATAAGTAATAAATTTATTACTTAAATAATAATTTCTATCCAGTAACATACCGACGAGTTCAAAAGAAAAAGAAAGCGACGAATTATTGCCTACGGTGTTGTTCGGTCACTCGTTATGGTCCGCAATCAGTTGCCAGCCGAAAGTCGTCGCTGTTCGTCGATCTCGTGTCCATCATATTTTATCGTCCTTTTCAAAATTTGCGAAACATCGTTCCTCATCCATTCTCGATCCATCGCTCGCGTAAATAATTACAGGCTTGTTCTAATTTCCGACCGGTGTTTCGCGTTGAAATTCGAATTCGCGTTCATCTTGTTCGCCAATTGATGAACGCGAGTCAGAAAAGTTCGAGGAGAGAAAGAGTCCGAGCGGGTCCGGTCGTTTGCCAGTTTGAAGAGTGCTCGAGACATTTCGCGATTGTATATTTATGAACGTCAGTCGAACGACGTAGTGTTCCGCCTTCAATTGGTCTCGTTCACGAAGATATTCGCGTCCCGCGTTTTACACCGATCGTGTCTTAAACCTCGCTTACAAACGAGGCGCTCGATATCTTCTGAATTTTACCGACGTCGTTTCCGTTTGCTCGTCGTCTTGTTGCCGCTCGCGGTTTCTTCGTTTCTTGTTTATACCGGGTGACAATCATCACGCGTCGTGTTCCAAAGCGGTGGGATGTCTCAAAGGAAAATTCGCGTAATTATTATAATTGGCAGTTTTGCGGCAGTTGTTCCCCGCGTTTGAAAATTATGGATGGAAAATATAACAAGTTCGCTATTCTTTTTTCTTCCTTTCGTTCCCATTACACTAAAAATCGTCCGCTTGTAACATTGAAAGATATTTCCCGAATCGAATCTCTTCGATCAAATCGCGATGAAATTTTCTATTTCAGTAGAAAAAAAAAAAAGGCGAGCTGCGAACATTCGAAAATCGCGAGAACGCGAAAACTAGGGATTTTCTCTTAGAAAAATACCTATCCCTTGCGAGATGCTCAGTCTTTACGCCACGAGTATCTGTTCGCAAGTGTCGTTTTCATTTCCACAAACGGCACGAAACTTATCATCGAACGACGGGGGGAAATTCTCTGAGGCGAAACCTCTGCGTTCGCTCGAGATCCCACTTCTAATAGCGCACACGTGTGTTTAGGTTGCAGCGAGGACGAGGCAGCAGGTGTCGTGAACGCGGAGGTGGGCGGAGGTTGCGCGACCGGGGCGCCAACCACAGGAAGTGGCGTTGGAGGTGGTAGCGGGACAGGTAGCGAGGTCGGCGGCGGTGGTGGTGGTGGTGCAGGAACAGGAACAGAAGGAGGCGGTGGTGGCGAGGGCGGATCGACGAAGCAGGGTGGCGAGAGGTGTCCCCAGTGCGGCATCCTCTGTCGGGACGTCCACGTGCTTCAGCTCCATCTCGAGGACACGCACAAGACCTCGTACGCCATCGACAAGAACGATCTCAACGCTCAATTCCCTCAAGTGGTGAGTGAAACTAACGTCAAGGACGAGGAGGACTCCATTGTTCCTTGCGTGTTATCGATCACGCGCCACCGGCCTGCGGATTCTCCTCCTCTTTCCTCCCCCTTCTCTCTCTCTCTCTCTCTCTCTTTCTTTCGTTTTTTGCACAGGCTTTCCTTTTCGTTTGGAATTATTTTGGATTTTAATTTTCGATCATTTCCTTCTTAAGTCTGTCGTCGATCTGCTCGAAATGAATGCCACGTTTAAATTGAGTCAGATATTAAATATTAAATTATTCGATGTAGATAGTTTTCGAATAGGCGTAATTTCATTACAATACGCGAACTTGGATCTGTTTGAACTACATTCGACGAAATGTATTCTTGCGTGCTGAACGAAGGAGGAAATTGAGTTTTGAACAGTTGATAACGTGGAATTGATACTCGTTTGTTGGGATTTATTTCTTTCGCAGATGTAGCACGCAGTGGATTACATACGTACGTGATTCATCGTCGAGTTTATGTAAAACAATATTGACCGTCGCACCTGCGTTAATTATAAGATTCAAAGTGGCTCTCGTTCGCAGCGATTCAGCTTTTGCCTTTGTCTCTTTTTACGCAGTCGACAACTGCGTACAAAGAGGTTTCTCGCGATACTTTAATCACACTGAAATCAATTTAAGTTCGATTTTATTTCTAGATGCCTCGGTCAACGAAAATTCAAATGAATTGTAATTACGTAATAATAAATAATGATAATTGAACGAGATAGTAATAAATTCAAATTTATAGTAATAGATATATTATATCTGTCAGATAGACGAAACAAGACAATAATCGTTCAATTGAAAGATGAAAATTTCGCCATAACGTGATCAATTTTGTTGCAGTCCTGCAAGGTGTGCAGCAAGACTTTTGCTAACGTCTACCGACTCCAGAGGCACATGATCAGCCATGATGAGAGTGCCGTGCTTCGTAAGTTTAAGTGTCCCCATTGCGAGAAAGCCTTCAAGTTTAAGCATCACCTCAAGGTACTACGAGTGCACCCTTATTTTTCATTTCTCATTCGTACATCGTTATTTTTGTTTTTTTTTTCCTTTTCTTCTTTTTCGCTTTTCTTTTCACGATCTATTCTTCACACAGCACTGCCTGACTTTTTGATATAGTTTTCTCCCGTGACCGAGATGAATGAATTTCTTCCAAATAGAATTTCTTTCTTTTTCTTCTTTCTTTTTCTTCTTCTTCTTCTTCTTCTTTTTTTGCGAGAAACAAAAACGAAACATCATGTATCGTAGAGAGTGCATCGATCGACGTATTTGCACCGGAACGAATATTCCTTGGAAATTAATTTCATTCAGTTTTTAGTTGATAGATGTCAGCCTACGCTGGACCGCGACTGTTTATGCGAATTTACAACTTTGTTTGCTAAACGTTGCAACTTTATTTAGAGTATTTTATATGATTGTACATATAAAATTTAAAGTATTTTATATATATATTATAAATATATTATAATATAATATTAATATATTTACAATTAATATTTATAATATAAATATAACTAATATTCATAAATATTAATATATTATAAATATATATAATTATTATACATAAAAGCTACAGAAAGAAAACACGAGTAATAACTTGAGTAACTTTATTAACTTTGTATTTCGACTGTCTCAACATTTGTTATACGCATAAAAATTCGCTGGGTCCAGCCCCTCTAGCACTGTCGATCCATTTCTCTTGCTCCACTTCTCCCAGCCATTTAATTTTCGTTGTTTATTCCCCCGTTTGTTTCCAGGAGCACCTTCGCATTCACAGCGGTGAAAAGCCATTCCAATGCAACAACTGCGGCAAACGTTTCTCCCATTCGGGCTCGTACTCGAGTCACATGACCTCGAAGAAGTGCCTGATAGTGAACTTAAAGAAATCCAGGCATACGAATGTGAGCAACGTGGACCGCGGGCCGAAAAAGGCGCAACAACCCCTGCCGCCGGGGCGGCGCGAGGTCGATCTGCTCGCGGCGAATAATAACACTTTCCTCCCCATTCTGCCGAAGCTTTCACCCTCGGATTATCAAGAGATACAACGGGAAGGCACGGGTGAGGGTCGATAACGCCATTCTATTTCACCGCAATCGTCTCTCTCTCTCTCTCTCTCTGTCCTTTTCTCACTCTCTCAGTCTCGTGCACCTTGAACGATCCTGCCACTCCGTGAACTCGATTCGTAATCGAAACGCTTTCCAGCAAGACAGAGAATTCTACTTTCTGTCCTATTTGGCGGGGTTTGTGTCATTCACTGTATGCAGGTATATCGATCCCGACTACTGCTGGAATTTGATCATTTGCAGAGATCTTAGGTGATTGCGTTTGTTTGAATTAGAATCAGATTTCGAGAATTTCGCTGCTGCTTTAACAATTATGTTATTATTCACAAAGTGACGAAGCTTCATATTTTATACTTCGATGTCAACTCGAATGCTTGAAGCGAGCAATGAAATTTAATTTGTAACTTGATTGTTGGTAGTTGAGTATGTATTGTATACACGCTCGAATCAAACTTTAACGCAGGTGGACATTGTGATGTAATTTTGTTCGAATTTGATTTTAATTTTACTTGAGTTACATTTTGAAATTAAAACTGGTATAATACTAGTAATTGAGATTTTGTGTCTAAACTTGTTTCTGATCTAATGCACAGAATTTACATAATACATAAAAATAAACATAAATGTAAAATATAAAACACATATAATACATAAAAATACATATAAAATATAAAACACGCAAAATACATAAAAACATATATAAAATATAAAACACACATAGTACATAAAAGCATATATCAAATATAAAACACACATAGTACATAAAAACAAATATAAAATATAAAACACACATAATACATAAAAACATATAAAGTATAAAACACACATAGTACATAAAAACAAATATAAAATATAAAACACACATAATACATAAAAACATATAAAGTATAAAACACATATAATGCATAAAAACATATATAAAATATAAAACACACAAAATACATAAAAACATATAAAGTATAAAACACACATAGTACATAAAAACAAATATAAAATATAAAACACACAAAATACATAAAAACATATAAAGTATAAAACACACATAATACATAAAAACATATATAAAATATAAAACGCACAAAATACATAAAAACATATAAAGTATAAAACATATATAAAATATAAAACACACAAAATACATAAAAACATACAAAGTATAAGACACACATAATACATAAAAACATGTATAAAATATAAAACACACAAAATACATAAAAACATATAAAGTATAAGATACACATAGTACATAAAAACATATATAAATTATAAAACACACAAAATACATAAAAACATATAAAGTATAAGACACACAAAATACATAAAAACATATAAAGTATAAGACACACATAGTACATAAAAACATATATAAAATATAAAACACACAAAATACATAAAAACATATAAAGTATAAAACACATATAATGCATAAAAACATATATAAAATATGAAACACACAAAATACATAAAAACATATAAAGTATAAGACACACATAATACATAAAAACATGTATAAAATATAAAACACACAAAATACATAAAAACATATAAAGTATAAACCACACATAATACATAAAAACATACAAAATATAAAACACACATAATACATAAAAACACATATAAAATACTGATAGAAATGTAACAACTACTCGTTCAAAGCTTCATTTGTCAGTAGATCAAAAATTAACACATCACGCGTATTAATCTTCCAGCCAATCATCTACCCGTTGATTATTTGCTTGTTATAAAATTTCCCTAACACGTGGATTAATTGAAGCCCATAATAAAGAGGAAACGATTGTTTCAGGTATTTACGATATGCCGACGCTTCTGCCGCAAATGATGGGCCTCGGTAGCTACTTCCTGCAGACGTCCTTGGGCAAGCTCTTAAATCAGCTACATTCCAAGAGATTGGACGAGGTAGCCGAGCAAGTCGAGTCTCATCGGGAGCTTATGAGCCCGTCGACGGCGGACTCTGAGGGCACGGAGGGCACAGAGGGCAAAGAATCACCGGCGCCGACCGACTCGCAAGGCCTCGACGCTGTTCGACGTATCCTCGAAACGGTGAACACCTCCGTCACGAAGCAATTGCTCGAGGCGAACGTGAGGAAATTGTCCACCTCGCCGGCCACGATGAAACGAGAGTTCGAGGAGGATTATCAAGTAAGACGAGACAAATTGATCGAGCATATAACAGTCTAGCCCAATGATGGCGAACCTATGACTCGCAGACACACTGACCCACGCAAGCTTTTTAAATTGACCCACCCGTTGATTTTTATAAACTTATCATCATGTATATAAAAGAATTTTGATTACTTTTCGAACACCTCTTTTCAAAAACTGTGCAAAAAATTACAAGTGTTCGGTTAGAGCTTGACAGTGAGAAATAAATGCATAATTGCGTTTTATGGAGGATTTACGACTTGGTTATGTATACATATAGGTATTTTAAGTCTCAAATGTTATACGAGTTAGTTGTGTCGAAAAAATTTTATACAGCGCTTACGATTAAACAGATGTAGTAAACACTAAAAGACTAGATTCAATTCTCAGAATGGGTAGCTTTGCTAGTTTTTTATATTAATAAAAGAGAGAACAGACAATAAAAAATATTAAGAAACAAAGCATATATGTCTAATGTATAGTGCAGGGGTGACTGGGCACGATGTCACCCCTTTCACATCAATTTTCTGACGTCGACGTTTATTTTTTGCTCTTCACTTGCAAAAGTAAAAGTTGTAAAACAAAAAAGGAGACGTAAACTTTTTAGAGGATTATAAAAGTGAGAACCAAAAAAAAAAAAAAAAAGTAGTAGTTTTTAACCATTCTCCCCTCCCCCTTTCCAAGTGACGCCACTGACTTACTGACCCACGAGCTGGCACTAAAAAAAATAATGAACAAAATTTGACCTACTTCTCAAAATGGTTCGCCGTCACTGGTCCAGCTTAATACTGCAGAATTGAGGAAATTATTGCTTTTTACTGACTCGTTAGTGAGATTGAAGCAGTGACAAATTAAAAACGACGTGTACGTACGTATTGGAGAGATATCCTTGCGTGTTTTTGAAAATGTAAAACCGAGCAAATTGCAGTTGTAAAACTTGTGAAGTTATCAATTTAATGATATCATCATTAGTTGGTCAGTGCACCCGGATGTTGAGATACGTTTCACGACGAGGTGACCAAAACTTGCGACAATATTACTAGTCTTCTAGTTCGATCGTGTTTGCAAAGTGACGGAAAGAAGTCTGGATGCTAAAGGTTGATTTATTATCGAACTTTTCACGATTCTGTTGGCCACGTGGTTCTTAATGCTGATTGACGTGTCGTAAACTTGTTAGGCGAGTGTCATAAACAGTCCAAATATAACGCGGTTTCGGTCAATACTCTGTAAACAGCCTTGGAATTGGCTCGTTCCAAGGTTGTGTAAAAGTCATGTTACGACATATATATTCTCTTAAAAAATGTTAATACAAAGAACAAAAGGTCACAACTAAAATATGACGTAGAATTATAGCTGGTACGTTTATGAAACTTCTTTCTCAAGTTAATGTAAATTCTCTTAAAAAAATTTTTTATTTTTTAATAATTCTAAAACACTATTGAATGTATGTGCTTAGTTAGCGCTTAATTAGTGAAATTTTTTGATACTGTTGCTTTAAAATTTTTAAATTACTGTCACTACTGATGTACAGCTGAAACAATCAAGTCATTGTAATCACGTCAGAAATCAAGAAATTAATCAAGAAATGTCAAAAATTAAGAAATTAAACAGTTGTCAAATATGGATGTTCATTGTGTAAAAGAATAACGTATAATCTGACAATCAGCAGATGCTCTGAAATTTCTGTCGTCTCTTAACCTGGTGTGCAAATTCAAAAGCAAGTATCCATTAGTACATGTACAATACACCCAAGTTATTTTGAAATTTTACTTCACCAGCTGCTAATGTAAATCCTCCAACATTATACTCTAAGACTAGAATATCAGAATACCATTCTTTCTCTGTCGATATTCATGGTATAAATGGAATCCGTGCGTAAGCAGTTCACTTGGACGAGAGCATTTATTTGATCCCAAAATATAAACTGTCGAGATATAGTTTTAAACTTATGTATATATATATAATACATATATATATATATCATAATTAAGCTATACTCGGATAATTCTAATAATGGACATCTCGTACAATCGATTCTTTCTGCTTTGTCGAGTCGCTTCCTGTTATTACAAAAATTCGGTAGCTAATTGATGAATAACACGATGCAGGATCAAGACAGCGAGATGTCCAGCGAGATGGCACATTATCCAGACTGGTCGGCATCCACGGATCAATATGACTCGCAGAGCGAAGGTTTGGCGGCGAAACTCGAGGACGTGAATCAGCCCAGCGCGAAATCGGGGTACAAGAGAAAAAAGGAGGACAGCTCGGAGGCGGACTCGGAGGACGAGGAGGACGGCACACAAACACACAACGACAACGGAAGGAGAGTGAGGGCTAGGTCGTTGATAGACGACGAGCAATTGGCCATTCTCAAGGGTTACTATGCCATTAATCCTCGACCCAAGAAGGAGGAGATCATCAGGATCGCCAACTATATCAATTTCCCTACTCGTGTGGTACAGGTACGAAATGAATCCTGTCAACTTAATCAAGATAAATCTCTAATCCCGATGATGTTTGGTAACTTTCGCAGAGTTTCTTTCTTCCACGTTAATGATGCTTTGTACATGCATATATAGCAATTGAGTTGTAATTTTACGTAAAAGGAAGAAACGAAACATGTAGCACGCGTAAATTGAATGTGAACGTTGCACCAAGCAGGAAATTATTCGAAATTTATCATCTGTGAATGTATTATTCAACGTTCAGGTTTGGTTTCAAAATTCCCGAGCGAGGGACCGACGAGAATCGAAGATACCAGCTCTGGTACCATTGGCAAATCCAACCAGTCAGACCGCGTACGAACAGCCGTTAGATTTGTCGAAGAAAGAGGCACTCACCGACTCGGCGTGCAAGGACAATGAAACTGTCTGCGTTAAGTTCACGTCGTCGTCTCCTGTTGAACAGAAAAACGATAACGCGCCGTCGCATAATCAGGACGCGGATGATCTCGAAGATTCGCCGCTCGTCATCGACGAGGAGACCACCGATTCTGTAGAAACGAAACGCACGGCCCCAAATGGAGGAGAAATTGTTCCAAAGGTACCTCCAATTGCATTTCATACGCGTGAAAAATTGAAATATATATGTAAAAATTCTATCTAATTCAAAAAATGACGTATGAAAATAAGGTGTGAGACGCTTGCTGGTAATGTCGAAGTGTATCGTGAGATTCTGTATTTGCCAGGGTCAACCTCAGACAAATGCAAAGAACGAAAGTGAAAACGCGAGACAACCGGAGGCTTCGCCAGCGGGGGAAATCGAGCAGGGTGTCTACTTCTGTGATCGGTGTGACAAAACATTCTCCAAGCACAGTTCCCTAGCAAGACACAAATACGAACATTCCGGTATGTAATTGCTGAATAGTAACTGCCAATGGATTATATTTAGGCAAAAATAGCGATAATTGTCGGAATAATTATCAGAAGCCAAACTGATTAACTTCGTTCTTTACGTAGGAAAATTTACAGAATTTACATAATTAATCAACTTGTCACAACTATTCGCAAGTTTAAAGATTTAAATTTTTGCTATTGTCGTTGCATTTGAATTGATCGGTGTAGCTTCTGGTCGTTCCAAACGCGAACAATCGGATAAATTCGTACAATGTAGACGATACAGAGAGATCGAATGAATGTCCACAGGGCAAAGGCCGTACAAATGCGTGGAGTGCCCAAGGGCGTTCAAACATAAGCATCATCTGACCGAACACAAGCGACTGCACAGCGGCGAAAAGCCCTTTCAGTGCTCCAAGTGCCTCAAGCGCTTCTCTCACTCCGGCTCCTACAGCCAGCACATGAATCATCGTTTCTCTTACTGCAAGCCGTATAGAGAATAGAAGTATTCCCGCTAGTTGAAAACGAAGACTCTCTCGCTGAATTAGCTAAGTATGGATGTACGGTCCTTTCTTCCTTCCACGACACGGGACTGAGCATTTAGAAGACGAAGAAAAAAGAAAAAGAAAAACAGAAAAAAAGAGGAAAACAGAACAAACTTCGAAATAATAATATTATCTAATCCCGCGCGCGGAGAAAGTAAACGCGTGGGAACCAGATCAGAAGAACGGGGAAAGACTTAACGACGAATACTTCCAAACGCGATCTCGCACACGTGTTTTACACTTGCGGAAAGGCTTGCGTGAAAC
This sequence comes from Tetragonisca angustula, assembly GCA_036937485.2. NCBI lineage: Eukaryota > Metazoa > Arthropoda > Insecta > Hymenoptera > Apidae > Tetragonisca > Tetragonisca angustula. Next base: position 105,430 of record JAWNGG020000394.1, on the reverse strand, counting down.
ACACAGCAAGTGATAGTTAGAGCCTAAAAAAAAAAAAAAAAAAAGAAAAGTGTATTTAGCTGGAGAAGGAAACGCGTGTTGATCGAGAAGTGAAAACGAGGAGGAAACTGTGCGATTTCGAAGAGGATGAAGAAAGAAGAACGGTAAGAAGATCGAACGACGCGAATGAGATTCGACAATCCCTCTGCTCGAGGGAACAGCAGCAATTTTAAACATCGTCACAAAGTGTCACGTGAGTTTCTTCTCAAGTTCGTTCTTGCGCTGAATCAAAGATTTAAAAAAAAGGAAAGAGAAAAGAAAGAAGAAAAGATGAAAGCTGGAAGCGGAAAAGTAGAGAGTAAAAAAAAAAAAAAAATAAAAATAAAGGGACGAATTCGTAGCGGCCACACGGGTCGACGAATTGAAAAAAAAAGAAAAGAAAAAAAAAAGAAACCAAACAACATGCAACGGTACCAAAAATGCATAATGCAATAATCTATTATATATTATATATGATATACATAATATTTTAGTATTTTTATTAACAAGATTATTATATATACCATGACAATAATAAGGAAACTAATTAACGTACAAATTTGTTAGCCACGTTCGCACGGGGCACGCGATGTAATACAGTCGCGACGCGCAAATTGGCGAAGGGATACGACGACGCGATCTCAAAGTTTTATTGTTTTTTTTTTTGTTTTTTTTTCTGACCGAATTGCGCGTATGCAATTGGACATTTCGTAACGAACGAAGCAAAGTTTGATAAACGATGAACTGTAACTATTATACGAAACGACGTTCGACGATCGCAGGAATAATTGTCTGAATATTTTTTACCGAATAATTCATTTGCAAGCGAATGGAAGAGAAAAGAAGATGAAAGACGATGAAAATATAGCGTTTCATTTCTGGGAGATCAGTGAGAATGATCACTGGGCCCAGCCTTCGATTCCTTCGTCCGCTAGTGTTTTCGGACAGTACATAAAATTCGAAGCATATTAAGAATTCGAACTATAAAAATTGTAATTGAAAAGAATAAAAAAAAAAAGAAAAAAAAAGAAGAGAGATAAGTGCGCGCGTGCAATTAGATAAGAGCGAAAACCAAAGGAAAATGGTTGGAGGAAGGTTGAAGCACCAGACGAGTAAAAGAAGATGCATTTGAATTTAAACCGCTAAACTAAGAGAGCTTAAACGCAAATTCCGATGAATTTTGATCGCTGAGAACGGAGGCTTGAACCTCTAGTCGTTCAGCTTGTTCTCGAGCACTATTTTCAAGCTCGATGGAAGTTCGGCCAAGTTACAGTTTATTATACGTAGCGTCAAGGTGTTTCTGGGCCTTAACTATCGGTGATCGATGCCATAACGAGTAACTTTCGATCGTTGTGTACTTACTTTAAAAACCGAGTCGCACCAGTCCGTGTGTATTTCCGTTAATGTTACGCGAGAGATTCATGTATTTAAAGTTTTTCGCGTGTTTTTCTTTTTCCCTTCGTCTGTAGCAGATCTCACATTATTTTTGTACCGATGTTGTATATAAATTAGCTTTTAATTCTCAGTTATTAACACTGGAACTACCAAATCCGCCAAATATATCCGTTTGTACTTTCTCCTTTCTTTTTATAATATACTAAAATAGAAAATATTTTATATATTTCTGTTTTGTATACTACGCTACCATTTTAATTAGAATTATTTATATACAGTGTGTCTACGTGTACATTAGAGGATGGTTGTTCCAGTGTTAATTGTCATAATTATTTAAGTATTCTGTACATTGTTTTTCTCCTTTTGTAAATTGAAATTCGCGTTGCTCGCAGGCAACCTAAAGCTTTTAAGCACATTTCACATTTAATACTCGTGTTAATTAATATTTGAATCTCCGCGTATCATCCATTCTCACCACGAAAAGGAAAAGAAAAAAACGAACGTTTCGCGTTCACAGAAAGATTGAAGCAAAGAGAAAAAGAAAAAGAAAAAAGAAAAGAAGAAGTATGCCTTAGACATTCCGTGAGAATCAACGCGCTGTCGATGCTTCTCTTTAGTTGTTCATAGATCACGAAGCATCACCATGGCCTCTCGTACTTTTTTTTTTTTGTCGAGCTCGCATCGATTTCGATGGAACCCGCCGAGCTGATCACATTTGTTTCCGACGCCTGAAAGGGAAATGGCATCGAGAACCTCGCAATAAAAGGAAAAAAAAAAAAAAGAAAAACGAAAGGAAAAGAAGACGAAAAACGAAAGGCGAGAAGAAGGAAAAAAAAAGAAACTAAAAGAAAATCCCTTCACCGAGATCCGGGCCCCGATCATAAACTCTAAGTATAATATTAAAATGCTTCCAACTACTGTACTATTGAAACAGAAAAAAAAAATTATTATTACACAATTTTTATGATTTTATTCGTTCGAACGCGTAGGTAAGCGGTATATATATATATATATATATATATATAAATATATATATAATCTACAGATCGATAATACTCGAGAATTGTATTTTATAACGGTTTATGCCTCTTTTTATTTACACGTACCATGAGTGACAAGTGATATATATATATATATAAATATATATATATATATATTATATTATATAAATATATATATTGTTATTGATAAAAAAAATTGATAAAAAGAAACGACGACTTATACGGGGATACACGGCAGAAAGAAAGAAAGAAAGAAAGGGAGAAAGACAGAAAGAAAGAGTGTAACGTTTAAAGAGTCGCGCCAAAAGAGTAGTGTCGTGTTCGGCCGAGCAGGGCGCCACCGTTGCATTTCCTCCGCGTCTAGAAGCTTCGGTTATCCGCGACAGGCATCGTGTCCGTACTACGAGAGAAAGAAAATGGGAAAAAAAATCCAGATATGATGCTTATAATACTCATTTATTATAGTGTTAATAGTTAAGAAATATATTTTTATATTATTATAATATTGCGACACGATGTATTATATATATATATATATATATATAATACCATATATATATATGGTACTAATCGATCGTCGCGGATCCGTGAAACCCGCGGCGACGAATCTGTTCCTCAGCTGGTACAGACAATACGCGAGAATCTTCTACTTTTATTTTCTAGTTTCTTCGAGGCTCGATCGTAAACGATTCAACGTTCCTGTGCAATCGCTTTATCATTTCTCATTGTCGCGCGTTACGTTCTTTATTTTTCATTGTGTAACTCGTTTTTTATTCTTACGATTTCTCTCTCTCTCTTTTTTTTTTTTTTTTTTTTATCGTTCGAGAGATACGTATATATATATGTATCAATTTTTACCGGCATTCCTGAAAGCATATCTCCTTTCCATAATTTTGTACGAGGATTTCCATTCGTCCGTTAAGTTTCGTCCATTATCGATTTTCGATTTGTAGTTATTCGCACTCTGAAAAGCAAAGGAAAAGAAAAAAAAAAAAGAAAAAAAAAAGAAAAGAATGGCTCGATTCTGTACTTTTGAATACTTTCACGACCAACGGGTTTAGGACATCAGGAAGGGAAAGCAGGAAATTTACGAAGACAATATTGCATACGTATAAGTGACTAAATGAAGATTAAAAAAAAAAATTATATATATATGAATATAAATATATAAATATAAAAATATAAATATAGATATATAAAGATAGAGATATTCGCTCTGATTCGGGAGTATTTGCAACCTGCTCGCCTCGATGTATGTATGTACGTACTATTCAAAGTAACACACACACAGAATTAACAGCGTAATTTTTGCCAGCTTTCGCGCATCGGCATCGGTTATGTCTCCGTTGAACTTCCTAAACTTATTACGTGAAAACTACTTAAAATGAAGTGATTAAACTTACAAAAAAAAAAAAAACAAAAAAAACAAAAAAAAAACGAATACTCGTACGAATAAAATCGATGAAACAAAAAGGAAATGTAAGAAAACGAGGAGAGAAATAGAGAGAAAAAAAAAATTGTTAATGATTGTTGATGCAACGATTTAAGAGAAGAAAGAAAGAAAAAAAAAATGAGCACCATACGATGCCTTCCGTGAACGACCGAGCTTGCCTAGTTACCGAAATAATATAGAAATTCAATGATTCGATCTCGATATGAATTCTCTCGTCGAAAGTAATCGTTATCCCCGCGCCGCTTCTCCCGATCGAGCGATTGTTTCCTCCGACCCGCGGACAATAAAACGTAGAGCGAGTAAAAATAGCGCGCCATAAACTATGTACAGTAGAAAAGAGTCGTCGTAAGAGTTGCAACGGACATTAGAAACGGGACACTCATGAAAAGCACACCGCACGAGGCTGTATTGTGATTTTTCTTTGGAATGGAGGGGGAAGCACACGGGGATGACAAAACATGTTCGCTTTAAACTATTACTCGACGAACACTGGTGGTTATGCCATCGAGCTTTCCATGATTACGTTACATAAGCACCAGAAATCGTGCGTGCGTGCGTGTATTGCGTGTATGTACACCAGGAAAATACTCGGAGAAGAAAATACGGCAGGACAATAATAATAATAATACCGTTTCTTTTTAGAGATTAGAGAGCGTAAACATTAATTACAATAGTATATATAAATATATGTATATATATTATATGTATATATAATATATATATATATATATATAAAAATTGTAAGTGTGGAAAATAAATTTGCTAAAATGCGGGGAGAGCAGCCTGCGCGCGTACGCGCCCCTTGCGTGCGTGTGGGTACGCGCGTGCACAGCAGCATGTATGTACATAGGTAATTACATTCGTAAGGTTACATTTAGTCGCCAGGAATAGCGATGCGGATGTTACTGTAACAGTGAAGTGTAATATGCGGTAGATACTTTGAGAGAACGGTGGGGAAAATTAAAGAAAAAAAAAAAAAAAAGAAAAATAAAAACCGGAAGGTTTCAGCTGCGTAGTGGATGGCAGTGCCTTCTCCGGGTGAAATGATCTCGCGGATCTGTTGATGCGAGCGGTTGCGAAACGGCTCGGCAAGCAGCTGCGCTGTACGATGCTTTAATCTGCATGTTTCCAATGGAAATTTCATCGTGACAGAAATTGCAACGATTCCCAGTTTCGTTTTCAATCATCTAACCAAAGTAGGAGAGCGTGGAATTTAATTGGAAGTGAATTTCCGAGTAACGATCACTTTTTTGGAGAAGGGACATATATATTCTTGTAATTAAAGGTACGTTGTTCTAACCGAAAACGATCTCCTTTTCGAGGAAGTTCGATCGTTGATAATGGGCATTCGAGGTATAGAGAAAACAAAATAGGGAAACTAGAAGACGAAGAATGGGAAGGGTTAAAAAAAGAAAAGAAAAAAAAAAGATAAACGAAAATAAAAGTGGGAGGATTGTTGAGAGGAACCCCTTTTTCAGAGGGTCGAAACACTGCGTTGCACTACGCGGCGAACTTTCGATGCACGAATCGATGAATTTCGGTTGAAACGGGAAACGGGAGCCAAACCTGTTACACACACTGCGGAAAGAAGCAGCAGAGAAAAAGAAAATGAAATTAAGAAAAAGAAAAAAAAAAAAAGATAATGTATTGTGACGAAGTTCCATCCATAATAAAATAAAATGAAAATATTATACAGTTAGGCCGACTTTTCCGCCAGTTCGTGCCTTTTTTCTGCAGGGAGAGAGAGTGCAGTTTTGGGATCGATCTGAATGATGTATGCTATTGATGTACCGCCTACTAAATAGAAGGAACGATAGGCAAGCGATGAGAAGGAAAGAAAGAAAGAGAGAGAGAGAGAGAGAGAGAGAAAGGGTGTAATAATTAAGAGTAGCCGGCGATCTCAAAGGTCGTGGCGAAATTATGGGCAGACAGAAAGGGACATGATACGAGGATATTAATCGCGGATAGATCGAGCGAAGTTTATGAGTTTGACATGATCGCGAAGTGTGTTGTCCTGTAATGGATTATTCTTGAAGAACATTACGAGCACGCGAGATTACATGTCAGATGGTCGGACGTCGATGGGAAAGAACGGCAAGTAACAAACGCGAAGAAACGGAAAGAAGAAAAGAGGTGCGAGATTAATTGTGTAAACAGTTGAAGCCGAATGATACGAATGGAGGGAGAAAATGAGAGAAGAAAGAATGTGTGTGCGTGTGAAAGGACGAACGAGAGGGAGAGAAAGTAAGTGAGAAAGGGAGAGAGAGAGAGAGAGAGAGAGTGAGAGAGAGAATTCTAGCAATTGTTGAACGTTCATTAAATTGTCCTCGTTTCACGATGTAATAAAGGCTATTTTACTTTGACGTCGGTGTTACATTCCCCAATTTCTATCCTTCGTATCCTCGGTGCTTGGACCCCGGAAATTTGTAAAATCCAAGATATCAATATAGGAGCGTATTCGCACAACCATGATTTATTTCATTTCCGAAAAATTTCTAAACGTTATTATTCAGTTAATTTAATTTTATAAAATCCAATCTAAACAATTGATCATCGTACGATTGTTCGAACGAGTACTTCGATCTATTGAGCGAATTTGTAAATTTTATAAATTTTACACGTGTTAAGTTAAATATAGCATAGAAGAGAACCTAATGGTCTAATTTTGAAGAAACAGTTATAAAAGTTTGGAAATTTATTCTTGAAATTAGTTTTTTTTGCAATTGAAAATTCGATCGATCTATGGGCATTAAAATGCTAGCGACGCGTAGCGGTGAAACGGTGGAACTAAAATCTATCGTTATCCTTGTCGCACACTGCTGCTCTCCTTGTCTTTCGCGCAACGTTATCTGTCCTTGTTTCACACTGTTGCTCTCCTTGTCTGCGAACAAAGTAGGTGCTGCCATCTATCGGATTTTAAAATTTTATACTTTTAGTTCCAACTGCAACTGAGAGGTGGTCAGATGGCAGCACCATTCGTAGACAAGGACAACAGATTTTAGTTCCACCGTTTCACCGCTACGCGCCGCTAGCATTTTAATGCCCATAAATCGATCGAAGTTTCATTTACAAAAAAAACTAATTTCGGGGATTAATTTGTAAGTTTTTGTAACTGTATTTTCAAAATTAGCCAATCAACTTTCCTCTCATATGCCATTTAACGCGGAAACTGCTTATACAAAGATTTAAAAATTCTGCTCAACAGATCGAAAGACTTTACACCGAAAAATCAAAAAATATAATAAATTTCACGCCTCCAGGCAATTAATTTCCATTCCACGTGAATATATTTCAAAGCTGATGCTTTCGTCTATGTTCACATTCAATTTTGACGCAAGTTTTAACCTTTTTTTTTTTTACGGAAAATTAATATTATTCCACTACGGGACCATTTCGCGCGAAAGAACACGAAATCTTTAAGAACACGATCGTAATTGATTTTTATTGTTAAAATTTATACATTGTTCGGTGCAACTATGTTCATAATTAAATAACAGATTTAAAATTTCATTTTCGGCTTATCGTGTACTGTACATGGACAAGAGAGATGATCTCAGTTTAAAGGGAGTTTCAGGCACTGTATGTCTACAGCATCTCCTTTATATCTGTTCAATTGACTCAATAAATGTAACTTCGGTTGTTTACAATGAGTTGTATGCAACTCGTACGAGGTGCATACGTTCAACAATACTGATTCCTGTAAACTCTTCACAGGATTTCTTGTTATCATACTTTCATATAAATGCACCGCCGTTTTCAACTGGCCTGTGTACAAAAGACAAACAGCCATGTTGTTAATTAACGCTATGTTCGATGGGTCCAATGCCTCTGCCGCTTGGAAACACTTGTACGCTTCTTGGAAAGAGTTGTGAGCCACTGCCATTAATCCTCTGTCTATTAACTCTCGAACAGTAGGGCCACTGTCTTTTTTGTGAACATCGATCAGAAATTTTTCTGCTGCCACAACATCTCCCAAAAACAAATGTAGTCTACCTATGCTGGCTCTCAATGCATCCATTTGCTCTGATGTCCAATTTGCAGACTCACAAAGTCTCTCTAAGATATCAATACCTAGCACATAATTCTTCATACTGACAGCGCAATTAACAATAGATATAAGAATTCTGGATCTTCTGCCTTTCCACAATCTTATAGCATCCTCTTGTTCAGCTGGGTTTACCTTAACGCGAGATCCATCTCCATTGAACCCAGCGCTAAAGTTGGCTATAATTTGATTCGTAGTCGCCAGAACTTTGTAAAGATTATCCAATGCCTGTTTAGGCTTGCCGCAGTACATTGGAATCTCAGCTAGAAGAAGTCTAAAAGAAAACGAAGCCATAGAGCCCGGCCTGGTGCCGTACAACTCTGGGTAAAACGTAAAATACATGTCTGGTTTGTCTAAATTATCAAACGGTTTCGACTCGTTCTCTAAAATGTCGATCTGCCTGAGCTTCGTTAGGAGAGCCAGCCTGGTGTACCACAGTTGCAGAGAATGCGGCGAGTGTTTACTAGACTGATTTATTTTGCCGTATCCTTGACCATACACGGCCAACAATCTGCCAGACAGATTTATTGCTGCTTTGTAACAACCAGCTTGTATCAACATTCTCAATCCACGTTCATCCTGAGTCACATCGGAAGCAGTGAGCACGTGTCTTTGCGCACTCTCATCTTCGCTTAGAAACCTCGCCACAGTACTTTTTATCAAATTGGGCATGTCCCCTTGAACTGCAAGCCCAGGCATTGTCAGGTTCTCCCTGTCGAGAAACGTGGTTCCAGCGGTGGATGTGGCCACGCTTCGTAAGATTTTTCTCGTCTGTTCAGAAGGTATCCATACATCCCTGTGCACGTCGTTCGTACCGCTGTGATCGAGTCGTTCGTTACCGAGTAACGAACCGCCCTTTAAGAATTCGCTCGACTGATCTGCGAGCAACTCGAAATCTGGGACTCGGCTGCCAGAGCCTCTCTGAACGTCGAAGAAATCTTCCTTCCTAGGTGATACAATCTCATCGAAAATCGTACGTGATGCATTTTCAAAATAGCGGCTTATATCGGCTTCCATTTCCTTCGTAACCTCTTGGGTGGTTTCGCTTTTCTGCTGTGAACTCCCATTTTCCTCGGCCATTCCACTCCTGACTACTATTCTTCTCGACTCGAATATTTATATGTACATTTATTTATACAATTTACAAAATCTTACAAACATTAAATCGAAGAAAAATCGTAGATGTCAACTGTCAAAATCAGATGGAGACATTCTGCCACGAAGTACGTGTATAATAGAGCGTCGTATTACGTATAAACGTTTCTTTCGTCCAATCAATCTATCAATCGTTATTACTCTTGTATAATTTTTATACTACGATATTGATAAATGTCTCTACAGTCGCGAGATTCAATTGACGAACGTAACATTGTTCGCGACAATTATGATATGATAATTAAATTCTCTAATAATAAAATTTAATAAGAATAAATGTAAGTAGTACTATTCGATTAGAGAATAACAAAATACATATATTAAAACGAAATAACATTAAACTGAAGTTAATTTTCTTTCGATTAATATCTTTATATCAAAGATGGCATCATAAAATAATGATAATAACAATACTATATGTGCAATTGCAACATATAAATACAAATAGAGATCATTAAGAAATTAAGAGATAACAAATTAAATATAATATTATGAACAATACAGCAAAAAATATTTACCTTTCGAGTGGCTATGTTATGCCTCTTGTTGGATGTAAGTTTATTAAAATACGATAATTACTTACCATGAAATATTAAATTATTTTCATTTTATGTAGTTGGAACATACAAAATTCAAGGAAGAGATGTAATATATGAAGTGGTAGATGAAAGTTTAAAAGTTGGTTTTCGCTCTATTGGTATGTGTAAAATGAAATTCTTGATATTATTTATTTATCCTATCGTAAATATATTTTGAAAAATTCATCATTTAAAAATTTTACAGATACAGCTGTGGTATATCGAAATGAAGAAGATATAGGCTATGCCCTAAAAAATTTACTACCAAAATATAATCTTCAGAGGAGTGATATATTCATTACGACTAAGCTTTGTATGTATCAGTAATGATTTTAAATATTACATTTAAAGAATGTAAAATATATTATAATCATATATTTATAACAGCACCAAGTGATCATGGAGATCCAAAAGGAATAGAACAGTCTGTGCAAAGATCACTTAAAACACTTAACACTACATACATTGATTTATACTTAATTCATTGGCCAGGTGTATCTGGTACTCCAGAAAGTTCAACGAACAATCCAAGTTTAAGGGCAAAGACTTGGGATAAGTTGATAGAATTGAAAAAACAAGGGCTCATAAGATCTATAGGTGTTTCTAATTATACAATCAAACATTTACAAGAATTATTACAAAATTGTAAAGATACACCACCAGCTGTTAATCAAGTAATTATATCAAATAAGTAATAAATCTGACCTTAATTTATATTAATTAAGAAATTAAAATATGTATTACAGGTTGAGTTGCATCCACATTATCGTCAAGAAGAATTAATTAAGTATTGCAACGAGAAAGGAATTCATGTACAAGCATATTCTTCTTTAGGAACTAGTAGCAGTACTAATCTTTTAAAAGATCCAATTGTTGTAAAAGTAGCTTCTCAACTTAATGTATCACCAGCGCGATTGCTATTAAATTGGGCTTTGCAACAGGGAATTGGTAAATAATTTATCTTTTCAAAATGATTATTTCTACTATGTATCATTAATGATATTATTACAGGCATTATTCCCAAAGCCATAAAGAAAGAACATATAAGAGATAATATACAGCTAAATTTTGTAATTGATGAGGAGAGTATGAAAGCTTTGTCTTGCCTTCCTCAGCATAAATACACTTGGGACCCTTCCAATGTATATTAATTAAGTTTAAATATAAAATAAAAAATAAAAAAAAATATGGAAGATTTTGCAGATCAAATTGTACAACTTTGTTTAGAAAAATATAATAAGCTTAGTAAAAATGGTAAACCATTAGAGAAAGAATGGACTGTGTTATCAGGTATAATATTAAAAAAAAAGGACAGTTCACTCAATTTAGTAGCCCTTGCTACAGGAACAAAGTGCTTAGGAAAATCAGATTTGGTAAATACAAAAATATACGAACGAGGTTGTAGATTAAACGACTCCCATGCAGAAGTTCTTGTTAGACGTGCGTTTCTAAGATATTTATACGAGCAAATCGATTTCTTACTCAGTGATCTTAAAAGTGATATTTTTACAATAGACGACAAAAAAAAAATTAAACTACACGATGAAATATCGTTCCATTTATTTACGAGTCAAACTCCCTGTGGAGATTGTTCTATATTTTTGAAAAAAGAATTCTATGAAGATGATATACCTCCAACGAAAATTAGGAAATGTGATTATAATAACGGAATGGAGACAGTAGAATCAAATAATAATAGAAAAGAAAAACACTTAATTAAAGATATATATAGAACCGGTGCAAAATGTGTTAAATCTGAGAAATATCAAGATCCTCATTTGCCCGGAATAAACTACCACGTAGTTGGACCACTACGTACTAAACCAGGAAGGGGAAATCCTACTCTTAGTTTATCTTGTTCAGATAAAATAGCAAAGTAGAACTACAATTTATTTTCGTAGTATTTTTATAAAATATCACAATTAAGTTTTATATACTGATTTTAGGTGGAATTTACTTGGAGTACAAGGATCGCTTTTATCGATATTAATACCGCCAATAAAAATAGAAACTATTATAGTTGGAGGGAACTGTCCTTTTTCTCTAGAGGCAATGGAACGTGGATTGTACAAACGATTCAATGAAAAAACGTGTAAACTAAAAATTATACAAAGTAAATTTTCTTTTAATCAACAAAAAAATTCCGAGAGGAAACACCCATGTCCATCGAGTATAATATGGTGTGCTGTAAGAAATTGGTAATTTTTAATACTTACATTTTGTTTATGTTTAATAATTTTGAATCAGATAATTTTAATAATTGATCGTTTGCAGTGATACTGAGGTAGCAGTTGAGGGTAGAAAACAAGGTGCTACAAAGAAAAAAAAAGGTAGTAATTTGCTTATAACGAGACGTGCTCTCTTTGAAACGTTTTTACAAACATGTGATAAATATCAACATTCTGATTGCAACATAAGACATCCTAAAAGGATTACCTATTTGGATTGCAAAATGTGGTCGAAAAATTATCAAAGCTTGTGGAGTACTTTAAAATCAAATTCTTTTCATACTTGGCCTTCTAAGCCAATTCATTTACAAACATTTGTACTGTAGAATATTTGATATTTTTTGATGTACAAATATATATTTTTTAAATCAAAATAAATATATAAAAAAATAAATACAATAATATTTTATAATGTTCGTTTATTTATGTTAGTATATCCTACACCTACACAAGTTAAGATGACTTGTTCTAAAATTTCATCTTCTTCTTTGTATGGTTCAAGTTTAAATACAATTCCAAAAAAGTCTTTTAAGTCGCGTAAAAATTGTATCCTGTGAAAATATTATAGATCAGTTTTATCGTTTTGAAATATGTATCTGTATAAAACTACTTACATTGCTGGTGTTAAAGGACCTGTTACAATTTTAGAAACATCTTTTTTACCTAATGCCATAAACATTGCCGTCATAGCTTGAAAAGGTGAATCTATACAACCATTTCTAAAATCATACATATTTATGTAATACTTTTATTATCTAATACATATTTACATTGATTTTACCTATAAATTTCTCCAATTAATTTCATAGCTGCTTCTCTACCAATATCTTCTGGTACACAAGGTAAAGAATTTGTTGTCATTAAAGGTGAAAATGCTTCTCCACCGAAAACAACATCAGCAGTTGTTTCGGCTGATAAAGTTATTCCAAAACCTATCATATTTTTGAGCATTTACATTTAATGTACTAAAGAAACATAAAGTAGCTAACATTAAATATGTACCTGGTGATTTTCCACTAGATGCACCTTTACAATGATCTGTATAAATATAAACATCTGGTAAGTATTTTAGTAATACACTTTTAGTAGATTCCACAATTCGATTGGCAATAGCAGGAGAGACGCGTAAACTACATGCAGTACCTCTTATTCTTTTAACCATTCCACTATTTTGAAGCTACAAATACATTTTTTTATTTTAAGATATAAATACCTTAATAAAAGATATATATATATATATACTTTCTACTAACTTGAATACTTCTAAGGTTACGACTAGGGGGACATTTGAATTTAATTTCTCCACCACCTAAAGGTGCAGCTCCTCTTTTACTAATGGTAAAAATAACTTCATTATCGCCTGACAGAAATTTTTTCAATATAGGCACAGCACATGTCTTCATTCTATCTACAGATGGATCTGAAATACAATTACATACATGTATATAATTTCTTGGTTTCTTGCAATTACAATAACAATTAATTGCTAACATATTATCTTTGAAGTTTAGAACTTTACTTACCTATTGTATTATTAGTGACTCCTTTGAGTTTTATATCCACAGCCTTTTTACAAAATGGAGCTAATATCATAATTCCTTCCAGATAATAGCCAATACCTCGTTGTACACTACAATCGTGTTCTAATTCACCACCATATAACAATCCAGGATTATAATATAAATTTGTTCCTGTTTCATTTAATTCTATTCGCGATCCATTTGTTATTTTATCCAATAAACGAATAAAACTAATTTCGTATTCTAAACACAATAAGCATACAAATTGTAACATATTTTTATGTTTTAATAGTTTTGAAAAACAGGTATATCTAAAAACTAACCTTTAAGTCCTGGATCATCATCTTTAATTCTGATATTTATAATTCGTACAGGTTTGCCTGACAATGTTGATAATAATAAGCGATATCTCAAATAATTACAACCTTCGTACATTAGAATGTTATTTTTCATTTTGGCTGGCATGTTTTATTAAAATTCGCGCTAATAAGCAAGTTAACATGACACATGGAACTCTGACGTCATACTGTTTTATCAAGCATAGTTCAACTTTACACGTATGAATTGTACAAATTGCAATTTAACAATATTGTTGAATACTTCTAAAAACGAATTCAAAATTTGACGAATAATCAAACAAAGTGATGTTTTTCATTCATATCAAAATCTATAATATTTTCAAACATTAAAATGTCACAACCAAAGAAAACAATATTTGTTACTGTTGGCACTACCAAATTTGATGAATTAATCGCGACAATGATTAGTCGCGAAATTTTAGAGGTAAAAGATTATGAAAATATAAGTTTTTAATAGAAATGTTATAAAAATATTTAATGTGTGGCAAAAATTTAAAGTAATTTTTTTTTATGTATTTTAGGCATTATCGTCAAAGGGATATTATGAAATCATTTTACAAATTGGCAAAACATCGTTTGTACCAGATTGCAGCTCACGTTATGGTTTTGTTAATATAGAATATTTCAATATGACTGCAAATATACTTCCCTATGTACAAAATGCTGATCTTATCATAAGTCACGCAGGAGCAGGAAGTATTCTAGATGCTTTAGAATGTAAGAAAAATTTAATTGTAGTTGCAAATCAAAGTTTGATGGATAATCATCAATTAGAATTAGCTGAACAACTTTATAAGGATAAATATTTATACTACTGCACTTGCGAAACTTTATTAAATACTATCCAAACTATGAATTTTAGTAAATTAAGACCTTTTGTTAATGAGAGAAGTAAACAAATTGCTAAGCTTATAGATCAAATAATGGGATTTTCATCATAGAGAAGTTTGAAAGATATTCAAGAAAGAACTTTTTTTACTTTTTATTTACAACAAACAATGAATTTAAAAGATTAATATTGATATTTTGTTTAATATATATTTAGATTTTTAGTGTTTTATAATATGGATATACAACAGCTTTAATTATTTATTACAACAGATATAGCTTTAATATAATTTACAACAATATAATAAGAATTAACTGTTCCTTAAAATTATGATGTAGTAGCATAGAAAAATTTATTAATTAATTTCTTATTAAGAAAAATGGTAACGAAGAATAATGGCAGTTATTGTTAGATACATTTTATAGCATCTTTGGACAATTATTAATTGTTGAAATAAAAGCTATATCAGTAAAAATATTTTCTAAATACTGTACAATATTAAAATAAATTTAGTTTTTCAACAGAGTATTCACATTTCTTTGTAAGTTTTCTCTTTAGGAATAAAGTAATAGAGCAATCTCGCAATATCGATGAACATTGTTTTAAGTCATTGATTTAATAAATTTTCAAATTGCACATTTTCAATGCGTTATATCATTTTTTTTTCTTAGATGATCCTAGCATTATTTATACTTTCAATTTATTGTATGAAGATACATCCATATGAGGCAAACTACATATGTATTTTATAGTGACGTGTGCTTTAATTACAGACCAAGCCAAGACGTGTCATTTCTTTTAAAAGTTCATTTCCCATTTGTGCCGGACTCCTTGAAACTATTACACCAGCCTAGATAAAATGAAATGATATTTATCATACGATATTATTTATTAAAATGATAATTATATTTATCATATAATTATCGAGCAAATTTATCGATACCTTTTCGAGCGCATTAATTTTATCTTGCGCGCCTCCTTTCCCCCCTGATATGATAGCCCCAGCATGACCCATTCTTCGGCCGGGTGGAGCAGTAATACCAGCAATAAACGATACTACTGGTTTAGCTTTACTTCCCTGTGATTACGACAGACATATATTATATTTGTATGTGAAATTATTTAAAAACAAATTACACTCGTAAGGATGTAGGGCGATTTCTGGAACATAAAGGAATTTGTGGAAGAAATAATTGAGTTAGGATAGGATGGGGATTTGAATACCAATAACTTAGAAGAGCAACCAACAGTATTATGCTGAATGAGATATTCCGCTGCCGATTCTTCTGCACTACCACCAATTTCACCAATCATTATAATACCATCACAATCTGGATCCCTAAGGAAGACATCCAAACAGTCAATAAAATCTGTTCCATTAAATGGATCACCACCAATACCAACACAGAGTGTTTGCCCAAGACCAGCCTTAAAAAAAGATTTTCTTACATTCTTTTTATTATAAAATTAAAAAAAAAACATTTATTATAGTGAATGAAATATCTATTTATCATTCACTTACAAGGGTTGTTTGATTCACAGCCTCATATGTTAATGTTCCTGATCTTGACACAATACCAATTTTTCCTTTTTGATGTATATGTCCCGGCATAATGCCTATTTTGCACTACAAATAGATATCTGTTATAAAATACATTGGCATAAATTTTAATACACTGATAAAATATTAAATATTTGCACCTGCTCTGGAGCTATTATTCCTGGACAATTTGGACCAATTAGACGAGATTTGTTTTGCTCCAAAAGTCGTCTTTTAACTTTTACCATATCATGTTGTGGAATACCTTCTGTAATACATACAATTAATGGTATTTCAGCATCTATTGCCTCCAAAATAGCTGAAGCTGCAGCAGGAGGAGGAACATAAATAACAGTTGCAGAAGCACCCGTAGCTTGCCTTGCCTAAAATTCAGTTAACATATGTATAAATATATAAAATATAAAAGAAAATTTGTATCTACCTCTTTCACAGTTTTGAAGACTGGTTTCCCAAGATGTTCTGAACCAGCTTTTTTAGGATTGACACCACCTACTATTTTAGTACCATATTCAATGGCTTGTTGACAATGAAATGTCCCTTGTTTACCAGTGAAACCCTGACATATAACTTTGGTATTGGAATCAATTTTTAAATTTTTCCTAGTATCTACATAATTAAACCTTATTTGCGTTCTTAATAAATTTCCACAATTTGCTGCAACATGAAAGGAAGAATACTTTTTTTCATTCAAAAAATAATTTATTTAGATACAAGTACCAATAACTTTTTTTGTTTCTTAATGTATATGTTGCAATAAATGTCATAACATTAAATTTATATTACTTTATAAAGAAATTTTAAAGCATAAAGAGATTTTTAAACATTGTTTCAGCTATTGTTTGCAAGCAGATGTTATTTATAGGGACAGTATCAAATTTCTTAACTTTTAGGTCAAGGTTCATTGAGTGTATATCATCCAATGAGTTCAATATGATATGATTAATATGACATTTATTCTGACAGAACATATTAATTAAGACTATGCAAAAGGCTGTACAAATTATCATAATCAACAGTTATATGAAATAAAACTAATATGGATAAAATATAATTAAAAAAAAAAAGAAATTATGAAGCTTCTATGACAGAATACATTTACGTATAATAGTCAAAAGATTTAAAGAATTATATAATGTTTTACATTAACAATTACATAGTTAAAATTGAAACAAGTCAATTTAACTAAATGATCTAATATATATTGTAAGAAAAAATTGAGTTATGTATAATTCCTTATATAATGATAATATAAACGAAACTTGTCAAAAGTATTTTTAGTTTGAAAAATAATAGGCGGTCGAACACGACCGTGAAATCTTGATACGACTATACAAATAGTATATTTCGAAATATGCAAAGGTTCCTTTTTAACAGTGAAAAATACCAGATAATTATTCATGTCTCACCTGTAAATTTTGAAAATGTCCTGATAGCTACAGCCATTTTTTAATTGATGTTTTTTTAAGATAGTTAATGAATGAAATCGAATTATTAGAGAATCACCATTAGAGGACTTCGATAGACTAGCGAGGTCAAGTTCGAAAGAAAATACACGGGCGAAGTGTACTTATCGCATGTATCTAAATACTTCAGATTCACTATGAATATGTCAAATGACAGGAACATTGAATATCGAACTGATTGGTCTATTCTTTCGCAAGATATTTTCTTCAAGCTAGTTTTCAATGTAAAAATTTGATCGCGAGCAAATTTTGCACGAGGTTTTCAATACATCAAATGCAAAAATAATTGTCAATTCTTCTTACTTTGAAGTTTTCTGAAATATCTGTGAAAAATTTCTCTAGTTTCGCAACTCTTTTATTGCTAAAAATATAGGGAAATTAGTTTTATCTCTATTCGTGCCTTTGAAATTTACCCTAGGGTCAGATTCATATATTTTAAATAAAAGTATGCAACATTGAAGTTAGAATAACGCAGTAAGAAATTTGAACAAATTTATTGCAAGAAAGATTAGTACTATATGTATGAATGTTAGACTTATGCTACGGTATTCGATAGCAAACGTAATGATAATTTCATAGAAAGGAAAGGTAGCATACTGCATAATCAACGGAGATCACCGAAAAATTGAGCGTAGTTAATGAAAGTTACGATTGATGGTATCGTAGTTGCCAAATGTAGATTACTGAAAGAAAGTCTACATAAATCCGTCTGCGATTTTATTGTTATTACCGATATAAGAATTTAATTATACACAAATTTTCATATGGATCGAACAGTTTATTAAAATTCGTAGTGATCCGATTACGAAGCTAATATTGATGCGCATAGATAGAACGGCATAAATGACAGTGATGTATAGAAAATAAATATCTTGATAAAAATGACGTGGTGAAGAGAGCCTTATCGTTTTACAAAACCATCGAAGGAATTGCAAGGTACATATTCTATCAACAGTTTCCAGTGTTTCGTTCGGATATCGTTTCAACCATCTGCAAAAAGGGATAAAAAACTTTATTTCAAATGTCGAATATTTTCGAACAAGTAATTCAAAAGAATTATTTTTTGAATTTGGAAAGTTATTTCAATTACATTGCTCGTATATTATAACACAAAATATTCCTACTATTTATATATTATTATGTATTAAATGTTATTGAATCATTTCCGTTGTGATGAAAGGTTAATATTGGTTATATATTTAGAATGCACCTTCTTGTGAGAGTAAATGAAAGCTCTGTCATTGAGAAATAAAACAATATGTATATATTTTTTTTTTTACTAGAATACATCTTTTCTCAGTTATGTACAATTTTATTTGATTTTATTATTATTTACATTCTTAATTAAAATTGTATTTATTGCCTTCTAATTGTAATCATACAACAGAAAGAAATATGATTCAAAATATTTATGTTACAAATGTATGACAGTGATGCATATATCTACAAATTATTCAAAATTTTGCATTGTTGTTTTGTATTAATTTAAATAAACAAATTTATCAAACAGGATGGAAGAAAGTACAAGTTCTGAAAATGTTTGGTGTAAAACTAAAGCAGACGAACAAAATAATTTGTATCATCCGGAATCTATAACTTCCTCTATGGAAGCAAATTCTACTTCTTTAGCAGATATATTTGATACAGCATTTACATCTACAGTTGATCCCTCTCCACAACCAAGATTTAATTCAGGTAAAGATAAAACAAATGATAAAAGATATACATTAATTTTTCTTTTGTGCTTTCTGTAAGCACAAATGCAATAATTTCTTTTTCAAATAAAATAATTTAATTAATTTTGAACGATACTAAATATATATAGAATGATTTACATGAAAAATTTTAATTTTTAATTTTTCATTCTAGCCAACGAAATGGAATATGACCACTTATTTGCAGAAAGTGATGTAGAAGATTTGGATGTGGTACCTATTAATCCTTATGTAAATCCATCTCATCATGGTGCATCAAATAGTAATTTTGTTTTTGGAACTTATTTACGTGGGTCTGAAGCAGGAGGAGGAATTTTACATGAATGTGATCATCCAGTGAAACATAAAAGTAGAAAAAGCGAAGAACGCAAATCATTCAATGATCAGCATTCTGATAGTTTCAGCGTAGCTGGACCATCTAGATTGTCAGATGGATCTTCTACCAAGTATAAATTCAGAATTAATCTTTGAATTTATTTGTGATATTTCTATTTTCAATACAGCTAAATTAATAATTAATGACGAAAATATCTTAAACAGAGTTATGCAGAATATGGAAAATGACAGTGCCAATGAAGTCAATACTTTATATCCTTCAGTTATGTCAAATGCAATTCATTCTCAACAAAATTCTACGCGTGCAACAAGTAGGATTTTTTTTTACATGAATAATGCATAAATAAAAAATAACTAATAGATAGTCTATATAGTTTAACTTTGTCTATATTGGATAGAAAATGACGATACACCATCAGCACCTGATTTACAATTAGATTGGTCTTCAAGTAGTGATGACGCTACTAGTAGCGACGATGAAGATGGATCAGTTGAAGTTCTTGTGTCAGTAAATCATAATAATAAGGTAAAATAGTTATATTATATTGAATTGTTTAAAAATAGAATTTATGTTAGAAATTTAAAATGTTGAATATTTTGTTATATTTCAGCAGCAAAATTCTGCACAAAATAATGAGGAACGTAATCGTCCAGTAACTGTAGTTGATTTAACTGTGGAGTCAGATGAAGAACATACTCCACCTACTCCAACAACTTCTGTAGTAACACCGGGTACAACAGATTATGTACATAGGTACGAGTAACAAATTATTTAATATGTAATAATTATATATTAAATTATAATAATTATAGTAATTTTAATATCTCTCTTTTTTTATAGTGGAAATAACACTTATTGCATGCATGACCATTTGTATCATGGTCGATGTATGCATCATAATTATAGAATTCCAATTCCTGTTATACCTGTAAGATATAGCCAATTACCAGGTGAGAATGTGATAAAAAATGAAGACAGATATTAACAATAGTTTTGATATATTATTTTGAATTTGTTTCTGTTTTATAGATGCTTCTACTGGAATGTTAAGATCACGTATGCATCCAATACAAGAAAGGCTATGGAGGATGCAACAACGTGTACAAGAAGTACATAGGCGAAGCCTTCATCCAAGATATTCAACACATCACACGTTAGTATTGCAATAAATAATCGAAGTTTCACATTATGCAATAATTTTTATATTTAATAGTACAACGTCGTGCAATCCACATGTTCATCAAGCAAACCAACATACATGTAATAATGGAAATGTTAACCCTGCAAGTAATCGTTGTAACGGTTCAGAAAATATGATATTTGCGGAAAATTATTTCCCATCTCCAATTTTACCACCACCACAACAGCCTACTGTTTATAGTCATCCAGAGGCTAGGAGGCCACCGAGTGTTAGTCCGCCTTGTCCCGCTCAGTCTGTGATGGTAATTCAATGCATTTAAGAGTTACATATTTTAATATTATTTTAGTTTTATTGAATGAATTTATAATTTATCTTCTTTTCGTTAATGTTTAGGAAAATTCTTTGAGTGGTGTAGAAATGGAACCAACACCACCTCCAGTTATGCTGCCTTCAATGCCAGTTCATCCTTACGTACATCATATGTATCATTATGGTTCTCATCGAAGACCGCCCGGTCCACAACATAGACACCATATTCATATTAATTGGCTGCAACATCTTCATTTGGTATATTTTTGAATATAGTGCTTTGAATTCTTATTATAGTTATATAATGCATATGTGTTTTATATGCAGCAAGGCTCTGATGCTCACGATATGATGCCGTTTTCATCTTTGGGTTTGTTGCATCCAGCGCGTCAAATGTCGGCGCAACTTGAGAATTATATGCGTCTTGTTGATTTACGACGTATGGCCGCTATTAGTTGCGGAGCTACGCAGGAGTCAATAGAAAGTCACACATTCCGTCATAAGTACAAGCGGGTAAGCTACATGAAATTATATATATATTTTTTATTATTTATTTATTCGCAATATTTTATCGTTTTATAGGAAAAAAAGGTTGAAAATAGCGAAGACGCTATTGAAAAGTGTACTATATGTTTGTCGGAATTCGAAGACTGTGAAAGTGTCAGGTACAAAGCTAATTTTCACGTACAATACAAATTATTTTCAGCAATTATTTTTACATAAATTATATTTTTCTAATGTTTTTATATAGGAGGCTTCCATGCATGCATTTATTTCATATAGACTGTGTCGATCAATGGTTATGTACTAATAAACGCTGTCCTATATGTCGAGTGGATATCGAAACTTTTTTACACAAGGAGCTTGAAAGCACTACATAGTTTAAGGTCGATTTTAATCATCTGTTTTCGTTTTATATAATCAGGTAATATTCACATCTAAATATTTTAAAAGATCCTATTCATGAGAAAAAACCTTTTTCTGACACTGCTATCAATGTTGATGTAAAAAAATTTTACTGTGAATAATCAAAATATCGATAATGGAATAGAACTAAGTTCCTGGAGTAAGTTGTAGAAAAGATTTGTTTTGATTAATTATCTTTATTAATATCCATGGTATTAGTAATAGTGTACATAAAAAAAATGTTAGGTTTGTTTATTATGCGTTATTATATTGATAAAATGTGTAATTTGATCCATAATTTATCATGTATGTAATGGTTTCGACAACTACAAATTGTTAGATTATAGCAAATATTTGAGGTGATACATCTCTTCGTGTTTTTTATTCTACTTTTTTGTTATGTGATATATAAAAAGAAAAGAAATTTTAATCATTAATAACAACCACTAAAACGATGAATTTTTAAATTAAGTTAAAACCAAGACGAATGGAAATTAATTATGTGAAATAATTACGTGAAAATATATTATTCCTGTGTTATTAGTAATTCTCCACTGGGTGCTATATTGATATAAATTTTATACACAATAAACATATTCTAATGATTTGTGAAAACGGTTAAAGATTCTTTGAGGCTATGTATACTTTTCGTAAGTTTTTATATTGAACGAGTTTTTTAATAAAACTATACTCAAGTAATTCTTTACTAATAATTTTTTATTCTTCATAAAAGAGGATATCGTTGTATGAAAAGAAAAAGGTAATACCGGTAATCTTGAAATTTCGTAAAAAAAAAAAAAAAAAAAAAAAAAAAGAAGAAGAAGCTTTCTATTTTGAGCGACTTTATTTTCGCATCATTTTATTGGTATCGTTGGTAACATAAAAAGGGGCATGTATTTTAATTCACCAAATTAAACGGAACGCTCTGTATGATATTTAATAAATTATTATTATTATGTCTAGTGCGTAATAACAATAATTATCATTTTGCATTCGAATTTTGCATTCTAGTGCGTAATAACAATAATTATCATTTTGCATTCGAATGTCGACGCTGTGGCGGCATAATAAAGTTCTCTAAAATCTTTGATGTCGCCATGATGGCGATACGCTTTTATTATGCTTGTACATTTATGATTCTGTAATCGAAAAGTATTGTAAATGTCTGTTACTCTTTAATCTAAAATATATTTACTTCCAGATAATCTGTTGTTTATTGATATCTACATATTTATTTATATGTACATATGTAATATATAATACATAATAAATTTGCTTTGCTCGAGTATGGCGATTGCAAAGGGCTATAATATTCCCGATTGTACATTGTACGCTTAATTCCCGTGTTGTTCGTCAACTCAATTTTTTATCAGAAATTCTTTATGTCCCGTCGCTTTTTCGAGACGCTTTCTTCATCCAATTTCTTCGTCAAATAAACCAATTTTCTAGTATACGCCAGATAATGTTGATTGTAGAAGCGATAAAGGCGCATCGGTGTCGCAGCGTTCTCATTTTTTATACAACGTGCAAAGAAAGAGATATAAGAGAGAAGAAAAGGAATTGGCACGGACGTGCGTAAGACCAAACTGTTCCTCGCAAAAAGGCCTTACGTTAAAGCGTGAATAATTGTGCGAATCGTGTGAGTCACAGTTGATTGTTTACTTTTCTTTTATTATAATCATATACAAGGCAACATCAGCTGCGAGAAAAATTTGCGACGAAAAGCGACGATTAGAACAATAACGAGGAACGTGCAAAAAAATGTTACGTAAACCCTTTCATCTGAAATATAAATAATGATATAAATAATGAATCGCTGATGTGACAAGTTAATAGATAATCCAACATTTAGTGTGCTCGATGTTAGTTAAAATTCGTTCAAAAAAATATGGCAACGATTTTCACAGCGAAGTGTCCGATTCATTTTGAAAATATCACATTTCTTCATAACCTTCCGTTTCTTCTTCCGAGTCTTTCAGTTTTCGAATCCATAATGACAATTTCCCTGTTGGATTCGTCCCCGAGGGAGAGTGCGAAAGAAATTAGCCAAACGTTAATGAGATGATGATGATTGACACGATGCCCGTTCTGTTCAATGCCACTTGCACTGAATTCTACTTGCACACGGAGAAGAGAGGGAGTATCTCTCGATCGGTGGCTATATAGCCAGCTACAAGACTGATCGTTTCAGTTACAGAACTCTTCAAGTCACGATTTGTCCAGTTGTTTTTTTTTTTTCTTACTCGTTCTCGTTTACGACTCGTGCAAGACTAGCCTGACTTTGTCCGAGTTCCCGCGATTTTATTACGATGTCATAAATGTCGCCAAACAAGGATCCACGTGGTTGATCCTCGTCTGTTGACGTTTTTTAATCAGCTTAAACGAGAATTCTATCGTGAATCGTCGACGCGAACACACACAGCACCATGCATTCGGGAACGTAGAGGAGAAAATTCGCGATTTTTCTTGGAAAGTGATCTCGTGCCTAGTTTGCGTCCCTTCGAATTCGAATTCGGTTAATTTTTATAATCTCTCCGGAGGAGAAATGCCACCGCAGGAGAAATTCGAAGATTCCGTGCACTTGAACAATAATCGAGAGAGCAACGTGGCCGCTTGTCAGAGCTCGATCGACACTCAAACGGGAGAAACGGAGAGTGGCGTGAAGGAAGAGACGAGAGACATGGATTTTGACGAATTGCTGCCCTATGTCGGGGAGTTTGGTCTTTACCAGAAGATCCTCTTCGTCCTGATGATCCCTTTCGCATCGTTTGTGGCGTGGGTCTATTTCTCGCAGATCTTCATCACGCTGATACCGGATGATTATTGGTGTTGGGTACCGGAACTGGAGAATCTCACAGTCGACGAAAGGTGCGCAAAAGTATCTCAGTTTCTTGGGAAATTGCGTTGAATTCGAAAGTAAGATTGAAATCTGGAGTTTCTTCGTTTAACCACTTGTATCGTCAGATTTTATCGTCATTTAAGAGCAATTTAAGTCGAGGCTAATCCAGGAAATGCGATGCTCGTTAGATATCGATAGTACAAGAAGTTTTAAAATTATATAGATTAATGAAGAGATAGTTTCTTTTATTAGAAATTCATCGAATGAGATTGTTTAAAAGTCACGCAGTCGCACGATCTGTTATAAAAATTGATTCATTGTTTAGTAGTGTCTGTTCATGTAGATAAAAGATCGATAATTGCTTTGTATCTGCTTCAATATTGACTTAGTTCACTGGACAAAGAAATTTCTCGTAGAAATGCAAGTGGAAGACTTCTTTGTTGTAAGCAAATGTAAATACGATTAAAAAGATTGCTTTCGAGTTGATTCGGTATTTTACTTGATGAAATTTGATAGAGCCCCTAGAGTTGGATATTCAAGATATACAAAATTTTCTTCGATCAATGCACATTTTTAATTTCGTGAGTGAGTATGAATTTTTATCAGATAAGAATAGGTGTTTGTTGCAAGTAATTTGTTGCAAATATTCCTGTCAAGACCTAAGCCGACTTATTTTGGAATTGTTCTATTGTTTGCAACTTACAATTTACGAGAATGAAATGTACGAAACGTTGTTTCATTCTGCCATACTTATTACGGTATTTATCTAGCTCTGTGTGCAAAATTAGTACTTTTTCAATGACTAGACGAGACAACTTGCTACTATATCGTTATGCAAGAGAAAAGAAAGGTTGGTTTCTTATTCATTTGAAACGCTGCAACGTTGTAAAGTCTTTTTTGACATGACCGATCAGCAAATTTCAACACTTCGACATAATACAAAAAATTACGTTTCACACGTATTTCTCTTCACAAGCATTTATGAGTACTTATTTACACGCTTTTCATCGGCAGAAACAGAATAAAAAGAATGTAGAGCAGTTTCTTCTCTTCTTTCCTTCTTCTAAATGAAAGTAGAACCAAAGAACCAACTTCTACATTGTTAAAACAAATAAATTAAAATAAATTAAAAAAAAAAAGTATCAAAGTGCTAGAATTGAGAAACTTAAAGAATCACGTATGATCTAGAAATCTAAAACGAGGCTAGTAGAAATGAGAATTCCACAGGCGTGATGCTGATGAAAAATGCGATCGGATTGCATTCATTTCCAGACGCAATAAAAAAAAATACCGGGGACGAATGATTATTATCGATGTTCGTTACCCGTTTTGTGATTCAAGGATAGATAGGCCGCACGTAAAGATTGTCTCTGTGAATGCTTTCTACATTAATGCATTAGTCGATTATTGTTATTAAGTACATTATCGAAAGCAGCTTTTTGCTTTAACAACAGCGAAATTACATTTATAGATCAAAAAGTTGGTGTGTTTGTTAAATTTTGTAAAAACCGATTATAATCGAGGGATATAATTACAGGGATAATTTTAGATGGACGTTTAGATAGGTTGAGAACGATTTTAGATACTCTTTTTATTCACTACTTCACTATTTTTTCCCCCCATTCTATTTTCCTTTTATCGTATCTAATTCTTTCCCATTAAATCTCACTTGAGGATGAAAATCAGATCTCACTGAAATGCCGTTCTTTAGTATCATTTTGAAAAAACACTTAATTAAAGAGTTGCATGTTTTTCAGTCATTTGCATGTTAGAAAATACCTCAGGTTTGAATAAAACATGAAAAAGTTCTCGTCAGTTCTGTTAGTTAAGTTGTTGATTGTTCGGTTAAGTTTTACGTCAAATATCTCAAAACGTTGCCCATCTTTTCTCACCTAAACCGCGCACAAAATTGAAACATAAAAATTTCGCGAAGATCGTACAACAAACTGATCACAAATTTTCCCGCTCGTTTTAAACTTGAATAAAAACTTAGTTCTTAATAAGAGTCGGGCTTTAAATCAATTCCCTCAATCCTAATGAAATCCTCGACTACTGAAAGTACCTAGTAGAATAAGGACTATATACATACGTGCAAGGAATATCGAAAGGTATCTCAAACGAAACACAATCTATCGTTATTTTCACGTAGGTTTCGCAATCGTTCTCCGATTTCAACGGACGTTAATCTCGTTGAAATGACAATTGATTACGACAACTGCATACTCTGTTCCTCCATCGAGACATCTTTGCTGAATGTAAAAATCGGGAAATCGAATCGACAAGGAGTTGAAAATGCTCAGTGGCGAAATATGCGAGTGTATTGCACCTTCGTTTCGTTGGTTACGACTGGGTTAACAACCCCCGATGTTATTCAAATAATGCAACAGCTGGAGCAGCCGGTAGCAAGTCGTAAAAGTCTTAATAAAACACGTTTCTACGAGTGAACGTATGTTACCGCGAGACATGCACCGCGGGTTTTATTTCTCTACGCCATTTTCACCCGTTCGAAACGATCCGGTTGCGTAACAGAAGTCGTTCTTTTATCTGTAATGCACGATAACGAACGGCGAAACTGATTCAATTTGTCCCTGGTTTTGTTAATTTCTGTGTAAGCTTCGCGAACTGCGTTGGCATCGCATCGTGACGTTCTTGTTAACGCCTTAGAGCAGTTTCTTTTTGGTGTAAATTGGCCGAGAGGATTGCGAAGCTCGTTTTTAAGTAAACTCTTGTAGAAAATTTAAAAATTAAAAGTTTCGTTTCGATGGAATTTGGAATTTAAGCTTTGGAACTGAAAGATCTTCCATTTTTTTTTTTTTTTTTGAACCAAGTTATATAGTTCATTTCCTAGTTGTCAGTATTTTGTATTTGGAACATTTTTTAAATACGTAACTTTTGACTTAAATGTGCAATGGCTTCATGACTGTTCTAGTCCTTTTAGAATTAGTTTTATAGTTTTTTTGAAACCAACTTTATCTCTTTTACTTCACGCAGGAAGAGATTATTTTCTTATATTCGAGTATAATAATAATTCTTCAAGTTTTAGCTCACTATTCATTTGCATACGAACATAAAATTGATCGGTGTTCCTGTTCATAACACTGTTTTAACTGTACGAATCTTGTTCAAAATTGATCAACAAGTTAGGAATTACTATATTTTTCTTAGGAAGAGTGCATAATTAAATAATACGACTGAAATTAAATATCTCCATTGAAAAACATTACAAATGGATAACATGGATAAATAATCTCAATAATTCCAAGATAAACTTCAAAAAATTTTTCAACTAAATTTAATCGACATACCTCTCGAATGAATTCACAATTAATACAATTAACGCAAATTGGATATTTTCTCCTGTCTTTATTTTCTACTTATTTTATTACAAACTTGTCATTTCATTCACATCGTTTATTTGTATTGAAATACTACATAGAATAAAATTCGTTGAACATTCCATTCTCAATATGTACGTACGATAATCTTCAAAATCTCTTTTCACTGATGTTTATAGATCGCATATTATTATAAACTAAGAAACACAATACAACATAAACGTTGCCAAATTAACCTTCGGTGGTGTTCAAAGTGAACGGCTAGAAACGATTGCCTTTTCCTTATACTCACAATTAGATGGTTCGATTGCACCATGATTCGTTATTTAAGACGTTTCGAGAGAGGCAAAGGATGTTGTGTCGTAACGGTGTTATGCTCGCACAATGCTCCCTGGATAAAATTCCCCGGCTGCGTATATTTATCGTGTTCGCCGCGCGAACGCGTTGAACCTTCGCGCAAACAATGAGAGCGTGAACGCGAAAAAATGGCGTTGAGCACGTTGAGCTTGATATCGTTGATTTGCTCGCCGGATACCTTTACAGTAAAGGCATTTGTGTCTGTTAGTTATGTTAAAAGAAAGAAAAAAAAAGAATCGTTCGACGACGAAACTATATTACGATGCTATACAATTAAAGATACGACGAGCAAGTTTGTAAAGTTTGTAGTCTAGCCGTCCAGTGTTTTTAGCCCACAACGAATGAATATCGCGCAATTTCAATTAATTTTTTGATTTAATTTGACTTTTAACTTTTTGTTCGAGAGCTGTTCGTTAGTTTGCTGCTTGCGGCGATCAAACTAACGATAAAGTCACGTCCTAGGTGCTCGTTCTTGATTAAAATTCTCGAAACTTTCTAATGGTAATAGATAAGACATTCATATGTATGTATGTACGTGCAGTGAAAGTATTTATACATATCCTCTGAAATTTTATTGGCTGGATGTTATGAGACCAAACTACTGCATTTTTTTTTTTTTTAATTTTCTTAGTTGTGGAAGTGTAAGATTTGATTTAATAAGCTCATTCTGACAAGTCACCTCTGATTTAGGGAAATTCTGACAAGTCATCTCATATTTAGGGAAATTCTATTTTCTATGATCGGATGGAAAACTAAACGCGTTCATAAAATTTCTCAAGAATGATAAAATTCATCGGTACGTTAAATTCGACACTAAGAGTCAAAGAATGACGGAGTCAAGAATGAAAAGTTTCTCGATAATATAAGGTAAATTGTCAATCGAATGAAACGTGAATCAATATTCCGATAATAAATCATTACATTAAACTAACACCTAGCTTAATGAGATAGTAGTTGACAGATTCCAATAAACCATCATTTATAATGGTAAAAAAAAAAAAAAAAAATAAGCATAGTAGCAGGAAAAAAAAGTTGATAGAATTGCCAAGAGGCTGGTGATTTCTTCCACGTGGCTGATAAATTACGAGCTGAGTCTACGAACGTCTGACAGCATACCTTCCGAATCAGTTTCGGATGTTTTATGGACAAACATTCCTTTCTTTCGCAGAAGTCACTTTAGTTTGCTCATTTTCACCGTGAAAGATGCAGCTTGCGTAATGCAATCGATTTCTTCGTTTGTTCACTTTTCATGCAAAGATCAGACAGTCGATCAGCGATTAATCGCGATGTTACGAGATATAATTGCACGCAAACGCAACGTTAACGCCGTAAACTCTTTCTTCCGATTGTAACGTTCATACTTAGAATTTTGCAAGTCGATTGCAATTAATTGGTAATTTTCTGGGAAGAAATTTCGTATTTTGATACTAATCTCGATGATTTTATAGCTTTAGTCGTGCTATTAAGTAGGTTTACAAATTGATCGTAGGTGGCTCTCGGTATAATTGACAATTAACAATTCTTTTGTAATCGTATATTTTGTCAATATATGTCGATATATTCTGATTAATGTTTAATTATTAAGTTATGCCATGATTTCCCAACATAAACAGTCATAAAACAGTGAAGATTCACGAAGATTTCGAAACGCGTTTCGAGCTGTCGCGTTATAACGATATAATGATTGTTCGACAATATTGTCCAAGTAAATAAGGTCAGTTTGATTCAGACAGCGTGACACCGACTTCCTATTTCGTTACACAAAGCTCGTCAAAATACAGGTGTAATTATTGTCATCGAATTATCTTAATGACGCTCGCTATTTATAATAAACAAGCGATTTCGACGTCCGTCGACAATTGTGAATCACTCTCGTAGTTATCGAATGTGATTGGATAACTAATGCAATCTTTCGGTGATAAATTCGATTCGGTGTGTGTGTGTGTGTGTGTGTGTGTGTGTTTCTGGGGAAATTACATTCGTCGTTTTTCCTTCGATTCTAAAGTTCCAACAAGTCGTCACCACTCGATGATTTGTCGCGTACGTTTTAAATTTGATTCGAGAAAGGAAGTGAAAAATTTTTAATTGTACGTATCGTGTTTATTAGTAATTTATGGTTAACGCTGGAATTACCGACGACTGAAGCATACGATTTTACTTGTACACCTTATAAAAAGTTTTATATAAAATTTTATAAAATTATAAATTCATCATTCTGACCATTGTGTTAACAATCATGCCAAATTATTATTAGGTATACAAGTTATACACTTTTTTCTTTACTTTGTATAAATTTTCAGTCAAAAGTGTTTTATCGTAATGAGTGAAATAGTATCGACTTAAAAAAATGTTGAAGAATCCCAGTGATTTTTAAATACATCTGTCCATCGGCATTAAAGACTCTGAATCAGTCTACGGTCTTTCCTCCTTCGTTTCAGACTGTCGCTAGCGATACCAGCCAACAACGAGGGATACTCGAGATGCAGCATGTACGATGTAAATTACAGGGAGATTTTGTTAAATGAAAGCCACATGCCGGACCCGTTGTGGCCAACGAAAGCTTGTCAACACGGATGGGAGTTCAATTATAGTACTGTTCCGTACGCAACTGTGGCAACCGAGGTGAGAGACGGACTGAATCTGTAATTCCCTGTTTCTTGACCATTTTCGGTCTCTTTCAACCAGTATAGTTACGTTCTACAATGTACATATATAATTATTTGAGAAACTTTATTACACACACACACACACACACATATATATTAATATATATTACACGTGTTATTAATAAATATTACATATTAACAATTATTATTATAAATATTAATAATTATAATTATTAAAAATTATTACACATTAATAGTTATTATTATATATATTTATTTATTTTTATTATTATTTTTATTTATTATTTATTTTATTTATTTTTATTATTATATATAATTATTATTACATTACAATTATTAATAATTATTACATATTACATGTACATTATTAATAATTTCAACTTTGCGAAAATTTGAATCGGATTTTCAAAATTTTTGAAATCGACCTTCGTCCGCAAAGACGAAATTTTTTTTTTTTTTTTCGCTTCGTGAAACTCTTCGCCGGGAAGAAGAAAATTTCTCCTCGAGTTTCGCGAGCGGCCGGAAGAAACTGCATTTTTTATACGCGAGAACTTACACGCCGGATGCTCAAGTTTCCCCGGCGTGACTGCCAGCGAAAAGGCAAGAAAAGGGAAGAAGCTCGGCACGGAGATTCATTTAATCGGAACGTGGACGTTTTTACGAAATTCCTGCGAGTGCTCGTCGTCGCCGAGAGTAAATCGCTCGACTGTAGGTTTCTGTTGGCAGCTGGGATGGGTCTGTCAGTACGACGCTCTGCCAACCATAGCTCAAAGTATCTTCTTCGTCGGCGCTATCTTCGGCGGGCTGATTTTTGGATGGATCGCCGACCAATACGGCAGAATACCAGCTTTGATCGGGGCTAATTTAATGGGATTTCTCGCTGGAGTGGCCACCGCGTTCACCGACACGTTCTGGCAGTTCACGTTGTGCCGTTTCTTCGTCGGGTTTGCCTTCGACAACTGCTTCACTATGATGTACATATTAGGTAATTATCTTCCTCCTCGTTGGGGAAATTCACAGTTCTCTTTTAGAAGCTATAGCGAGACGTGTGATCCTTGAAAACAGTCGCAAGTCAAAGTTCATCATGATTAACACTGATTAGTTCATGGGTGATCAAATGAAATTCATTATTGTTTGTGACAAGAGTTTATA
Source organism: Tetragonisca angustula (assembly GCA_036937485.2). Lineage (NCBI taxonomy): Eukaryota > Metazoa > Arthropoda > Insecta > Hymenoptera > Apidae > Tetragonisca > Tetragonisca angustula. The sequence continues at coordinate 73,107 of JAWNGG020000394.1, read as the reverse complement.
CAGAATTAAGTTGTAACCATTTTTGAAATTTGAAGGAAAGTTTTACTTGGCACAAAAATTCGCATTAGATGAAATTTTGTTTGCAGATGATAGATCTCTAAGGGTTAGATCGAAAAAATTCTACCTCCATTTGAAGTAATTTTTCGACGGGAGAACTATCGTTTCTATTTTCTCTGTAACTCCGTAATTGCGTTCTAGTTTCGTTATAATGTGCTTTTTCGAGATCGTACTACGCGATTTACAGTCGAAGACTATGTTTAGCGTCTTGAGGTTAAGTAAGAAGATTTTAAAATGCAAATTACAATGTAACTTCCACTGAGACACCGCAACTCTATTGCCACGCTTGATTTACGACTGACATTTCTTCAAGTGCATGAATTTTGCAATGAAACGCACGCTATTATCTGTTAGTTACTCCTTTCAATGTAACAGCACTGAAATATGCACGAGTATACACGAGGTCATAAATTTTTACTAACGTAAGTTTAGATCATTTTTTTCTATTGTTCGAGAATGGTGACTGAAGATAAGAGCACACCAAATTGTCGACCAATTGTAAAAATATTTAAAAATTACGTCCAATTTCTCTAGATGAAAATCAACTCGTGACTTTCCTCCACAGACAATATTCTGACTGCTGAGGGTGCAGTTGCTTAATTACTGAACAACCATAATATATCAAGCTTTCCATAAACTTCCGCTTCCAAGCAGAAAGTGAAGGTTATCAGTGAATAATAATCTCGCAGCGAACGCTTTCACGGCGATAAATCTTCATGTATGTACATATATAGACTTGCAAATTGGCACTTGTAAATATTAAGGAACATTTCCTCGTAATAAACTTGACTATGAAATCGTCATATCGTAATATAAAATAATACAAAATATAATACCTCCTACATTATAATAAATCGTTTGACATTTTTAAATTGTTCTCAGAATCAATATCAGATTATACAAAGTCACGTTTCTAAAATTTAGAAACGCAATGGTCAGTTATTCAGAAATTCACAGTTTACTCGTCATTCGGATTATTCTTCGCGTATTTTTCTGGAAGATAATCAATTCTGCTCTTACAAGCAGCGAAAGGGTTGACGTAACTTTAACTAGCAGGTAGATAGTTCGTCAAACGAGTCATTGGAACGCTATTCCTTCGTCGAATAGCTAGTTTGTCCCGCTGACAGCATTCTAATTGTGAAAATCGAGACCAACGAAACTCAGGTGGTGTGCATGAACCGTGACTCGATGACTCAAGTCGAGGCTGAAAAAATTGGCCAGTTGTCCTACGAGTATTAAGGCTAGGTCGATGAGATTCGCGGGCAAGCAGATGGTTCATTAATTAATTAACATCGAATTGCCTAATTTTAGAAGTTAACCTCGAGGTCAATTTGATCTTTGAAGTCTCCTACTGTGATCGCTCGATATTTCATACTTCGTGTTTACTGGTCGATATCTCATGAAATATTTTCTTTATTGTCACTTGAGGAAATTCTTATTGAACATTCCGACTCTAGCATAGAGTATCAATAACACGCGCCTCTCAATTTATAGCCTATTGAAGCAGAAACACACTCCACTAACTCGTTTAAGTGCATAAAATTGAATCAGCTATGATACAAATTCGTATGTAAATTACAGATAATAGCAGAAATGACGTGGAAATATGCAAACGCACTGGTTTATGAAATTCAGAAATTTACCGTGAAAGTGTAATATGAAACACTTTGATATTTCATTGGCTGTTAACAACTGGACTGCTCTTGTGCAACTTTACCTTTTTATAGCCTAACAGAGTACAATTTAAAAATTTTTATAAACTTGTCTCATCCATTAAAACCTGTAACGAGTTTCTCGCGTATTTCCATTTGTTACTGCAACTTTCTTCTATTTGTGCACGAGTGTCATTAGCCTGCGGATTCTTACGTGATTTTATATTTCTATGAACGTGACTACCGAATAAAATTTAACAAATTTTTTTACTCCAACGTATTAGAAACTTTCGCGTAGATTTTTTTAGACCTCGAGTTCGCAGAAACGCTTCGACAAATAAAGTACGAGCTGCTTTTCGAACGCCAAAGCCAATTACACGAAGAAGAAGAAGAGGAAAGGTTTCGAAATGCTAACGGTGTCCTTGGTTTGGACGGTGGCTCGATTGATCGCGCAGCGAACACGCGAGGTATCGGTCGGATTATTGTTATTAATAACACACGATCGTTTGTAATTTATCTTTGGCTAACCGTGTCACGTGAAATCTTGGTTCGCTTTGGCTCTTGATCGAGCGACCAGCGATATGAAATTGCACGGTGACGGAACGGTGGAAACACCTGCGAGGAAGGCGAATGTCTTTCCTACGCGAATAACGTTACGTTGAAGGCAATAAACCTTGATAGGCGAGAGTGATGAAACGAGCGGTCTGAGGGAAGGTTCTCTCCTTCTTCGTCTCCTTTCAGTGCCGTTTCTACGAGAATAACGTCTCTTCTTGATTACTCTGTCGCTCTGTCTCAATATTGCGAAGAGAATAATTTTAATGGCGATGCAAGGGGAATGATGCGACATTAGGAAAAAAGGAGGATGACAGACGACCCAGATTTTCGAGATACGATCGCTCGGCCAACATTTTCACGCGGGATAATGAGTCAAAGAGTTTGTTAGAATTTCGTCTTACGAGAGAATTACATATTGATCTCCGTGGTGTGGAAAACAATTTTTCAAATTCCCGAGGATATCGTATTAATTATTTTGGTTCGACAAAAGTCAATTTTTAATCATTGCAAAGACGAAATATCTGAATTTAGTGTACATCGCGGCCAAGTAGTAAGAAAGAAAATTTAAAGGCACGAAGTGAAACAAGAATCTGAAATAAAAAGTCGATTGATATGGTGTCGATATGGTTAGTGCCATATATAAGGAGAACCTGGACAGCAATTATATTGAAACCGTTGGTTACAATTAATTGAAGGTGATCCTCGATTAGAACCAGCATTAAATGACCAACACGGTTGCTTCATTAAGAACAATTGCTCCCTATTTTGCGGCAACTACAAACACGTTGTTCACTGCTGATAAATTTCCCACATCCTGCCCTGCTACGCGATTAAAGAATTACAACCGCGTTTCTAAATAATTGGACGTGCATCACGAGACACTAATCTCACCCACGTGTTCGTGAAATCACGAAATTCGTTCGAAGGTCGGTTTAATTATTGTTCAACGTAACTTCTCGTCATCCTCGTCTCTCTTGGTACAAAAACAGATTTATGCCACAAACGTCCTCAGATGTATCTCGATCACAATAGACATCGTTTCTTTTTGCGAAATCTTTAGTTAGAACAAGTGTACTTATAGATAAGAAAGTAATTCGAGATGACACTTGCTCGTGGCCTTGTGCAGAAAGATTTTTGTCTCTAACTGTTAACCACTCGCGGTGGCAACTGGTTCCGCGGACCATAACGAGTGACCGAACCGTACACAACAATTCGTCGCTTTCTTTTTGAACTCGTCGGTATGAAAGATATGGATAGAAATGATTGAGAAGTAATAGATTTATTATCTGTTTTGCCTGGGTTATACCTAAATATACTTAAAACTGAGGAAACTGTTGCAATTTTGGGACAAAAAGGTTCTATTCCAACGCAAGAGGTTAATATGTAATATATGGATTAAAATACTGTAAATACTAGCAATTACTAATGTATAAATATTAAATAGTAAACAAATGTGTAAACACTAGATAATATATATCTACGATTAACCCCTTGCGCTGGCAGCTGGTTCGCGGACCATAACGAGTGACCGAACCGTATACAATAATTCGTCGCTTTCTTTTCCTTTCCAACTCGTCGGTATGAATCGCTGGATAGAAATTATTATGAAGTAATAAACTTATCATTTGTTTTGCCTCGGTTACGTTTAAATATACTTAAAACTGAGAAAATGTTGCCATTTGGGACAAAAGATTCTTGACGTGCGTGGCAAGAGGTTAATCATCTATCTCGTACAGGTCCTTGTGTATAATGAATGTTATAAACACTCTGAAGAAAAAGCACGTTCACGTTCGACTTATGTAATGTCGATTCTTTCATTCTAATCTCCGTTTCTTTGCAATTAGTTCAATTGACGTAATTCGACCATTTGCTCCTAGAAATTTAACTCATAAAGATTATCAGGCAACTCTCAGAGCGCTTTTAACAGTAGAATGCTAATTTGTTAAATTTCTTTCATCGTTCAGCCTATTGTACGTATCTTACTCGAATGTTTCTTCTTCGCTAACGTTGCACGTTCCTCTATTCCTCTTTTGTGGAATATTATTTTTGATCAAACGATCCCTCCAACTTTCACGTCCTTTTTTTTTTTTTTTTTTTTTATTTCAGTGTTGGAATACGTCGGACCAAAATGGAGGACATTCGTAGCGAACATGTCGATAGCGATGTTCTTCACATTTGCTGCGTGCATTTTACCCTGGATTGCGTATTTCTTGGCTGATTGGAGGATGACCTGCATCGCCACTTCGGTCCCTCTTGTTCTGGCTGTAATGACGCCGTGGCTGATCCCGGAGAGTGCTCGATGGTTGGTCAGCCAAGGTCAAGTGGACAGGGCCATCGAGATCCTGGGCAAATTCGAGCGAATAAACGGCACCAAGGTGCCTGACGACATCTACAAACGATTCCGAGTAAAGAAATCCTTTTGAATTTTTCCAGTTTACAAAGAAATCTCGATGGAACGACATCTCGTTGTATTTTCATACCAGACTAGGAACATGCTATCCTTCCAACTGTTAATTAATTAATCGAGAAGATCGAAATCCCGAGAGATAACTGTTTCGTGCAAATCAAATTTTCTCGAAACTTTTGTTCGTAAAAATAGTATCCGTATAAATTTATAAAGGGCCAAGGAGCCTGATTAGTTAAACTTATATAACAACAGGATACCTGTGCCAGAATATGCAAGGAGGAAGAAGCAGATAAAACGTACTCTGTGTTAGATCTATTTAAAACACCACGGCTACGGAATATTACTCTTCTATTTATCATTATCTGGTACGTACTGGTCAAATTATTCAATTTAATGTATACAATTTAATTTAATTCGTTTATTCAATTTAATTTCGAAATTCAGATTGCATCCTTCAGAATATGGTTCGCATTCTGAAATATTTCTCACTCGTCGTTTGCACGATGCAAGAACATTCCGTTTGATTCAATGTCGATCCCTCCAAGCGAAAAATTCGCATTCAGTGCGAAACGCGATATCGTGCTTCATTTTATCGTATCGAATTGTTGTTTTTTTTTTTCAAACACAGGATGGCGATTTCTTTGGTGTTCGACGGTCACGTACGGAACGTTGATAATCTAGGGCTGAACGTGTTCGTCACATTTACAATCGCTGCAGCAACCGAGCTGCCCGCCGACACGTTTCTCACGCTGGTTCTTGATCGATGGGGCAGAAGGTGGCTCGCGTGCGGTTCCCTCGTTGTCTCCGGTGTATTCAGCATCTGGGCTTCAGCCGTTTCTAATCGTTTGTATATTCTTTTTCATCATCGTCACTCTTGTATCACATCAGGTATTTACAATGCAAATCGGAACTAGATGACAGTCTCTTGAACAGAAATTGAAATTGGCAATTGCCAAAATTATTTTATGGATCTGACCTTGTCAATAGTGCCTTACCTTCCCAATCATGTGATCGAGAAGGGCACAATGAGGTCGGAAAACACGGTCAGATCACAATGAAAGATCAGAAAGTTCAGTTCAAGGGGTGGTCCTTCGAACCCCAAGTGGATATACTTACTATACTATATACTACATACTATACTATACTATATTATATACTATACTATAACTATATACTATACTATACTATGTACTATATGCTATACTATACTATATTCTATATACTATACTGTACTATATACTATATACTGTGCTATACTATATTCTATACTATACTATATACTATATACTGTACTATACTATATTCTATATACTATACTATACTATATACTATATACTGTGCTATCCTATATTCTATATACTATATATTATACTATATATACATATATACTTACTATACTGTGTACTATATACTATACCATAGTATATACTACATACTATACTATATATACTATGTACTAAACTATACTATACTATATATACTATATACTATATACTAAACTATACTATACTACATATACTATATACTATATACTAAACTATACTATACTATACTATATATACAATATACTATATACTAAAATATACTATACTATATATACTATATACTAAATATATACTATATACTATATATACTATATATTACGGATATACGTAAAGGAACAGTGATCCTTAACAGTAGATAATTAGACAAATCCAATGATAAAAGTAGTTCCTTCGAAGATTTTTCTAAAACATTTTCAATTCTTTCGCAAAGCACGAGAAGTTAATACCGGAAACGTCCTCTTTCAGATATTTACACAGCCTCTCTGGCGATTCTTGGTCGATTCTGGATAAACATTTCGTACAATATCGGCCTCCAATATGCAGCTGAGGTGTTGCCAACTGTGGTCAGAGCTCAGGGCGTAGCTCTGATACACATAATGGGATACGTTGCTAGCATCCTCGCGCCGTACGTGGTATACCTCGACGTCGTTTCGTCGATTCTGCCTCTCCTCGTGTTGGGCACGCTTGGAATCATAGGCGGTATTTTGACTCTGTTCTTACCGGAAACGCTCGACAAGGATCTTCCACAGACGCTGCAGGACGGCGAGGACTTCGGGAGAGATCAGAAGATGTGGGATTTCCCTTGTATCGGAAGGTAAAATCACCTTCACCTTCTCCTTTCTTTTTCTCAAAAATATTTGGCAGGTCGTGAAGTTGCGAACTTCAAGACTCTCGAGTTTCCCGTTAGATCGTGATCCTGGATGACGTTGGATTATATATTTTCTTCTTCCTCAATTCTCGAGGATGTCACGAAAAGGAAAGGAGCAGGATTGGATTGCTTCTCTTTTCTCTTCCAAGTGTCTTAAATTTTTTTTTTTTTTTTTAAGGAAAAGAAAACGAAATTAACAAAGTTTTATCATCATCTCCGTTGAGCATAAATTTTCCATTCTTTTCCTTTGTCTTTAGAATCTTTGTAATGATAAAATCACGGAAGAAAGTAATTCAATTCTTCTTAAATGTTCACAAATTAGAGTTAGAGATTTCACAGTCTTTGTATAAAAATAAAAATTTCACTCAACCTTGGGTTATCTTCTTTCTCGAATTTTTCATGTCTGTGAAACGAAGACCAAAGTCGGATCATTTCCTCTCTCAAGTGTTTTTAAACGAGAAAGCGAGGAATTCAATTAAATTAAATTATCTGCAAATAATAACTCTAAATTTAAGTGATAACGAATTCAACACTTTTCATTTTTATATTTTCGCAGGAGAGAAGAGGAGGAGGAGATACCGCCTAGATTCCGATCACTTTCCACGTGCAGCGCGAGGAACTCGATGAGAGCGTCGCTTCGTGGTGAAACTTTAAGGAGCACTATGCTACGACGATCGAGCATAAAGTCGAGGAAGAGCGGAAATTCCGTCATAGAGGTGGAAAGATTGTAGTGAAATATTCACAACGAAGTGTCTGTTACCTTGATCTCTAGTGAAGAATCCTTAGTCTTCCAAAAAAGAACGTGCAATATTAGCGTAAATCGAGTAACGTCAAGCTTCGTGCATTCATCATCATCGCGATTGCGGATTCTTTATGCAATTGCAGTTGAGAAACATAAAGGTACAAAACAGCTCACGAATAAAACATATATAAATATATATATATATATATATGTGTGTGTTTTTTAAACATTATATATATATAGAATATTCAAAGCGTAGAAAACAAATTTCTGTTCAACTCCTACTCCTTCAAGTTGTATTAATAAAAATATGAATTTGCATAAAGATCAGCAATCAAATTATCGTCATTGATTTTTGACAATGGCCGATGAAAGAGTCAATGGTTATATTTAAGTAAAAATTAGAAACTCGAGAGTAGTCAGCGACGAAAATTAGTGCTTTCTTTTCTTTTTTTTTTTTTTTTTTTTTACAGTCGATGTTCCTGAAATTTTTCGTACAACAGCTTCTATAGAATAGTACAATTGTTGTAACAGTACAATTATATTATACAAATGCTAGGAAAGTATTATTGATGTTAATCGTTTGGTCAGCTATCTTGGCCAATGTGACCATAAATTTTGTACATATGCAAGTGTAAATTTGTAGATCGATTAGAATTAGCCATTATTTTTACCGCAGTGTAAAACCGTTCGTCATTTTGTAATAAAACGGAAAACAAAACTAGATTTAGACGTCGGTATTTTTCCAACATTTGTCCCTCAGCCGATTGAATTTAAGTACGAATAGGGAATGAGGATTATTTCTTTTAATCTCATTGATACATTCGTCGACGTCTGCAGATTCCATTTTTAAATACGTGTCATACATACACGTGGATTATCGATGACGTGATTCTTTAATAGCTCTTATTCGTTCCATTTTGAAATTGTGAATCGTTTCTCTTCAAAATCATTTCACTATTCCAAGACTCTTGGACAGCAACAATTTTACAAATTTATAAGGGACTATCAAAATTTCTACAAAAATTCACATTACAATACATTGATACAAATGTTCGAATGTTAATTTTTCTCTCGAAACATATTCCATAGAGGAAATTCTTCTTCAGAAAAACTCGTCTGCACAGAAAGTTCCTCTTTCAGAAATTTCTAAATGACAAATTCTTCCTCCCTTTCGTTTCAATTCCATTTTATTTTTTTTTTTAGGATAGAGAATGTCATTTTTAGAATGTCACGCCATGTGCGTGCAGAGTTCTCCGCGAATATCGTTCACTGGCCCACACGAGAGTTCACGACCTTTGTCGAAGTTATCTTTGTATAATTATTAACGTGACGCAATCAGAAGCGGCGTAACGAGTTTATCAATCACACACGTTACGAGGCGATCGTTACCATTGTTCGGTATCGAGTAACGTAGGCTAGAAATATAAAGAGTAGGCATGATTAATCTTGCTGTCTTCACAGAGGCACGCAACACGTGTAAACGCGAACGCTTGCAAAATTTCGATTTCGTGATTCATTCGCTTGTGTAAAATGTGAGAGGCACTCTTTTACTTATTGTTCGTTCTCTGATAATTTTAACTTTTCACGAAATTTCAAGCGTCGATATTTTTTTTAACTTCTTTCCTAGTGTCAATAGGTTTTAAATTCTTGTTTTCGAATTCTTCGTAGCGTTGATAGATAATCTGTACATCACTGCAGATTAAATATTCTGAATTTTACAATTTTCTTTCAATTTTCTTTTCTTGCATTTCGAATCTTTAATTTCTGTATATTGAATTTCCGAATTTTGATTCTCGAGAAGTTTTTCAGTTTCAGACCTAAAATTTGGTGTTTTTAAAGTATTTCAAGTCTGTTTTAATGAATGGCCTCGTAATTTTTGAAAATATACACATGTTCCATTGCTATCAAGAGAATTGAATTTAAAGATGAGACTCGTCATTGGCAAGTTAACTCTTTAAAGGTGAATATTTAACGCAACGCAAAATCTATACAAATCCTTGGTTCAGAGAATGATATTAGGTCATCAGCTAGTTGCACGTCACTTCAATTAAATACTAAAAATCGTTAAAATCTCGTAAACTTCAATGCACCAAGTTAAACGTCTTCCCAACCTTGGAATTATCAGATGAACGCACAATATAAACTCAACGATATTTAATCTCGTAGATCACATCTCGTGATTCGTTAACAAAAGAGAATTTCAACGACGCAGATCTTTGCAGTGAGAAAATTTAATGCCGCAGAGATTGTCTGCGAGCAATTATTGTCGAAGCCAGTCACGATAGTGCAAGCCAGTCGCATTGTAATAACAGTGTTGCTTACTAAGCGATACATAGATCGTTCAGTTCTGTTTGTTTCGTCGATGAAACAATATTTGAGCCACAAACGAGAGCGAGGAAGTGAAACTGATTAATCAATTCAATTTGGAAAAGTTGAACGATCATCATAAAATTTTCGAAAACTCTCGAAATTTTCACGAATTGTTTGTTCGAATTTTAATCGTTTTCACATACAACGTTGATCTATCTGTTGTACAAATACAATTTTCTGGTAATAACGTCTTGAAACATACTAAACTTAGGTCTAATATTTGATAACTGAAACGAAGGATCAGAATCGATTTTTAAATATTGAATGATCTTTAAATATTAAACGTAGTTCTCAAGAGGAACGTTAGTATATATAACTCACAGTTAAAATTTTCATCGAAACGAAGAAAATTTTCATATCCTCCAGTGAGAGATTAAAAATTGGATCGAACTGTTTTTTAAATGTTTTCATCGAATTCCCTTTCGTCACGTGTTCGTGAGCTAGTACCTTTTAAGTAGTTACGCAGGTTAGAAAATAGACGTTCAAAGTTCCCTCGTCCGATCTTTGCAGTGAAAGCATTTTCATTTTTGCTTTGACGTTGCAACGCGAGACGTGCCGATTTCTGCTGCGTTACTCAATGATCCTATCTATCAAGGCAAGCAAGATTCTTGGGGATCAATGTCGTTACGCGGCGGCGATCAAAATTTTTCTAACTCATAAATAATCATTACTTAATACGTGTTAATTTACCAACGCTTAATTGCCTGACCAAATCTAAAATTATTCCCCATCACTTTCATTACGATATACTTAATAAACCTAAACCATCCATGATCCCGTGTATATTTCCATTTCAACTTTCCTTCTCTCTCGTTATATATTAATTAGAGTTGTCGTTTTATTTGCTACGACGTTTCGTTTCAACAATTTCGTTCGTGGCACTGAAATTTGTTCGAATGATTACACTGCGTACAAATAAAGATAAGAACGTAATTTTCTGTGTAATTTTCGGCGATATGGTAAAATGGTTGTTTATTCATAAGCTGCGATACCGTTTTTAAATGTTGACCTTTCGCGTTGTCACGATACGGCCAGTAGTATCTCAAACTAGAATAAATGAATTGAAAATAAATAAATTCGCCAAATCGTGTCGCGATCATACGTCGATTTAGGTACTTGCAGTTAGGCCCACTGTGTGTAGACTCGTCGAGTGTTAACGCGTGGCGGAAATAGCATCGAAGCTGTTTAATTTACGCCGCCCGCAAAATTATTTATAGACAGCGTTTTATCATTCTCAGTTGCGTGAACCGCCGGATTAGAAGCCAGCAGCAGATCAAGTGGGAATGAAATAAGGCCAGACACCGTAACGGATCTACAACCCGCTATAGCGTGTCTCTGTTATTATCGACGCTAGTAACCGTTAATCTCCACAGTGTGTACGTTCCTTTTAATTTAAATTTCCTTTTTGTTCAACGATCGACGAACGTTGAACGTGAGATTTCTTCCGTTTCGACGCTGCACGTATGTACGTTCATTCATACGTTCAGCGGTGTGTAAAAGCTTTCGTTTCTGGCACGTTCTTCCCTCCAAAAGCTCGTATCTAAATATTTACAATGAACACATGGACGTGAATTATCGACAAATCATACAAACGTCTACGTCGACATTCACGGCAAGATTAATTTTCGCCTCTCTCGATTGAAAACAAGAAGCTAGCGCCAATCCAACAGTCAAAGAAATGAAAAATAAATTCCTCGTCGAATTTATCTTTCAGACGGTTTAATTTCTACGCAACGAACGCAAATCGAGTCTCAATGTCGGTTGTTGCTCCGTCGTTTACGTTATCGCCAATTTTATCGCACGACCGAACGGCAATACGTTCGAATGTATATTTAAAGTGTATTTAAATGAAATTTCGGTCGACAGCGGCCAGAGGAGCACGTGGTGCCCCTCGGAAGTCGTGAGAAACAGCTTCGCCTATTTCCACTTGCCCGATTCGTTTCTTCTCCTCTTTCTTCCCCCTGTCGTTCCACTTTTTCCTTCTTTCGACTCTTTGCTCCTCCTATTGACAGACGCGTGTCGACCCGGTCTTGTATCGCGTTGGTTCTTCGCGAAGCAAACCGATACCGCGAACCGGTTTCTCCCTTCATATTCGCGCCAGGCCTTGTGAACATCGGACGTGTCCCTCTTCTTTCCTCTTAATCAACAATTTTATATATATATGTGTATAATATTATTATTTTATATTAATATTATTAATATTGAAATTTTATATTAATATTATTTTAATACTATTACTATTAATATTAATATTATTTTAATACTATTAACATTAATATTAATATTAATATTTTATATTAATATTATTTTAATACTATTAACATTAATATTAATATTATTTCAATATTATTAATATTAAAATTTTATATTAATATTATTTTAATACTATTAATATTAATATTTTATGTTAACACTATTTTAATATTATCATATATATTTTTCGACACAAAAGATAATCGTGTAATCGAGTTAATTTGTTCGATTAACGACTTTGCGATTGTTCCACATCGTCGAGGGAAATTTCATCGATCAGTTTCACGTTTCACGATTTGCCCTGTTTGCAGGAGCATTCCCGATTAGTTTAAATATTGATTGTAGTGTGTCTACGAAGGGAAACTGAGTCAATCTACTTGTTTTGATTCGTTCCTTAATTCTATCTCGTCTTGTTGATCGTGTGTTTGATCATCGTTTGCCATGTTTCTTCGTGGGGAATAGTGTTGATGGTTTGCTTAACGATTCTACTCGCCTCTCGAAGTAAATTGTGTCTGTTGTTCGTTCAACCATCGATTCTATTTTTCTTTCAACTGTTTTAAAGCAACCGTGCTTGTCTGTTTGTGCGTTTAAGTACCTAAGCTTTCGAGATAAATTATTTTTCCTATGTTATTTTGTTTTGCCTTTCTAAAGAAAATTGTGCGCGTGTGTACGTGTGTTTTTATTGTACTCCCTTTTCGAAGTAAACTACGTCGATCATCGATTCTAATTCTTTCATTTTGAGGTAAACTATCTCAAAGAAGTATTCTCAAAGGAAACCGAGTTCCTTGTCTGATTCTAATTTTGCTTCGATATAAGCCATTTCTCCATCGACTCCGTTCCTTATTGAAAAGTAACATCTGACGCGTCATAATTCATTTTATCACCAACTTCTGCCTCAATTTCGAAGAGAACCACGTAGATCTTGAATCCTGTCGATCTGAATCCTTTATTTTTTAATAAACCATCAACCACGAACGAAAAATAGAAGCGACGAGCAAATTCTTCGGTTGTTTCTTCACGAGAAATACGAACGACATTAATGCATTGAATAATTTTTCTGATTGGAATGGTTTGATATGATTTAGCCGTCGAGGAAGAAGATAATTCGATCGAGGATGATTTTTAACTGCTAATTGCGTAACTCGTTGCTAATCGGACTAAAAGTGATTACCAGTGATATATGATCATATATGATCAACGAGTGATCAATTTGGAATTTCATTTTGAAATCTTGAGACTATACTTCAAACGAAGAATCGTTTCGTGACAGGTGAGAATTGAAACTTTTTATGTTTATTATTTTTTTCATAGTTACATATTTATATTTATTATTTTACATCGTTATATAGTTTTATATTTATTGCTTTTTTCGTAGTTATATATTTATATTTATTATTTTATATAGTTATTTTATATAGTTATGTAGTTTTATACTTATTATTTTTTTCATAATTATATATTTATATTTATTATTTTATATAGCTATATATTTTTATATTTATTATCTTTTTCATAGTTATATATTTATATTTATTATTTTATATAGTTATTATTATATAGTTACGTAATTTTATTTTTATTATTTTTTACATAGTTATATCCTTTTTATAACAGTAAATGATTCTTACCAGTTAAAGGAAATTTTTAAAATAAAGAGGCAATTTTAGAGCTTTTATCGGTACAAATAAAAAGATTCGTTTCATTTAGTAAATGCTGTAATAAACTATTTTATAATAATAAATATAGATACACATAACATATTATAATAATATTTAAAATTATATATTAACATTTAATATCAAATTGACATTTCACAAATTCTCAAAAGTAGAATTGTACTCAGTCCTCAGTTTCGTCGCAGTTCATTCACTTTTAGTTTTGTTGCAAGTCAGTTTGACTTTCACGTCGCACTTTACACGAGATATGAATTTTTCAAAATCCCGCGCCAGATGTCTCGATAATAATTATTAATCTTGTTCTCAATGTTGTATGCATTTGTCTTCGCACGCGAGCGCATTCACTATGAGCCGGAGACACGAACATTTCTCGTTGTCTTATTTTCTAAATAGGTCGGTTATTTCGAGCACTTTCTCGCTCGCGGCAGTGAGATTAGTTTATTTTTAAAGTAGTTTTACATAACACTTTGTCGTTTTTTTTACATTAATTAATATCCCCCGAGTCAACTGATTAGAGTAATTTCATCAGACACGAAAATAAAAATCGTACACACGAAAGATTCGTATATTCGCGTGTAATTCCCAGTTCGAATAATTTTATTAACATCCAAATGATTGACTCATTTTAAACATTCTAATTAATTCTCCTAGCCATTTTTTTTCTTTTTACCAATGGAACTTTCTCTGTGTACTAACGAGTCAGCCCTTTTTGAATATCATCTCGCGAACGTGTCTCGTTCACAATTCAATTTGAACGAGTCGCGTGTCACAATCCACTTGACTCACGGTTACAATAATTGACCGCCGCTCGGGCAAACACTTGCACTTAATTTAACGTTTAATCGAAAACGAGACGGACACCGTCATTGGTCGGACTTTGCCCGTCGTTTCACTTCGTTTTCCACCGTCTTTCGATCGACACTCGCGTCCTCGTGCTCTGTACTTCCCTTTGCCTGCAGAAAAACTGCAAATACTCGACACTCGTAGACGAAAGAGACATGAGGTAAGATTGTTCTGGTGTTCTACGACTGTTTGGTCATGTGTCAGCATCGACAGGTTGTGAATTTTTATAAATAAAAACAGAAAAAGAAAGATTATAAATTATAAATGAAAAGAATTTTTATAAATAAGAGGGAAAAAAATCTGTATCTTGAATACTTCATCGTTCAAGACCATTGAAGAAATGGGGAAATTTTCAAACTGTTCCATTCGAGTTACAACTTTTTTCGTGAAACGTTGATATAACTTTTGTTTCAGTGAAATGAAGAACCAGAAGAATTCGAACAACTCTATTGGGCCCACCGAAACGACCCGGCTGAGGTCGAAATTGGAAAATTTCGACGACGTTCTGCCATATGTCGGGGATTATGGAAGATACCAGTGGTTGCTACTACTCTCGTTACTGCCTTACGGCACAACATACGCGTTCCTATATTTCTCGCAATTTTTCATTACGATCATTCCTGCGGAACACTGGTGCAGAATCGACGAACTAGTAAATTCGAATTTCACTCAGGAAGAGAGGCAAGTATAACAAGAGAGGAACGAAAAGAAGTGGAAATTTCTTCAAACGCTAGACGATACTTTAAATGCTTCGCAAACGAATAATGCTTTATTATGAATTACACTTGCAATTAATTTTAAAGTGTAAATATAATTTATTAATAAATATAATATAATTTATTAATATAAAATTAATATTTACAATTATAATTAATTTTAAAGTAATCGTCAGAATATGAAGAGTCAAAATTATTGGAAAACATGAAAGATTTTACAATATAAACACAGCTTTGAACGAGATTGAATTACGCTTTATAATCTTCCCTTATATGTTCAGTCATTTTGTTCGGTTCGGTTCAATTTCATTTTGCTTGATACGTTTTAATAATCGAGTGCACGTTCTGTCGTATGTTTAGGATCAAAATAGGGATACCACGAACGAACGATTATCCGTATTATAACCAGTGTAACCGGAAGGACCTGAACTTTGCGGAGATCCTGCGGAGTGGCGAGGATTTACGCTCATTGGAGTTCCAAACGAACAAAACAGTGGAATGCACTCGGTGGGAGTACAATTTCACGCAGATTCCATACCCTAGTATAGGAACTGAGGTGAAGTATTTACATCGTTCTTTAAATCCCCTAAAAGACAGTTAAATGTTTTGAATTTAGTCAAAAATGAAGATCTTCCCGATTTAAAAAACAAAACATAATTCTGTCGTCCCTCTCAGATCTGTAGAATATAAATTTCTACATGAGAGAATAAACATTACGCTCCGATAGATCATGAAATTAAACATTAAACATTGCACTAATACATATTACAATGTTGTTAAATATTTCATTTTATTGTCTTTGATATATGTTCCGCGCTCTCTACGAATAACAAAAGAAAACGATATTTAAAGAGACGCAAACTCAATAATAAAGATGAAGTGAGAAGAGAACGGAGCAGCTGCGTATCTTTTCAAACTTTTAGCCCTCGACGATTAATTGTAAACTCTCTAAATAAAATGTTGTGTCTTTAAACATGACTCTGTCAATGAAGAAGAACATGTCAGAGACAAAACATTAACACTGAAAACGATTGCGAAGCTCACTGACTAACTCTTAGCCCTTGGTGATTAGCTAGATTGGGTATGCGGCCGAGAATACCTCGTGTCGACGGCGCAGGCCATCTTCTTCTGCGGATCCATCGTCGGTGGTTTCCTAGTTGGCTGGATCGCCGATCACAAGGGTCGTATTCCAGCCCTGATGTTCTGCAACAGTATCGCCCTTCTCTCGTCAATCGTCACTGCCAGCGCCAACAGTTTTTGGTCGTTCGCCGTTTGTAGATTTCTCACCGGACTGGCGTTCGACAACTGCATCAACATCCCTCTGATTATCGGTAAGCTCTCTACGAACCGGAGGCGTTTCATCGATAAGCTAGATTAAGACGTTTTATTCAACTGCGGACGGTTTCGATTGCAATTTGACACTATTGTGAAACGAAATCTGAACGGAGATCTGCTTCCTCTGATAAATATTACAACTGTTCTGTTTTGGTATTTTATGCGTTTTGGCGATTGTAATATATATATATACACACATATAAATATTATAATATATATTTTTTCATATATAATATATATTATAATCGCCAAAATGTATAAAATACCATGTAAAAAATATATATATATATTATTATATATTTGAATTATATTTATTTTTTAAATATCATTATAATATATTTTTTTTATTTTATTTTATACATAGAATAACATGTATAGAATTAAAGAATATATTTAATTTTTATTTTAATTTTTATATTTTATTTATAATCAACATATATCACATAATATATAATATATTTTTTTCATATATAATATATATTATAATATGTTATAATCGCCAAAATGTATAAAATACCATGTAAAAAATGTACATATATATTATTATAATTATAATATATTTTTCATATTTTATTCTATATATAGAACAATATATATAGAATTAAAGAATACATTCTATATATTCTTTAATTTTTATATTTTATTTATAATCATTATACATTACAATATAACAATATTATATGTAATATATTATAATATATTTTCTGGAATGAGAAATTTCCGATCTCCGCGGTTCGAAAGCTGTTGTCATTGTCGAAGATAATTATTAATTTAATTTGACATTGTCATTCTTTCCTTTGCAGTAACCTCACGTTGATTATGATTGCTTTAGTCATCTGCGCTGGTTCAAACTCACAATCAGAAATTCGATTAAATTAACGTTTGCAATCGTACAATTACTACTCACTGTACACGCAAAGAATAACGACAGTCATTGAATGCCTGAACGTAATAGTTAATCGCTCTGCTAATCACGGACAACCAATTATTCCACAGTGCTCGAATATATGGCCGTCTCGAAACGAACGTTAGTCGTGAACGTCGCGTTTGGCATATATTTCGCGGTAGCCAGCACCATTTTACCATGGATGGCATACTACATCTCGAACTGGCGATATTTCACTTACGTCACAGCCGTGCCGCTGTTATCGGTCGTTATTACGCCATGGATCCTGCCCGAGAGCGCCCGGTAAATAAATCTCTTAATCGCAATCGACTATTCTCAGCCATCGATCTCGAAATCCATGCAAATTTATTTCTCACACACATTTTCATACGACGAATGTTTACTTACATGCGCAAGATGGTACGTTTCCAACGGGATGATGGACAAGGTTGTCGAGAAACTCCGAAGAATAGCCAGGATCAATCGTAGAAACCCGGATCCGCGTGTTTACGATGCATTCGTCGTAAGTTCGATCAAAATAGAATTTTATAGATGTTACATACGTGAATTTTGTGGAACTGTTTGAATCTGCCGTCGACAGATATTTGATATGTTCCGTACACGCTGCTGGACCGCGGATTTTCATTTTGCTTTTCTACTTTATACTGAAACGATGGATTCACTTTTATTTTATCTTTTTGATTTTGGACATTTCTTGCGCGTTCTCTGTAGGAAAATCCGCAGTTCCAGTATCCAAGAGTTCACTGATTAATCTCTGATTTTCCGACAAGTCAGAATGCTAGAGGAATATCTTTCTGAATTTAGAAAGTTTAAAGTTCCCTATCTGCTATTGATAAATTTACAAAAGAAAAAAAAAAAGAATAGAATTTCTTTGAGAAAAGATAAAAATTCCCTTCTCGAGTGAACACTAATATTCACGAGAATTACTTCGTTTCGGTTTCTGTTTTAAATACCAAATCATGTCATTGCAGAGCAATCTGGAGGCATCGGACAAAATCCAAGAATCAGCCACGGTGTTCGATCTGTTCAAAACGCCACGTCTCGCCAGAAACACTGTCCTTCTAATTGCATTCTGGAAAGTATAAGGAACGACGCTACGTTGGAAGGAGAAGCTTGACGAATGATCGGTGTCGTGTTACAGGTGCTTCATCGTGATTTCGTTCGACGGCCACGTGTATTCATTAAAACTTATCCAGAGCTCGGTGTTCGTGTCGTTCTCGATCGCCTGCGCCACAGAACTTCCGGCCGGATTATTGCTCACCCTGTTTCTGGACCGATGGGGCCGTAGATTCTGCGGATTTCTCACTCTGGCGATGACTTTTATGCTCAGTATCGCCGAACTTCTGCTCCGTTCTGGTAAATATAAATTTTTCTATTTATTTCAGTAATGTCGATGATGGCGATAGAAGTGATCTGAAATTGCGTAGATATATAAGTTGAGGGAGGAGGATTTATATTAATATTAATATAATATTATTTAACGTAACGCATTAGTATCATAAATAATTATTTTAATCACTCTTTGTGCGTTTTAATATCTGTCCTCTCAGGTTTTGATATTTTATTGAATTTCATTAAGTCATAGTTTCTGAGTTGATATTTTTAAACTCCAAGTTGAGAATGGAGTTTTAAAATGGAATTTTTAAATCAACTCAGTTTTGTGATTTCTTTTTAAATTACTGTTTTAGTGGCGGCCAAATTAGTAATATATCAATTTATATTAATATTAATATAATATAATTTAACGTAACGCAGTAGTATCGTAAATAATTATTTTAATCACTCTTTGTGCGTTTTAATATCTGTTCTTTGAGATTTTGATATTTCATTGAATTCCATTAAATCATAGTTTCTTAATCTGAGTTGATATTTTTAAACTCTAAGTTTAGAATGGAATTTTTAAATCAATTCAATTTTATAATTTCTATTTCGAATTTACTATTTTAGTGACGACCAATTTAGTAATATATCAATTTATATCAATTTATTAATATAATATAATTTAACGTAACACATCAGTATGATAAATAATTATTTTAATCATTCTTTGTGCGTTTTAATGTCTGTCTTTTCAGATTTTGATATTTTATTGAATTTCATTAAGTCATAGTTTCTTAATCCAAGTTGATATTTTTAAACTCTAAATTTAGAACGGAGTTTTAAAATGGAATTTTTAAATCAATTCAATTTTCTAACTTCTTTTCAAATTACTTTTTTTAGTGACGGCCAAATTGGTAATGTCAGTGCTGTCGCGATTTTGTCTGAACATGGTAGCCAACATTGCTCTTCAGTATGCAGCAGAACTCCTCCCTACGCCAGTCAGATCGCAAGGAGTGTCTCTGATTCATATTTTTGGAATAGTGGCGCATTGTTTGGCGCCGTATATCACCGACTCGGTAAATAATAAATTTTTGTTATCAAATCGTTACAAAACTTCCATCTACGTTTGATATCTCTTCGGTATATCTGCAATCTTAATTTTTCTTCAGTTGAATAGTCCAAAAGACACAATGAACATTGTAAATAAATATTTCTGAATATTCCCTAATTTCTAGTAATTCAATGTGTACAGTATCATTCTCGCAAAAATATAAAATAGTTATAGCAACCGTCAGGATGGATATTTCTCATTCGTTCTGAAAGTTTCAATTCTCATCTATGCCAAAATCCTGTCGATTGATTAAACATTTGTTTGTTTATTAGGCTGCAATTTGGGAAGGATTTCCAATGCTGATAATCAGCGCAGCGTCCTTCCTTGGCGCGGCGATTGTTTTGTTCCTACCGGAAACCATGGGTCAGAATCTTCCCCAGACCATCAAGCAAGGTGAAGAATTCGGAAGAGAGCAACGTTTCTGGTCGTTGCCTTGCTGTCACAAATCACCGTTCAACGGGCATCAACATTATCATTCCTGCGAGCGATAATCTAATCTAATTTTTTCAATAACAATTTCACTGATGAAACACGGAAAGGGAAAAGAAGAAACGAGGAAAGTGTCGCGTGTTCGTTTCAAAAGTTCGAATTACGACGGATTTGCCTTTGATGATCTTTGCGCGAGAGAGACGAACCTACTTTTTGCATCCTACTGCGTTAACCTTTACTTTTATTACTATTATTTAGCGTTTAAACGTTTCTGACGTTTAGCTCCAAGCAAGAGCATGACTAGAAATTGTGTTCCTACGTAATTTTTATACGTTCATTCTTTTACTTTAACAGCTTTTCGCAGTTTTAATGTTAGTTTAACGTTACGTACGTAAGTATAATTGAAAGTGTTTCTTTTAAGTTCTTTTAAATCTTTTAGAAGGATAGTGCGTTTAATTTCTTTTTTCTTCTTTTTTTTTCGTTGAGAGAAAAAGATGTTTTAAACGACTGTTTGTGCATGTTACTTTTTTTAAAGACCGCGGGAATTCTCTTTCAGGATACTTTCTTTATACATTGGAATTTCAGAACACCTTCTTTATATATCAAATCGTACAACATATCAACGAAAAATGTTTTAAAGTTATTATTATAGTCTTAATAGTAGCAACTGCTGTATTTATTTATCCAAAGCTAGTTTATGCATTTCCGAACGACTGTTTTTATAATTTAAGAGGGGAAGGAAAGGAGGGAAGGAATATCGTAAGCAAATTGTGCCATCGTATGATTTTTCTCATCAGTGTTCGTCGTTGTGCCAATCAACAACGCCAATCAATCTAAAAAAAATACTTGGCTCATGCGTATGCGCTCATGATCGTCCGTCTAATTTCACTCGCATCCTTAGGATTCAAGCGTCGCAGAATAAAAACTCCCATGAGCCTTGATTATAAGAAATAATTCTGCTCTTTATTTGCACACACACATCAACATGTGTTCTCCGAACGAAAATAAATTGCTACACTTGTCTAAAATTAAATACGTCAGTGTCCGATGATCCTCCTTTGATACACCCAGCCTGGCTCTGTCCTACAATTACAAGCTTTACAACAACGATCTGAATCGTCAATAAATTTTCAATTCACAACGACGTTCGTCAAAAAATATACAATATTGCACGAACGTGTCTACCAATTACGATACTGTGTTACAAAAATGTCAAAGATTAAATGAGACTTCTCTCGTTTAAAAAAAAAAAAAAGAAGAAAATTGTCCAATTGTATTATACAACAAGGATCGAGTCTGTCTTATAGGTTTTGACAATAATTATTTACAATTGAATTTCCCTGGCGTAGGAATGTTTCGAAGTGTCTCAGACTTTGAGAAACGATCGATTGCCTGATATTTGCAACGAGAAATAATGTGTGTGTGTGTGTGTGTGTGTGTGTGTACGGTGGATTTTTAAATGAGGAATTGAAAGCAGGGACTAGTTTTATAAGTACGCGAATGACTCTAACGATCGAATGACTCTGTTTGTTAGAATCATCGTTCGAAGGCGGCGTGACGGAGATTGAGCATTTAGAATGGACAGCTCGGAGGATCAGATGGAACGTAATTGGGAATAGAAGATATCCGTGTCGATTCACGGATGAGAATTTTACACTATTTGTAGTCGAGCTCGTGACGAAGATTTCGATTCGTTTAAGCCTGAGTGTTCTAAAGATTAATCCATTAAATGCCGAATTTAATTAAACAATGTTATACTAATATTAAAATACTGTGTATGTATTTTCTTCTATTTCAAGGAACTCTTCCTTTAAAATTACCGTGAAAATTTCTTTTTTTGCGAATCCCAATGAGGATAATGGCAGTTAATGGGTTAATGCACATCAATTAGCTACTTTAATGCATTCCATTTGACGAGTGACTGATCACTCATGAATTCAATCGTGTCGAGTGAAAATATTCTTCTGTATTAATACTGAAGCAAAGGGAAGAACATATCGTATCGCAGGGCAATTTCAATTCTTAATGTCTCATTGAAATTACGCGCCTGTTCAAATTATATGACACAGTTGCATGACAGTCCTGAGGTTTTAAAAGCGTACACTACGTTTCAAACGGGTCGATCGAAACTCCCGATTCGAGTCTCGACGATTCGTGAATTACCTATATAGATACAAAGATGAGTCGCAGTGAAACGAGACAAGTTCAAAGCTCAACAACGTGTGAAGAAAGCACTCTCCTCGCGTTTCGAGTGACACTTCTCACAAATAAGTGAATTCTTTGATAAGGGAAGAAGAAAAAGAAACGCAGATTTCTCTTTCCAATTTTGAAACTCGAAGGAAGACATATATCTTTCTGAAATACTCATGCCCGCTTCCCACAATCTGAAATCCGAGTTCTTTCTCATTTCCAACACTTCAATGATTCTACAGGAAACACTCACGATTTTAATTGTAATATTATTTGAATAATGTTAAATAAATAATAATAAAAGCCTCTTGCAATGCATCTTCAAATCATCGTGATCGAAAGATACAGAATAAGATTGGTGTTCAGAATGAAGACACTTCGTCGATGAAACAATTAATTGACAAGAAACTTGTACCTCGAGTAATTTGATGATGCTTGTCTCTTTAATCGCGCTGCAACGCAATGGTGGAAGCTGATACATCTTCCTAATCTCTCTCAACGGCTCTCAACGGCTCTCAATAGCTCTCAATGGCTCTCAACACGTTCGCAAATATCTTAACACCTAGCATCACACTCGTACGTTTAACAACTATATTTACAAAGGATTTGGCAAGTTCCACACGACCAGATCAGTCGCTATAATCTAGTGCAGTCGATCTTTTGAACACTGCCGGCGAAGGCTGGATTCGACAGGCCTTTCTTCTTTCTGTAAGACTTCTTCAACATTTTGCTTCTGTAAAATTGAAGAAAAGAACAACAAAATTATTGATTAAATTTATATTGATTGAACACATGTTACTCCAAATTTGCAATGTCGTTAGTTTTAATTTTATCTTTGGCTATTTGAAATTGTTGCATGCGGATTTTTTTAAAAAATCAGAGTTCTACGTTTATTGCTGGAGGAATGGAGGGAAAGGGAAATGTGAAGGGAACAATTTATACTTACGAGGATATACACGGTATCCACCAGAAACTTTGTTCCTTGCCAAAGTCGTTACCTTCCTGCAACGTTTCTGGAAGTTCTTGGTTCAGAGTTTCCGGTAAACCGAGCGTCAGAAAAGCGTGTATAAAAGACAGCAAACCGAGAGTAATGAGGGGTAAAGCTGGATCAACGTCCGCCTAAATTGAATGAAACACCTTCTTTTCATTTATATTGCCTTCAAGACAAATCGTACCAATCAACTCCAGAAAATTAAATCACTCTCAAGTACAAGTCTGAATCTTACTAAAACGTGACAACGTACAAAGGAACAAAATAAAGAGACTGTATCTTGATTTTTCATAATTTGAAAGGATCCGACGCTTTCTCTGATTGAAAGAAATTCAAGTAATTCAAATGATTAAACAGAGAATATTGATTATACATTGGAATAGCAAGCCGTCGCGTTGATCATTGAAGTAGTATTGAGAACGTGTTCAGAGGAATTTCGACTCACTCACCAGATAGATAATATACGGCCCCAAAATATGAGCAACGTAGCCGATGATATGAATCAGAGACACACCCTGAGCTCGCACCACAGTCGGCAGCATTTCCGCTGCATATTGGAAACCGATATTCGCGGCGATATTCACTCCAAGACGCGCTATAATCGCCATGGCGACCGTTGTCGGGCCTTGAACAGATTGAAGAAATATGTAAATGCCACGAGCGACGCATTACGCGATTCGCTCAATTAACGCTGGACTCGTCGAAGTAATTAAAATGACCAATTGAAAGATACACATACCTATTATCGAAGAATAAAGAGATATAATTGTATCAGTGACAATGAAAAGATTGTGTTGCCGCAAATAATCTACAATTTTATCGACAATGATTGACGAGAGAATTCGACTCAAATTTTCAAAATTACCAATTGGTCATTTTTCGTACTTTGTAAAATGTATTATAATGTTAGTTGAATAGAAATCAAAGGACTAAATTTATAGTTTCGGATTGTAAAACACGCATAAATATTTAAAATATTATGTTTAAACAATAAATATGTAAAATATATATTATAATAATAGAAATTAAAGGACTAAATTTATGGTTCAATTTATCTTTACAGTGCACACATTTTGTACAAACATCCAATCACCATCGTTTGTCTTCTTGTCATCCAACAAAAAACGTTATTTTTGCTTGAAACACGAACTCCCATTTCTCAATCGGTCAAACTTTCATTCGGGACTTTCACTCGACGAAACCGAATTTCTCTTCCCAACGTTCAACAATTGTTTTCTAGAATAATTTCGACTGAGGCAAGAAAGTCATCGATCAGAGCAAGAAAGAATACAAGAAGAAAGGGAACTGATATCGACTAATTATAAATAGAAAAAAAAAACAACTAATACTAACATTCTTCATGTTTTATAGAATAATTTCGACTGACAAGCGTCATCGATCAAAGAAAGAAAGAAAGGAAGAAAAGAGGAAAGGAGGAGGGAAAAGTAACACTAACTATTGGCACTAAAGAACTGATATTAACTCGTACTTTATAGAACAATTTCGATCGACAAGCCATTGATCAAGAAATGAGAAGAACATGAACGGAGAACAGGAAGAGAAGAAGAAGTTACCAGCGGGGGTGGAGATGGCAACGAAGGAGAAAACGGCGCAGAGCAACATCGATGCGAAGCCCATCCATCGCCTGCCCCATCTGTCGAGGAAAACGGCGAGCAATATGGCCGCCGGAAGTTCCGTAAGGGAGGCTAAGGAGAACGACATGAAAATGTCAGGGTCCAGAAGTTTCATGTTCCAAACGTGGCCGTCGAACACCCACACCATCATCAACCTGGAAAAAGGAATCAGTCGAGTCATGGACAAATCACACCGGGCATTATTAATCCTTGGCGTGTCGGGACTTCCCGATGTTAATTATACGGTTAAACAGGTTCTTAAACCACATGAAATGCTCCACATATCTTCATTGTAATTTATGTCTATTTCATGGTAATTCGTGTCTACTTTAATTCTGGTTTTATAGTGATAGGGAAGTACTATGAGGTTGATTGATGGTTTCAGGTGATACAACAGTATGATAATAGCGGACTGTCGTAAATTATAGGGTCCTAAGTATAATTGTAGATTCTATCTTTGTTAATTCTATTAATAATAAATTTACTATCGATTACTATTTAATTACTAAGTAATACTAATTTACTATTAATTACGATTTACTAAATAATGCAAATTTACCATTTAATTACTATTTACTAAATAATACTAATTTACTATTAATTACTATTTAACTACTATTATTAAATATTACTATTTACTAAATAATACTAATTCACTATTAATTACTATTATTAAATATTACTATTTACTAAATAATACTAATTCACTATTAATTACTATTTAACTACTATTATTAAATATTACTATTTACTAAACAAATAACTATTACTATTAATAATAAATTTGCTTAATTCTATTCTATTAGTAAATTCGTTAATTCTATAAATATCGTAGTTTTATCTTTGTCAATTCTATTTATATAAAAAGTAGAAAATTTAAGATCGCGGAGTAAAAATTTCCATTGCTATACAAGTATACAAAAACAAGAGATTTTATTTCTGAATTTCATTTAATTCAATCTAGAATATATGGGAAAAGTTCAAAATTGTAATACGAGATTCATTCAAAGTCATAATTACGAGAAGCGTAATGTATCATAAATATAAAATTAAAAGTACTAGGTTGAAACACTCCATTTCTACGTCTTTCTATGTTAAATGTAATTATTGTCTTTGACCTGTCTAATCGAGCGAATAATAAAAAAGTCAAATTCACCAATAAACGATGAGCATGACAGTGATGCGAGCGAGCCGCGGCATCTTGAAGAGATGAAGCACAGTGTACTGATTATGCAGATGATCCTCCTCGGTCAACGACTTGCAACTTTTCTCAAACTCGTCGAATATTTCCTGCTTCACCTCTTTGCCATTTACTTTGGCGAATTTCTTCAGCATCTCGATCGCCTTGTCGATCTTGCCACTGGTTATGTACCAACTACGAGAATAAATGAAACACACAGACGTTATTAAATGTCGACTCTAAGAAATCATTGTCTCGATCAACGTTTAATATCGACAAGTTTTTTGTACATCTCTGTATAGTGCTGTATGAGTATATCAAAGATTATCGATCAATCGTTTACGTACCACAGGAAAACTGCAGCGTCTCGTTAAGAAAAAAAAACGTTGCGACGTTCTTTTAATTATGAGACTGAAAAATCGATTCTGGCGGAATTTTCGGTTATATTCTTGGGTAAAATTTAACTAATTTGGCTGATTTAGATTTTTAAGGATTTTGGATTTTAGGAAATTTGTCTAATCTATCTAATTTAGATTTTCAAGGATTTTACATTTTAGGAAATTTGTCTAATCTATCTAATTTAGATTTTTAAGGATTTTAGATTTTAGAAAATTTGTCTAATCTGTCTAATTTAGAGTTTCAAGGATTTTAGATTTTAGGAAATTTGTCTAATCTGTCTAATTTAGATTTTTAAGGATTTTAAATTTTAGGAAATTTGTCTAATCTGTCTAATTTAGATTTTTAAGGATTTTAGATTTTAGGAAATTTATCTAATCTGTCTAATTTAGATTTTTAAGGATTATAGATTTTAGGAAATTTGTCTAATCTGTTTAATTTAGATTTTCAAGGATTTTAGATTTTAGGAAATTTGTCTGATCTGTCTAATTTAGATTTTTGAGGATTTTAGACTTCAGGAAATTTGTTTAATTCGTTTAATTTAGATTTTTAAGGATTCTTGATATTTCAAGAAGAGCTCCGTTGTAAAATAGAAATGAGAAATCAGGAAACGACGACAAATCCGACGACAATCGAAAGATGAAACATTCATTGTATACTTTATAATTTACTTGAAAGAATTTCTTCGATTAGAAAGAAGATTACCGTGCACTTTCGGGAACGATCCATGGTGTTATGAACGCGACCACCATAGGACACGCGGTAACCATGCTCAGAATCCTCCAGTCTGAGATCCAATATGCGATCCAAGGCAAAAGACTGGCAGCTGCCGCGAAATAAAGTCCAAACGACATGTTCGCCACCAAAGTTCTGTATTTCGGGCCGACATATTCGATCACTGAAATGATATTTATGTTACTCGATAATGATATATTGCAAGTGTAATTAAACTATAAATAAAAATATATTGAAACATAAATAAAAATATATTGTTACTTTAATTACACCGTTGTCGAGGTTTCTTCAAATTTTCTGTCAATTTCAATCCTTTATTTGACACTTTCATATTTCTCTTTTAATACGATAGTGACTTTAATCCGAACTGTCGATACCACAAAATTCCAACGAAATCATCAGAATTAAATATCTTCAAATCAAATATACAAATGTACAAAACACCCATGAAGAACTCTTAATTGCAAAAAGAAAAAAAAAGAAAAAGAAAATTTCATATTACAAAATATCTAAAAAGAACAAAAAACTTCCGCAACGTTCCAATTAAAACAGAATATCACGGGTCAACGAACGTTCGTTGGAAACACACGTGTTACAATCGTTATATAAAACTCAATCGTCATCGGTTTGGTACAATTAAGTCATAAATTACGGTGCTTCATTTTTTTTTCTTTTCTTCCACCGGCATCCGTTATCCTCTTAACAATCGTTTATTTTTATCCCGATTGTGACTCACCGATAATGAAAAGCACGTTGAAGCAGTTATCGAACGAGGAACCAACCACCAATCTCGCCAGACAGAAGCTCCAGAAAGTGTTGCAGAACGCGGTGCCAATGGACGCGACGAAGCCCACCGTGTTGCACGCGATCAACGCTGGAATTCTGCCATAATGGTCGGCTATGTAACCGAATATTAAGCCTCCAAGAATGCTGCCTACGAAGAAGGCCGATTGTGCCGCCGAGCCGAGGAATGCGTGATCGCAGACCCACTCCAGCTGAAAACAGAAGACGGGGCGATGCTTTGTGACCAGCGGATTTATGGTCGTAGAACTGATGCAACAGCTGAGAAGAGAGAATGAAGAAGAGACGGTGAGAGAAACAAATTATAGTTCTTTATGTGGACGTACATGTTTGGAATTCAGGAACTCTACGATTTTCTCCTGGATCTTGCTGCTTTTCTCTTTTTCAATAATGAAATAACAGAGGTAGATTTCAGTAATAATACAGGGTGGTCACTGAAAGTGATCACCGAATGATATAAAACAAAAATAACGTTTACAAACACGTGTTTTTTAAATTTTTTATCATTTCATTCGGAAATGTAATTAGTGGATTTTTTCCAGTATCTTTTTTTTTATAACCTACGAAAGGAGAAAATGAAATAGTGAAAATGAACAAGTTATGACTTTTTCGAGCCCTTCAGTTTTTCACTGGCCAGGCTATAGAATAATATTTTATAATATATAATATATTTCAACGGAATAATATTTAATAATAAATTTAATATAGAATAATATTCTATGATATTAAAAGAATAATATTTTTAATAATAATTAATTTAATATAGAATAATATTTTATAATATATAATACATTTTAACGGAATAATATATAATAATAAATTTAATATAGAATAATATTTTATAATATTCTATAATATTAAGAGAATAATATTTTTAATAATAATTAATTTAATATAGAACAATATTTTGTAATGTATAATATATTTCAACGGAATAATATTTAATAATAAATTTAATATAGAATAATATTCTATGATATTAAAAGAATAATATTTTTAATAATAATTAATTTAATATAGAATAATATTTTATAATATATAATACATTTTAACGGAATAATATTTAATAATAAATTTAATATAGAATAATATTTTACAATATTCTATAATATTAAGAGAATAATATTTTTAATAATAATTAATTTAATATAGAATAATATTTTACAATATATAATACATTTTAACGGAATAATATTTTAGTATGTAGTAGAAATATTTTTTTAGCAATAAATTGGAAATAACAGGACGTTGATAAATAGGAATAATGATAGCAAAGGATTGGAGATGCCAATGTATTGCACTTATGAAATTGGAAGTACCAATTGACTGTACTGTTAAATCATAATCAAATTAAATTCTATACATTACAATTGTTCTGTTTAAAAACAATGATAACGACAGCGGTCGTTGGATATAGAAATTATTGTTCAATTATCTCATGCAAATTTACCTCGACAGCAATGGATCTGTATGGTATCATCGTGTGATTGAACGTCCATCCATATTGACACGGTTGGACTGGCCACGATGGATCCGCTTTTGCAATACCTTTGTCCAACATCTCCGTGTAGTTCACATTGTACATGTTACATCGCGAGAACCAAGTCGCACCTTCTAGTTTCAGTTCCTCGGACGATGCCGGCGGTATCGACAGATTGATTCTAAACGACAAAAGGACACAAAAATCCTCAAAGCCAGAAGTAATAATGTGATAAAACATTCCAACCGTATTTCAAGGAGTAATTTCAGTCTGGTCTCTCTGCCTTCCAAACAGAAACGAGGACGGACTGGAAAAGTGATCTACGGAGATCCTATGCAGGCATGCATAATTTTAATTAAAACGTGAATTGTATTTTCTCTCTATTTAATCCAAATGCGCGAAAGAATTCAGTAGAATTAGAACAAGAACGAGTAATGAAAGATAAAAGAGGGTTAGAATTATACTTTCTCTCGTTGGGGATTAAAAGGAAACGTGGATGGTACGAAAAGTAATAAAAGGACAGAGATGATGTAAAAACGTGAAAAATCGAGAATAATTTCTCTTATCTGTCTTTAATCTAAATCTGATTGCACTTATCGTACGATAATAAAATGTGACACGATATACGCGTTGACACATAATAAGTGATATGTATGTTAAGATAACGTAACAAGTGCTTCTAAAAATATGATTTGGTATATAATCTGATCGAGGATCACTCGAAATATAATTTTCTTATTTTAAATTTAATCTGTCGTTCCTAAAATAACGGAAAGGCAAAGCAATATACATCTACAGACAGACACAAACGAATTTTTTGATAATAATGAGTAGTAGATGACAATTTTGAGTAATTTTAAATATAAAACAGTAATAACAATTGTATGTTAAGATAACGTAACAAGTGCTTCTAAAAATATGATTTGGTATATAATCTGATCGAGGACCACTCGAAATATAATTTTCTTATTTTAAATTTAATCCATCGTTCCTGAAATAATAACGAGAAGACAAAGCAATACACACCTACAGACAGACACAAACGAATTTTTTGACAATAACGAATAGTAGATGACAGTTCCGAGTAATTTTAAATATAAAACAGTAATAACAATTTTTCTGTAACTTAATAATACTAAATAATACTAATACTAATATTCTTAATTCCCAAATAATACTAAATACTATAATCCTAAATAATAATAAATATTAATATATTAATAGTAATTATATTCATAAATAATGCTAATATTGTGTAACTAATGTTATTAATAGTAATATAGAATAATATTTTATAATATTCCATAATATTAACAGAATAATATTTTTAATAATAATTAATTTAATATAGAATATATTAAAATAATCATTATAAATAATACTAATACTAGTATTCTTAATTCCCAAATAATATCAAATAAATATTCTTTTAAATCCAGCTTGCCGAGAGCAAAAACGTACAAACGAGAAGAAACAAAAAAAAAAAAAAAAGAATAATGAAACAACATAAAAAGAAAGCAGATAGAGAGGCAAAAGTTGCAAGGTCGCTGGTCCCGAGTATTGTACACCTAGGTAACCCCAATTGTGATTCGAGATTTAATTACACAATCGCCGCACGTCTCGATGAGTCTATTTTCAAACAGACGAAAGCAACCAGAAGAGACATAGATACGAGGAATCGCACGAAACAAGAAAATGTTTCCCAGTCTAACGACTAAGTTCACCGAACACGTGCGCGCCTAGAATTTTTTATCCGCGGGTCGTTGACCGCAAACTGGTTTCCGGCGAGCCTCCGATCGGTCAGAATCGCTGATCTACAAAGCGTCAGGCGTGATTCAGTGGGAAACACACGCGATTTTCCTCGTTTTCGCCACGTCGCGGATTCGTTGGAAACGAGCCACGAGCTCGCGTCTCACTGTTTTCCCGCCGAACGATTCCTTGCGGTTCTTGAAATAAGATACACGGCAAAGACGTTGATTAACGTCGTGGAAGCTCGTTTACAGGAGTGGCTAATTGGTAGGATAAGATAGTTTGGATAATCGAGTAGCTCAGGACGTGCTAGGGGCTTCTCTTGCGGTTGTGAATTAATACTGATGTTTATGAGGATTTCTGAAGACACGGATACAGAAAATTGTTGCTTACAGTTATTAATAATAATTATTAGCAGTTTGCAACGCTAACGAAAGTGTTTAGTAACAAGACAACTTATTTTTAAATTGATGGCTGCCCCTCGTGAACGAATTTTTTCCCCCAAGGTGATTTAACGAGCACAGCAGCCGTGTCGCGCAAATGTTGCGAATTAAAAGAAACAAATTGCGCGCGATACGCTGCGTTATCATCGCTGAGAAAATGAAACTTCCGTACAAGAGGAAGATTCTCTCGACGGGGATATTTATTACGACCTGCTTTGAAAATGAATCAGCTTTCGCGAACAGCTTGGCGCGCATGACTCGAAGAAATACATACTGTGTATTAAATCCGCCCGTTTGAGGAAGGTGATCAATTGCAGACAACGGAATTTCCAACGAGAACGTGCATCGATTCGGTTATGGATCTCTCCATGTTTTCAAATCTGTTCACTTTAATATAACTCCGTAAAAGATGATCATTTTAAAGCACCAAGCCTCTATCTTGTCACCGTCGATTTCGGTTTTCCCAAAGATGATTTTATACCTTTCTCTTTTTGAAAATTATAAGAATTCGGATGAATGCAAAAACATTAAAAAATTTTATTTCATTTCATTTAGATCTATGATAGTCTTGAAGATCGAAATCTTTTCTTCACAACGATCTCTTTGAAAAACTCGTTGCACGATTTTTTTTTGACTATTTTATCGAACCTGGAATATCAGAGTTAAATGACGAAATGTTAGAATTTTGTCGTTGAATCCTAATCCTCAATGGTGAAAAAGAAAAATCGTATAGCAAATTCCAAGTAATAGCCTTTAAATCGATGATAGATGTAGTCACGGAAAAAATTTTTCAACGCTTTCACACAATTTTCGAGAATAAAGTATCCTTACATGACATTTCTGCCAAAAAAAAAAAAAAAAAAAAAAGAAAGAAGAAATTCGAAACTGCTTCATACTTTAAAATAAGATCAAATTGATCGGTTGATTCTTTTTCACAAAGTTGCGTCAGTTTAAATTATCGACAATGTTATTTGAATACAATCTACTGTGTTTTCCAAGCATGACCAAACATTGTCGTTCGTTTCACGATTACTTCGATGTTCTGTAAAAAAACTCTCGCTCACTTTTGTTCGTCCGTGAAGTTCCGGTCGTTGAGCTCTGGCACGGTGCACCAGTGTTCAGCTGGCAGTAGCGTGATGAAGAACTGCGTGAAGTAGAGGAACGCGTAGACGAAGGTGAATGGCAGCAGCACTATGAAAAGGAACCATTGGTAGCGGCCAGCCTCGCCGATGTACGGCAGGATGTCGTCGAAGGTCTCGATCTTCGGACGTTCGCCCTCCTCGGCTTTCACCGACTCCACCATGACTGTCATTATCTCGATCTCTGCGAATCAACGATCCTCGATCACCTTTACTTTACTCGAGTCGCGCGTCACGAAAAAAACTCAAGATGGATTGAATACAGGGTGAGTCTGGTAACATGACGACATTAAATAGAATATTTGTTGTACGAAAAAATGTTTCAGATAGAAGTTGCATGGCTTCCAGAGGGACAATGCTGTTCATCAGTTTTATGTTACTTTTATCAAGACATGAAGGTCACCTTTCAATTTTTTAAATGGAATAATTCATATGTGAAATAGTTTTCAGTTTTTAACACGAATTTATATGAATATATTATATATATATATACTGTATAGTATATAAATAAATATATTTATTTATGTTACATTACACTTTATTTATATTTATATATATTATATATATGATAAATATGTTATATAATATATATTTTATGTTATGTTATATACTATACTATAATAAATATGTTATATATACTATATAATAATATAAATATATAATAATAATATAAATATACTAATATAATATATTTAGTAGAACTACCCTTTACTAAACATTACTCTAACACTAAATTTTTACTTCAATATTAATAAAATTATTTTTTATTATTTTAATATTATTTCAATATTAATAAAAATCGTTAACTTCGCAAAAGGTTTCTACGATCATCCAAATACTGTCGGAGTTCTCTTTTTATTGTACACAGAGATATTAAAATCATCTCCATAGTTTCTCACGATTATCAATGTGTCGCCATCCTTTCATTTACTGTAGGTTCAAGGTGAAACGCTGAAACCCGGGACGAGGAGGATGAGATGTAAAGTCGAGATGAAAGCAACTTTGATACTTTGTCTACTTTATGCCACTTTCTTTTTTTTTTTTCATTGGCGCTCGACGCGATGTAATCTTGGGCAAAGGCTGGCACTCAAGGCGGAACAAAGTATATTGTTGATGTAGTTGGGGAAAAAAGTGATTTGGATTTTTACTAGAGAAAGAAAGAGCCTTGACCATTTTCGCAAGGTTATTGCAACATGGAGGATACCATCGAAGGTTCGTTGCAATCGCCCGTACATTCTAATTAGAGTGTCCTTTAAATCATTTCTTTTTTATTCGCCTGTTTTCGCAAGTGAGAAACGAACTGGAATTTAGCAAAAATTGTGAGGAAGAATTTTACGTATTATAAAATTTTTGCGAACATTGCCAAAGAAATATAACTGTCCAAAATGTTTATCATATTATTTGTTATTTATTGCATATATTTTTTCAATTCCCGAGTTTTCCTAAACTCCGCGTATGATCCAAATTAGAGTGTCCCTCGAATAAATTCTTCCCTCCATTAAATATTTCTCTGCAAGTAGAGAAGGAATATCGTACAAAGGATAAAAATAGAGTAACGTAAACAATCATTACCAAAGCAACGTTTGTGCCTTTTGCGAGAGAAAATTACAACGTGTAACATAAAATGTATCATGCGTAATCTCGCGAGCCATTCATTTAAATAACGAAGCTTCCTGCCAGTTTCCTATTTATCTTGACACGAACGACGAACATTATACACGCTTTTTCTCATTTACAGAATTGATTCAATTGTGGAAAAAAAAAAGATTTGCAGAGTCAAGCCACAACGATAAATTTTAATTATCTTCGAGGCTGATTGACAAAAATTTACAACGACTCGTTGACGAACGAGTTTTATAGAAATTATCCGGCCATGAATTTCCAAGGGATCCGATTTCATTAGCGAAAGTGTAATTACAAAAATTACTGGTTTGTTAAAACAACGTCGTTAAAGGACGATATTTCATTTTAATCGCAGAAGGCCAACGTTG
The DNA here is from genome assembly GCA_036937485.2 of Tetragonisca angustula. Taxonomy (NCBI): domain Eukaryota; kingdom Metazoa; phylum Arthropoda; class Insecta; order Hymenoptera; family Apidae; genus Tetragonisca; species Tetragonisca angustula. Next base: position 37,809 of record JAWNGG020000394.1, on the reverse strand, counting down.
AAATCAAGCTATTTCCATGATAAAATGTACGCGCGAAAGCTTTGCTTCCTTTCGTAATTGAGTTCTTAATTCGCCGCCAATTAAACGCTTTTTCCAACCGCCTTCGTCCTCTGAGACGAATCTTTTTATCCCCGAGAAGAGAAATCTCCTTTGGACTCGTTTTATCAAGCGTCGTGCAGCGATATTTACGCCAGGCGTTTACATTCGTTCGATCGGTATCTTGATCTTGCAAGTCGCTTCGAAATTACATCGATCGTTAAATCGGCTTCGCGAGATCGTAAGTCCGAATTGTGTAACCGTGTTTTCATTCGACGAGATATTCATGTAAATATCATTTGTACGTTTCGTTCAAGATTTTTGTATATTTCTCAGTTCAACGAGACGAGATAGAAAATATCTTCATTTCGTAAAAGATTGGAGCACGTGTAAACGTAGTTTAGAAAAAAGAAAAAGTGTCTGAACGTTCTGAATATGCCCACTGTGTTGTATAACGAAATATTTTGAAATTTCACACTGTGTCGTAACTGCGATCGTATCGGTAAGATTTGAAGCAAATTTGAAAAAAATTTGGTATAACTTCTTCTGGTAAATAAATATTTTTTAGTAATTTTCTAGTAAATATATATTTTATTCCTTTATAGCATTGAAAGATCGTTCATTCATTTATTTAACGATATGACAGTATTTCCGTTCGTTGAAAATTTCGAAAATTTCTTATAGTATTAATTTGACTAATTATTAGTTACTAGTTCAGTTACTAGCGAAATTTTTTTTGTAGAAGATTTAGCGTTAAACGAAAACGAGATGATTGAAATGTTTCGTAAGTCTAGAATGTTATTTACTATTGTTATTATAATTGATGTTCGTTAATATCACGGAACTTGAATAAAAAGGAACATCAGCGACTGGAAATGTGACGCAACCAAGCCATTTTCTATGGTAAAATTTGCATAGAAGAATTGCGATTATTTTTTTTTTAATTGCAGTTTGGTATTCGCGAGTTTCTAATTTTTCGACCATTCAGATATTTTTCAATCTTCGAGTTCTTAAATTTTCACACCTCTCACATCTTTGAATTTACGAATCATTCGAATTTTTTAATCTTTGAGCTTTTGGATCGTCGGATCTTCAAATCTTTTAATTCCTTAATCCTTCACTCCTCAAATTTTCAACTTTTTTAATTTAAAAGAATACACACACACACACACACACACACACATACACACACGTGTACATATTATATGGTAGATACGAAATAAGAAAATTGGGAGAAATATTCAACACACTCGAGCCAGTATCTCGAAGAAAGTAAATTACGTGCAAAATAAGTTAATCATTACAGATTGTTATCACGAGTCGTAATTATTTTCATAGTAACTGCGTACGAAGAATTCTCTTCGACAAAAGAAGTAGCCACTTGTGATAAATTGTTTACGTCGTACAATGATCGACCAAGTCAACGCTGATTTCTGGATTGCGTGCAAAGTGTGCAATAATACGCATCTCTATCTGAACATCTCGCGTCGAACTATAATCAAACTAAATTGATACGCGTTACGCGCATTTTTCCATTTAAAAAAAGTTCACACGCCTTCTCTTCACTGTCCTCCATCTCGCAATTTCTATATTTCTAGATTTCGTCTAACGTCAGAGTACACGCTGCAATATTTCTCCCGACTACACTCTTGTCACAAAGCTTTTCAAATTCCTTCCAATTGTCAAATTTGTTTACGATTAAAATTTAAAAGCCCTTCGAATTCCCTCGAATTGTCAGATCTTTTTATAATTGAAATTCTTTCTCGTAATTGAAATCGTTTCGAAATTAAAACGACATCTCACAGAATCAACAGACAAAAGTGTTCGAGCTTTGAATATTTTTCAGTGTCACTCCCGAGAAGGACGCCGATTATAGGGAAGATTGGCTGTCGTTAGAAGCGAAGTTCGAACGATCGTTCCACTTTACTACGTTATTACGCGTGGTTAAGCGTCTCCGAATATCTCACGTGCATCGAATGAATTCCAATGGCTCGATCGCGTTCGCCTCGATCGTGACAGGAACCACGGAGCCCCGCGGCGAGGAATCACGCGTGCAAACTATAACACATCTCTGTTAGCCGCGATCCTGCTTGTTAATTAATTCTTCTAGGACAATGATGGCGAACCTATGACCCGCGGGTCAGACACTGACCCACGCAAGCATTCTAAATGACGCGATTGATTTTTATAAACTTATCATCATATGTATAAAAGAATTTTAATTACTTTTCGAAAAACCCCTCTTTTCAAAAAATGTGAGGAAAATTACAAGTGTTCGGTTGGAGCTTAAAAGTGAGAAATAAATGCATAATTGCGTTTTATGGAGGATTTACGACTTGGTTATGTATACATATAGGTATTTTAAGTCTTAAATGTTACATGAGTTAGTTGTGTCTAAAAAAGTTTATACAGCGTTTACGATTAAACAGATGTAATAAACACTAAAGACTAGATCCAATTCTCAAATTTGCTAGTTTTTTATATAATAAAAGAGAGAACAGACAATAAAAAATATTAAGAAACAAAGTATATATGTCTAATGTATATTGCAGGAGTGACTGGGCACTACGTCACCCCTTTTACATCAATTTTCTGTGGTCGACGTTTATTTTTGGCTCTTCACTTGCAAAAGTAAAAGTTGTGAAACAAAGAAGGAAACGTGAACTTTTTAGAGGATTGCAAAAGTGAGAACCAAACAAAAAGTAGTTTTTAACCTCCCCTCCCCCTTTCCAAGTGACGCCACTGACTTAGTGACCCACGAGCTGGTACTAAAAGAAATAATGAACAAAATTTGATCTACTTCTCGAAAAGGTTTCACTGTTCTAGGATGTAACAACTGTCTTCAAGGTCTCCGCACTTTTGTGTAACCAAGAACGTTAGGTGTGTCCTCGCTGTGTTGTGCCAGACCCCCCTCCCCCCTGGGGGGGGGCGGCGGCGGAAGCGATCGATCGAGAACGATCGTCCTGTGATCGCTAACGCCGCTCGAGTTATGACGATCGTTACACAAGTCTCCGTTTTTAATTGGCGTCTAGCTAGATCGAAGGAAAGATCGGTTTTTCGAAGCTACAAACTACGCGATGCGTGCTTCTGCGCGATCTGTCCCTGAATGATTATCTCGGTCGCGTTGAAGTTCCCCAGTTGTCGATGTTGACGACAAAATAGCAGACTGACACATGTTTATGTACAAGAGCATTTTCATGTTGATATATCATATGTTGTTTCATATGGTTCTTCTTCTGTTTTGTTTTTTTTTTTTTTTAGTTTCTTCTGTTCTGTTTTATAACGAGCAAAGTTATTATGTGACGAGTAGCTCAGTTAAGTGTTTTCATAGTTAGATTATCGCCAGAAGTAAGTCGAAATTGTCATTATTTAATATTAATTAATTGGTAATTGCCATTATTTAATATTAGCAATTATGTTTGAGCAGAAAGTGTATGTATAGAGGATGAGAAGATCTATCTAATCTAATCCAGTAGAATAACATTGGGGGGGGGGAGAGACTTTTGTAGATTTATTTAAATTTCATACACGAAATTCGTAAATGGCATTGAGCCATAAATGAAGCAAGTTTTTATCTTTGTTCGTACAATCTTTTCAATTGTACAAAAATACAAAATTGCTTGAACAGCTGCAGTTCAACAATCATGTTTCTGTCTAGATGAAAGACTCATACGCCTTTAGTGATTACGGAAACAAAAGAATCTGCTACCAATCTGTTGTACTCTGACTGGTCCAGTAGTTCTTTCAAGACTGAATGACACTGTCAGGAAACTCTTGACTCAAAGAAGTCGTGTTATTTAAAGATTAAACAGGTTCTTACCAAGTTCTATGGATTTATTAATTGTTTCTGATAGAACTCGTGTTTTATAAAGCTTCGAAAGGTTTGGATTAGACAGATTTGTCTTGTTTCAAATACAACTTGATCGTCAGGTGACATTAGAACGAGGAACTCAACAGAAATTGTCTATTAAGAAGGTCAAAGTTTTAAGAAATCGAATGTTTCTCTTCTCCGATCAGTAAGAGAATGAATGAGTTGTAAATAATAAATTGACAGAGATTAGCAGAAATTCTAAAATCGATAATATTTTTAATTCTCAGCACGTGAATGTGAAATTATCAATACTTTTTTTTTCACAAAGAAAGATTCTTAAAGGAGTTTATTATTATTTATTAAGATTTTTTTTTTTATTTGTTGACTCGATATATTTTCATAGTATGTACAAGTTTCGTTATTATCATCAGTCTATTGTATCTTGTGCTTAACAAGGCACAGTTTCTAAGAAATATTTAACAAATCACTTATTCTTGTTTGTTCTAGCATGAACGTCTCAGTAATTGAATTAACTAAAAAGAGAGAAACTGACGTGTAACATAAGACATTCAAGAAATTCTAAGAGACATTTTCATATCTTTTACAAATATTATTTCAGTCTGTTTTTTCTATATTTTTTTGTTCCTTTTCACTGAGATTCGTAACGAAGTTCATGCAAAATTCGTTCGTGATAATTATTGAAATATACAAATTAGAAACAAATAATATACGAATTAAAATTCATAATTCGCTCTTCATTATTAATACTTCCTGGGGTTACAAATAAACATATTTGTTCTTCTATTTTGAAGACCTAACATTAAAGACGAAAATGGTCACCTAGTACAAATCTCGTACAACAGATCATTGTTACTCGTGACGTTTAACGATGCTCGTTACCTCGACAGACTTATTAGCGTTCAGATTATAATTAAAACTCGTCGTGAGAAGAAATAAAGGGACTGAGTAGTTACGAAGAAATGGTACTTCGAACGAAAAGGAGAGTCAAGGTTTCCCTTCGTCAGATGATGTTTGCTTTCCGAGAAATGTCCAAGTCCACAATATAATTCGTTGTAAATTCCGCTTCACTCGTGATTTGGAAATTCAACGAGAACGAGAAGTATCTTCCTTTTGTTTCTTGGCGAAATAATAAATAAAAATTAATGGATACGCGAAACATTAAAAAATTTTATTAACGCTAGAATTAGACTCGAGTATCACGATGATGTTGGCAAAAATTTGATGCAAATCTTCAAACGTACTTCAAAAATTTAAAGTTACATTCTTGTCTGTCGAGAAAGTGTGGAAAAAGAAGAAGCAAAAATATTATCACCAAATATAACAATAGAAGAAATATATATATATATTTTTTTTATGATATTATATATTATATTAGCGAAATTTCAAAACGAATAATTGTCCAAATACTCTCAAGATCATCAAGGACCATAAAACAAAACCCATAAAACACATTTACCTTTTCTCAACCTGTTCAAGAGGAACGTCCGACTTTACTCGACGCAGGGTATCACAGATCTCGACACGATCGCAGAAAAACTTTTCGAATCAGTCACAAAGGGAAGGAGAAAGAAACAGTAGGAGACGCAGCTTCTCTCACTTGGCACCAACTTTGAAAAAAGATTGCTCCTCGACTCGACGAATTCGACTCCGAACGAAGATATCGCGGCGTTTCCTTTCGTTTCCTTCCTTCGTTTTCTCTTTTCTCTGTCTGTCTTTCTCACTGGCGAGGATCCAAAGAGAGAATGACCGGACGGATGGCGAGCCTCTGGTTCTCCAGGTGCACGTGCTCGATCTCGATCGTGACCAGTGATGTTGGAGTGCACGCGCGACTTCTCGAAAACGGCGCGGCTACATCGTCGCTTGAAAAGCGGGGCACGCATCGACTGTTCGCCCCGTGGACAATTAGCGAGGCTTTATAGACGCGTGCAGACGAAAGACTCGAAGCCCCACCAGCCTCGTGTGTACGGCCATTGGACGACGCCTTTCGGCCCCCCGAGATCATCACGTCTCGAGCAAATGCTCGACTCGGCGACGTCACTGGAGAACTGCGGGGGATTTCACGATTCCTTAGCCACTCTCTCTCTCTCTCTCTCTCTCCTATCCGCGTCGCGTTTCCTCGTGACTCGTCAATCCTTCCTTTTTCTTGTGTCGCGTGTGTTCGACAAACGTTCACGCGACAGGAGAGCGGGAGACTTAAACTGCAGGTGAGTGTACTTGCTACACAGTAGCTGCGTCCGATGTCGAGCGATTAGATGATTGTATTTGACAAGTTTGCTCGATTGCAAATGTGTTGTGTTTTGGTTAGACGACTCGTTTGTTAGTGATCGATTTTTTTGTGGAGAATTCGTTGATTTTTCTCGTTTTTGTTTTTGGGTTAAATTGTCGTTTTATGATAGTAGTTGTTCTTGTTGCGATCACGAGTGGCAAGGAATAGTTTCGAAAGGATCAGAACGATTTCGATCAAAATCTTGGCACAGAGATTAATTTGGAAGGAGTTTCGGAGATATCGGAGCACGTAGCGATAGTATGTGACTTCGTGCTTTAATAAAAATTTCTCACAAAGCAGGAGTTATCGCAAGAATTTGCGAAATATGATTTACGAAGGACTTCGTGAAATGTTGAAATCTGGGTGGGAGGCGTGTTTCGAAGAAAAGCACGCGTTGACAATTTGCATATAGATAAAACGTGATAAAGTTGAAATAAATTTCAAGATATCTATTTAGAATGTCGAGTGTTTGTGAATCACACATCGTGCGATTCTTTCAACATCCTTGCAACTTTCAACGGTCCTCTAACTCACTCAATTATGAAAGAACGCGGTGACATTTTCGATTTTCGAGAAACAAAGTAATCGATGATTCGAGGCGAACAGTCGCCGAGTAATGAGATGTATTCGCGAAGCTACAGGTTTAGAAACGCGAAGTCTCGTCAAAGACAAGGACTTCAGAAACCTGATACCCTTGAAAAGAGGAGAATTGCTGGTTGCTCGCGCCGCTGCAAGATCTCTTTGTCTGATCGTTCTTGCGTAATGGAACGCCGTGGAAACGAAACGAAATTCGAATTTCAAGGCGTCTCACCAAAATTGGCTAAAAAATTCTTCATTAAAATTGCGCTTCGCCCTAATTCTTGGACACGTTAATTATTTGGCAGAGTTTCATGCAAATTTGTATTTGCGTTAAGAATATAATTGGAAGACCTTGGAAGAGAATTGATAAAATTAATTAAAAGAGTAGAATTTTGATGATAAATTATGTATGAGATTATCGCTGAAATGATAATTGATAAAATTGATTGATTTTGTATATTTTTTAACATTTATCTAACTTTGCATTTTAAAATTCCCGGCGAGAATTGCAGGCAAGTTCGAAATTTCAAAGTATAAAAGAAAAAAAAGAAACTTGAATAAAAATTTCTTTTACCTGCTATATATAATATATATACATCATACTAAATACTTTGGATATTTTATCTATTATCATAGTCTGTTAATTTTATCAGTTACCAAGAACGCATTTTTGAATTTTGCCGAACTCTTTACATTTGAAACAAATCTTCCTGATGATTAAGCTTAACATCGTCGAATGACGAAAATTCTTAATAATAATAATAAATAAATAAATAATTTATCCAATTAATTTCTATATTCAAGTAATTTATCTAATATTTTATTTCAATTTCTTTAATTTATTATTCAAACGATGCACTGTTTCATACAATTCTTATGTCGTCAGAAGAGATTATAGTATTTAAGTTGGAAATTAATTAAGAAAGCGACTTCGAAGGAAACATCAAGAGAGAACGTGTACCATATCATCAATCTCTCTGCTTTTTGTGGCAAGTGAACAGCTCGCTTGTGAAAAAATCGTACAGCTGTAAAGATTGAAACAAAGAAATCTTTCCACGAACGGTACAAACCGGAAGTTGAAACTCGGTTAATACGTAACGCGATTTTTTTCTTGTCGGAAGCAATGATCTTCTGTAAATTTGAAATTGTCTTTAACCTCTGGCGTATGTATCGTTCTTAAGATTTGTCAATAGAAGCGTTAAATCATTGGGATTAATTATATCGTTCCGTTTCTCTGATTCGTTCGTCATACTTTGCGAGATATTATTAATTATCACGATTAGATAAAGATTTGAAAAAAAAATCAAATCATTTTATATATAGAACTGGAACAGTCGATGTGATCAGTCTCGTTTCTTGTATCTTTAATTGGCGCCAGAACGTTATATTCGTCACGATATGCATCAAATTTTCGTTTCGTTATTTACTTGCCACTCAACACTGTGCATACATCGCGATTAATATCATGTTCGTACAGCATTTTGTACAAGTGTTTAATGTTGATCCAAGGCTTTCTCTTCACTCTGATTTTACAATAATTTTAATTCAACTTTCTGAATTCGATCTTGTGAAATGAATAAAACACTTGAACACGCGAGTCAATTGAGCGTGTTTCATCATTTCAGACAATTGTATCTAGAACATGCTTCCACAGAAGATTCTACTATCGAGACGAGATAAGAAGGTTTAAAATATCAGATACGAGCATCTGAATTTCTATCAAAGCCGAAAATAGCGAAACAATGATTATAAAACAAGTGCTGTACAAATTCGTAGAAAGTACCATCGATCTTTAAATTACATCAATCTTTCATTCGATTATTCACCAAATCCTCCACCATAAATTTCTTCACAACGATATATACCAATCAATGTTTATGCTCGGTTATACCAGTCGAAATTGTTTAGTTTAGCTTTTGAAGAATATTTCAGTTCTCGAAAAGTAAGATTTCTCAATAATAATAGTAATAATAATATCACGATTTGCTCAATTTTAGAGCTTCAATTCTCTGTATCGAGGAAACTGTCAAACTAAAATCGAGCGCTCTAGATTTTATCGACACATTTATTTACATCCAGTTGTCTACGAGCCAACGATAATATTTTGCGTTACGTAAGATAACGCGGAATTAAAAATCGTCGAAATAACTCACGCAGGCGTCAAGATCGTGGAAAGATACCTCATCGTTGATTATTCTCCAAAAATTCTGCACGATCGTTCCGATAACGGGATTTTCTCGTATTTCGAGCTACTTAGACGAAAACATTTGTATTCGTAATTGCTGCTATAAACAATGCTCCACCTAACACGAGTTTACCTTATCAGCCTCTTTAGAGAAGAAAAAAAAATCAGAGAAGAAGTTTGGTTTCACGTGTAGATACAGGGATTAATTTCGTTGGCACTCGTTGAAAAATTGGAGCGTGAAATTTGTCGAAGGCGACGCGAAATGAAACGAAAGACGAACAAACACAGTTTTCGTTGTAGTCATTTTATGATTAGTAAACATACTACAAGACAAATTCTTCACCGAACATCACGTTTCTTTTGTTTTGTTTCAAAATCACTCGATCGTCGAGCTTTCAAATTAAAAAAATACGCCACAAAATTACTCAATTTTAGAGTTAAACGATTATTAAGAACAATAATAATTATATGAAAAAAGGAAAATGATGAAAAATGTCATTTATCCTATTATTCCTCTGCGACAATTATTGTCGCGCTGTTATGTAACAATAACTCGGAGAAAACCAGAAATGGGTCAGACACGGTGATTATTTTTTAATTACTATCTAGCGACGTAAAAGTGTTTTAAACAGAGGTTCGCGAAAACAAAACGTGAGAAGTTGCGAAATCTAATTTATTGAACATTGTTTAAAATATGAAGCATTTCGAAGAAATGTGAATTAAAGTTAAATACGACAGACAAAAATTACGTGTCAATTCCGGAAAGATGAAACGTGTGCTCGAGCTGCTGATGTTCACGGCCGAAGATGAAACTTTATTGCTTGGCTTAATGCTTTGATGCGGATGTTTGAACAAGTACTCGAGACTATAGACGTCGTGACACGAGACCGATTAGAGACAATTATATTTAAAAGGTGCGAAACTACTATTCTTTTTTTAATAAATATAGTAAAATAATAGTAAAATAATTTACTATAATTCAGTAAATAAATATTGAAATAATTTATTATAATTTAGTAAAATAATAGTAAAGTGATTTACTACAATTTAGTAAAATAATAGTAAAATAATTTATTATAATTTAGTAAAATAGTAGTAAAATAATTTACTATAATTTAGTAAAATATAGTAAATTTAGTAAATATACTATTACTATAAGTATAATTAAATCTACTATTACTATAATTGCACAATTCTATATATAGGATATATACTGTTTCTTTTCTCGAAGTTTTTCACAAATGAAAGAACTCAATTTTGTAGGACAGAATGTTTTTTTGACACTACAATCTATCAGTACACTCATAATAAGATTGATCTATGTACGTCATGAACAATAATCTTATCCCCATAATAATTATTAGAGAACAGAAATACCGAGTAAGTGTTCCAAAATTCTTACTGAATATCGAAGCTTATTAACACGATTGAAATATATATTTAAATATATAGGTACTTATATTAAATATCGTACAACTTCTGTATACATAAAATTTTTGGCAAATATAGTCATGACAGTCGAGTGTTAATGAAACGTCAAAATGTCCACAATGTGTTTGGGTACTTTTGTAAGCCTAAACCTACTGACTTGTGAATACATAATAACAATAATTACTTAAAATCTACAATTATACATACAACTAATCTGCGTGTAGCATGTTTATCATAGCCTCGATTCCAAAGTGTCAGGAGGACAAGTTTCGAGCAGCGACGATCATTTCGATTAATGACTCAGTGCCGCGCAGTGAGGCTTGCAAAAGGATTTGCAACAACGCGAGAGAAAAAGAAAAAGAGGCAAGGGACAGCACGTGCATGCACGTGTCGTAATCCTGAATCGATTCCTTCTGAAACGCGGCAACCTTCGGCCGCGTGAATTAATTAACGAATGAAAAGAAGCGAAACGTGTCGATGTGCGTAAAAGCGTTGCAACACTCCCACGGATGAGTGTAACACGTACGTACATACGTAAGTAATATCCGCAACGTTAGTATGTCTCCAAGTATGTGCCACTTAATGAGAGGAGAACTGGAGGATCGTACATACAATTGGAAGAAATTTCTCCAGTTTTTATTTCGTCGAAAATAAATGTGAAATAAAATACAGTTATCTCACTCCAACACTAGAATTACCGACGACCAATGCATAAAATTTCCATCAGAGACGTTGAAACAAATGAAACAGGAAATCTTTAGTACAAAAGGCTGCAGAAGCTTTTGTTTATGTATTTTACGAAGGACCATTCAAGCCTCCAAAAATATACTGGTTTTCGTATCTGTAGAATACATAACAAAAATATTCAAATGGTCATTGTAACCATTTTGATAGCTAGTGTTAAATAGTGGAAAGTGTGCTGGGTCAGCGGTTAAGAGGAAATATTAAGAAATTTTTTTTGATTACTACGAACAATCTTGGAATAACCAGGCTACGTGCTCGCGAGAAATACTTTGCTCTCGAATATATAAGTTTGCTTCACTTTTAATTGCAACCTCCGTCACCGCGGCTGTTTCTTCTTTCTTTTTTTTTTTTTTTTTTTCTTTCAACCAACAGAAAGTCTCGAGTGAATATCCCGGTTGGTCACGAGAAGCTGAACTTCTGCGAGAATTTCTGTCACTTCTGGTTTTATTTGCCGTGAAGCTGATGACCTTGAGAGCAATGGGTGCGCAGGGAAGCCCGGAATTCCCAGTGGATCGAAGAGCAACTCGCTGGTCAGGCAGAGAATCACCAGAAGCCACGAGGACGAGTTCCAAACCGGTTCATTGAAGAAGGAATGAAGATGGAAGAGTGACGAGAGGACGGGGCTAGATATAAACCTTATAATGAAAGAAGTTCTGGTAAAATTTCTCCGTGAAAACGCTCCGTTGGATTACTTGTTCATCGTTGATTTTCGGCATTTAATTTTAAAAAACAGTGGTAAAATTACTATTGGAATTTAATTTTCGATTGATATTTTAGTTTAAGAGTCTTCGAACTTTTATTTCGAAATCCACTAGAAATCTTTCTCCTTACGATTTTCGTTCCATTCGTATCGCATTCATTTTTTTTTTTCAAATTTATCTTTTATCTTTCAAATTTTTATTCCACCTGTATTGCTACGTTATTGTAAATATTGTGAATTTTATTATTCGCGACAGATCAGTAGAAAATATTCCCCCGGGCAGAATTTTGAAAAGTTCGGGCATTGCAAATTAATGTGCTCGATGCTCGTAATGCTGTTTTATTTTATGCCTGATCGTCGAAAGTTTTCATTGTTCATTTCAATTGCAATGATCGAAGTCACGGGACTTTCCTAAACCCTACACCATTCTTTGAAACCAATGTTCCAATGTTCCAAAGTCCACTCTCAAGTTGTGGAAGAATTCCTACTTAAAAGGGTTCGTCTCGTTGTCAACGTCGAAATGAATGAAAAGATTGGATCTATTGTGGAGTTCAATTCGTGGGGCCTTGAGATTTTTACGACACGTGTGGCCCAATAAGAGTCGTTTTATTTGGCAGTTCAATTAACGAATGAAAGCATTTTATGAGAACAGCTGTATAATGTTTACGACACGTTAATTACGAGAAATGGAGATCTAATTGTAAATGAAATATTGTGAATGTTTTCTGTTCAATCTCACGTACATGAATATAAACAAACATAATTTGTTTCTATCTGAATTAGAGTTTCAATGATATAGTGTTTCAGCAGACGAGGCTCGCTCAGTTTTAAACGTTTAATCGTCAAGGTTCTATTGTTTCACAAAACTGAACAGAGTTTTAGGAATTTTAAATTTGTCACGATTCTTCTAGCAACACTGTTGCTTATCTATTTTTCTTACGTCTGAGGAGATTGCAAGTCGCTGGTCGCTTTTGAGACACACTTCACCTATTTTGTTTATCTCGTTTAAACTGGCTTCGAAGATAAATCCTCTTTTTTAAAGTAATTTACAGTTGTTAAAGTCGAGAATCAGTACTAACAACTAATCGTATAAAGTATTGAAATTAAAATAAAGATTAAAGAGACTGTATTTCTGCTGCCTTGAAAAATGACAAAAATTCGACGAAAAATTCCTCGTTTTTATATTTCATACTGTCCTTGATATTTACGAATAATTTACATCGTGTGTTCTGTTACTTTTAAATGTTTAAATGTCAGCTTTAAATTGTAATTTCGTTGGGACTTCAAAATATCATAATTACTGTTCCACGGTTAGGCATCTCGGCAGATCGAATACTTAAAGCGTGCACCAAGCAACAAACAAACAGAATACACTCCTACGAATGAGTTACATATGCAAGCGAATTTCAATTGACGACAAGGAAACTCGAACTTTCTAGGAAAAATAACACGTTATGCAAGAATAAGTATATTAATGATAATTTATGTTCCAGGTACTGGCTATTTTCTTCGAATTCATCTCGGTGGTAAAACAGCGTTGATTCATGTTATTTTCTTTTTTTTTTTAAGAAATAAGTAATATTTAAAAAACAAAAGTCTTTAAGAGATAATATTTAAGAAACAAGAGAGAAATGTCAGGAAATCGAAAATTAAAGAATGTACTAAAAAAATCTTAAAAAAGGAACAATTTCAATTTCGAGTAGCAGCGAAGAGACAGCGACGATGGAAGACTTAAAAATGAACGCTATCCGGAGAAATTTGAGAGGAGAACGTGTCAAAGAAGATCAGACAAGACGGTGCTAAAGAGAGGAATGATTTCACGCTCGAGAGATAACGTTGTTAAAATTCTCTGGAGTTCCAATTTCAGGCAAGATCTCGAGTTATCAGCAGGAAATCAAGCATACAAAGTGCAATTACTTTCCCTGCTGGTTGAGAAACTGCAGAACTCGCGTCATTCACCCTTCTCTCGTGACGCAAGTCAGGTACTGTTACGCACGATTTCGAACGACCTTTGACAAAAATTAAGAAAGACGTCGAACGAAAAAATTCTGACAACGACGGTGATTATCGGCGCATTATACAAATTATTATTTATATTCTCGAGGCAGAGGCTTCGACTTTCACGCTCGAAGCGAGATGAATAAACGTTTTTGCTTTGAAATGGGCGAGAGAAACGGGGGGAGGGGGGGGGGAAGAATTTTAATTTGCTTCATTAAGAAAACTGAGCCTCGATATTTTAGTGTATTTTCGATGTTTGAAACGTCGCAATAAATTTCTTCGAATTCAATTTCAATTTCAATTTCAATTTAATTTAAATTTAAATTTGCAATTCTACTTGTCGCAAAACGAACTGTGAACAAGAAAAATGGACATTCCTCGTTTCTTCGCCTAAAATTTCGAATTTTCTATATAAGTATAAATATAAAGTTTAAAATTTCAACCATGGGGCAGAATTGGAAGATCGAAGATCAATGATTTTCGACGAAGAGGAGGGACAACGCTCTATTTATAAAGCTGTAGACAGCTTTGGCTCAGCTGTCAGAAAAGAGGAGAATATACGAGCGACACGGTTTTAACTCTTACGTTGCGGTTTCGTAATCTGTCGTTAACGTTAGAGATAACGTTTATGCTGGTCGTTATCGAATTTGTTCGCATTTGCAACAGACCTGGCCATCGCTATGAAACGAACACTTTGATTGGCTTGCATAATACGCCTCGTCTTTCGTAACTGCGCGTAGCATTTGCTTCCCTCGAGTTTCACGCGCCCCCCTCTCGCTGTGTTTCCTTCTGTTTCTGTGTTTTCACTCATCTCTGGTTTTGATAGGTAATTAATACTCTCAATAGAACTATATATATCTTAATTAATTTTACTGCGTCCTATTTGGAGTGTTTTAAAATCTTTGATTTATTTGCATGACGGATAGACGTGGCAGTTTCGTTGCGTGCAATTTGCAAGTTGATAGTGACTGAAATTATTAGAAAATTAATAGAAAGCTCGATGGAAAAAGAGTACTTGTTTAAAAATAATTCTACAATCTCTTGGCTGTAACTTAAAATTTAACAGGCAAAATTAATTCCATTTGTTGCTCTGCTCGCGATAATTCACTCTTTCGATCAATTTGATTTGTCATTTGTATCATTATAAATTCGAGAGATTTTTTAATAAATCAGTTTACATAATTTGTCATTCAAACTTCTAGTAATGTAACTAAAACATCAGTTCAAGAAATACTAATAAATTTCTACGTGATTATTTAGATTATTATACAAATTATTACTGTTAATTGTTTAAACTTTCACTTTTCCAAGGTGGAGGTGAACGTCTCCTTGAAGATTCAAGCGTCAGATAATTAAGTGTCGAAAAGAAGTTCTTTCTCGACACAAAGATTGAGGGAGAATCGATGGAAGTGACTTCCATGAATGGATGAAACGTTCGCTGGCAAGGTCAAGTGACTCTCTGACCTATTCCACTCGCTTTTTAGCGAATCTACCTTTAAGTTCAAGTTCATTAACGTGAACGAGTTGACGAGTTCTTGAACGAGTTCTCGACGAGAAGATATAACTGTGAGAGAGTGTTATCTAATCGTCTTTCAATCCAACCTTACTTGGTACATATAATTTTCTCAAGTAATCTCTCCATTCAACTCTTATTATTAGTTGATTGGACAGTTTCATCGAATTTTCTCCATTTAGAAAATAACCTAACCCTAGGCTATCTTACTCATCTTAATTTGCAACGTTCAGTTTCTTCTTCTTTTCAAATATTAATTACACCTGAATTTATGATTAATTTTCTCTCAAAAAGGAAAGAACTTTTACGTGTGTGCATGAAGTAGATATGCATTTTGTAATGAAATTATAATAATTTAATAATTATAATAACATATAATAAGATAAAATTATAATAATATAATAATGTAATAATTCGTTTGACTTGAAGACTGACACACTTGGCACTTTTAATACTTGCATCTGACGATTTGATACAATTTCAGTAGAATTTTAAACAACAGAGCATTTTCAAAAAACTTTAACAGAGACTTTTCAAATTGAATGGATCCTTTCTCGGGAAGCTTTTCACCTCATCCGTAACAATGCCGTTTTCTGGAAATTTAATTTCTCTCCACTCGAAGCTTTACTCTCACCCTTCGTTTGTCTTTCCTCACGTGCGCGTTCGCGTTCTTTTTTTTTTTCCTTTTTTCTTTTTCAATCGTCTTTTGAAGCTCCCGGTTCAAACGAGCGTTAATACACTACAAACAGAACTGAGAAGTTTTCTTCCAGGCAGCGTTATCACTGTGTACACATTAAAATTATAAACGTTTCGTTCGCCATTCAGAAATTCAGTATCAATCATTCAGCTCGGCATATTTTAATTAAGGACGCTCTCCTGCGTCAACAAGAAATAAGAAAAACAAGGAGTTGGCATATCCTCGATACTTTCGTCATATCGTTCAAAAATTATTCGAACAGCTCCTCTATCGATCCTATTGAAAAATACCAAAGGTTTTATAAAACGGGGGAAAATTTTAATGCAACAAGTTCCTTTTCCTGAAGTACATGTATATGTTCTTTCTTTTTCAATCGAGACCTCTTTCTATAAAAAAAAAAAAAAAGAAAAAACATACCAAGAGTTCGTAAAAAGAGAGGAAAGTCCTGAAGTTGCGAGTTTTTATATACTCTTTTTTTCTTTTTCAATGGAGTTACGGTTACACTTTCTTCCGGTTCTCCGAGAAAACTGCTCGTCACTTCAACTTGTGATATTAAAAAAAATATCAAGAGGGGAAAGTCCTGAAGTTGCAACCTTTTCCTCATTGAACTCCTCGTACTTTCTGGAATATATACACAATATTCTTTTACTTCTTCCGATCCAGTTTATAATACATTTTCCCCTCGATTGTCGACCACAGAAGAGACCTTTTCCTTTAATTCGACCTTCCACTTAACTCCACGGCCACAGGGAGCCTAATGGCACCGATGAAGCAGCCTCTACGCGGCGAAAAAATGATCTCACGGGATTGTGCTTCGCCGTCGTGTTTTTGCCGACTTTTCCTTTGACGCTCGCCACCTTTTCATCGAGGGAACCTCGGTAAGTGGCCTCTTAATCAAACTGCCAAAAGATACGTTGCTTTCCCTTGGGAAAGGGACAATTTTTACGACAAAATTTTAATCGACAGAACTTTGATCAAATTTCAACGATCTCTCGTTACAACTTCACTGCTCTATTCTCTCTTGCGATTTTCCCTGTTTTCGATTGTACGGAATTTTGATTATATATTCTTCTGATTTTATCTTTATCTTCACCCTGGTGTTACCTTGCCATTCACTTCGTTTATCGTGTTTATTATATTTATTATAAATCTGACCCAAGTAGATATTTATTACATTTATTTATTGTTTATATTTACATTATATTTATTTATTCTTTATATTTGTATTATATTTATTTATTCTTTATACTTGTATTATATTTATTTATTCTTTATATTTGTATTATATTTATTTATTCTTTATACTTGTATTATATTTATTTATTCTTTATATTTGTATTATATTTATTTATTCTTTATACTTGTATTATATTTATTTATTCTTTATATTTGTATTATATTTATTTATTCTTTATACTTGTATTATATTTATTTATTCTTTATATTTGTATTATATTTATTTATTCTTTATACTTGTATTATATTTATTTATTCTTTATATTTGTATTATATTTATTTATTCTTTATACTTGTATTATATTTATTTATTCTTTATACTTATATTATATTTATTTATTCTTTATACTTATATTATATTTATTTATTCTTTATACTTATATTATCTTTATTTATTCTTTATATTATATTTATTTATTCTTTATATTAATATTATGTTTATTTATTATATTTATTTATTGTTTCGGAAACTATAAAATCAAGTGTGCTTTCACAACACTCGCTGGTTTATTCTCGATGCGTTATCTCTCGGCAGCGAGAATCAACATTTGCTCTTACGCTCTGTTAAAAAATTCTCTACGCTCATAAAAAGTTTCCACAGTGCACACGACCAGCGGAATTTTTAATAAAATCTCGCCTGTTGGGTCTGTGAAACTTTCAACCCCAAGTTCACTTTTCGAACTCTGTTTCTCACGCGTTTTATGACATTATGAATCTTTGCTTAAGCTTGATTAGTTGCGAGGAACAAATTTGCACGGAGTGAATAATCAGTGAAACAAATTTCTACTCGAAAACCATTTTTTTAAATTACATTCATAAAAGTATGAGTTCGCGTAAGTGGCTGTAAATTAAGAGAAAAAGAAAAAGAGAAAAAATGTTCTTCGTGACACAAAACAAAAAAGTCAACGAGTCTGATAAATAAACTGCGGATCTTCGTGTAGATGGGCTAGATATTCGCGGAAGAAAACATTCAGCTGCGATGAAAACGAGAAGTCAGCGAGTCTAATGGTAAATGGACTGCGAATTTTTATGCAGATTCATATTTTTGTCCTGTTTTCGAAACAGGTAAGTAAAAAGACAATTTAAAAAAAAGAACGGTAACTTTCTTCTGCAAATTTTGTATTTTAAAACTTATTTTGCATTTTAAAACTTATGTAAATGTTAATCTACGAATTGCGTGGACAAGTACGAAAAAGGGCAAGTTAAATTCACGATGAAATTTATTGTGACACATGGCTGGACTTGACTTTTCTTATGGCGCCATATTAGATCTATGGTATACCAACGATCGGCGTTCTCGAGGAAATCCCCTCGAGTTAACTTGGATTTTTCAAATGATTCAACACATGACGTGCATAGCGATCATTTTCCTTAATTCTTCTTGTTTCTTGTTTCCTTCTTTTTTTCTCTTTTTTTTTTTTGTTGTGGACTTTGAGAAATCATGCAGTTAATGAACAAGGTAGGAGTAATTACCAGTTATCGACAGGATAACGAGAACGAGGACTTCGCAATCTCGTGTTCCTCTTCGTAGTATACGCTACGAATTCTCAATCGATTAATTTTTGTTCCGAGGGGAATTAAAAGATCGTTAATTGACACAACTTTTTCGAAATTTATAATGCATCAATTACACTTTAACATAATACTATAGGAAATATAGAAATGTTTAAGGAAGGGAATTTAGAAATGTTTAATTATTATGTTAAACAATAAAAATATTTAAATATTTAATTACGCAAGTGATCTTTTTCGTCTGTGTAATTAATTACTGTTACAACAATTACAAATTGAAAGGTCTTCGAGATGAATAATGAAAAGATCGTTGAAATCGACACAATTTTTACAATTTATACTACTGATTATATTGAAGAAAGAATTTAGAAATAATTAGTTTACGTACGCAAGTGATCTTCTTTGTTTGTACATCTGAGAACATCCTGATCGAGTAATTTCTGTCTGAAGAGAATAATAGCGAAGATACAACAGAATCCGCTTCGCAGTTATTTACTTGAAGACTGTTGATTATTTCTGAACAAAGTTCTAGAATTTCGCGTTTTCAAATAGTGATTAATCATCGATCGCAAGGACTCGGCTATTGTAGCAAGTGATACAAGAGTGTGGGTACCTCGTGTGCGAGGCAATTTTCTCGTAACACGCACGTGTGATCAAAATGTCAACATTCTGTAACTGGTTTGAACTGTTCCGAATAAGTTGCTCCGGTAATTAAGATCTTGAATGCGAATAGCGAAACTGCTATAGTGTCAATTACTCGTATCCGTGACATAGTAACAGATGATTTTACGATTGGAAGAAAAATACCTCGCGTTCCTTGAGACGGGATCATAATTTTTTACGTGCATCGAGCTACGATAATTAGCTGTTTAGAATTTAATGAGATTCTTGGTGTGATAAATTTTCAAATGAAGCAACCTCAATCGAATCCACTTAAGTCGATGACAAGATGGATTAAAATCTTGAATTTAATCGATGGCCAAGTTCATTTTTGACAACTAAGACAACTTAAATTTATCTGTATTAATGTCATGTTAAAACTATATTAATTTATTTCGTTGCCTAATGTCACGTCCTCCGTTAGAATATTAGTGACCACATTTGTTTTTTATATAAATAAAAATATAAAGGGAATGATAGTTATAGATAACAGCTAGAAAGATAACGATGTTATTCGCGTGAACGTATGCTTGTATTAATTTACTTTATCTGCCTAATGTCACGTCCTCCGTTGGAATATTAGTGACCACATTTATTTTTTTTATAAATAAAAATATAGGGAACAATAATTATAGAATAAAGGGAATAATAATTATAGACAATAGCTAAAAGATAACGATGTTATTAGCGTGAACGTATGCTTGTATTAATTTACTTTATTTGCCTAATGTCACGTCCTCCGTTGGAATATTAGTGACCACCTTTATTTTTTTTATAAATAAAAATATAGGGAATAATAATTATAGAATAAAAGGAATAATAATTATAGACAACAGCTAAAAGATAACGATGTTATTAGCGTGAACGTATGCTTGTATTAATTTACTTTATCTGCCTAATGTCAAGTCCCCCGTTAGAATATTAGTGACCACATTTATTTTTTTTATAAATAAAAATATAGGGAACAATAATTATAGAATAAAGGGAATAATAATTATAGACAATAGCTAAAAGATAACGATGTTATTAGCGTGAACGTATGCTTGTATTAATTTACTTTATCTGCCTAATGTCAAGTCCCCCGTTAGAATATTAGTGACCACCTTTATTTTTTTTATAAATAAAAATATAGGGAACAATAATTATAGAATAAAAGGAATAATAATTATAGACAGTAGCTAAAAGATAACAATGTTATTCGCGTGAATGTATGCCTGTATTAATTTACTTTATCTGCCTAATGTCACGTCCTCCGTTAGAATATTGGTGACCACATTTGTTTCTTTTTATAAATAAAAATAAAAAGGGATAATGATAATCATAGATAGCTAAAAGATAACGATTTATATTCGTGCGAATGTATGCTTGTATGTTACGTCTTTCTGTATAATATTTAAACTGGGTACACTGTACATTAACTTATCTCCCTTCTCGTCGATGATCAATTTTCAAGACGTGTCCTCTCCCTATCGTTAATCAAGCGAGCTTCGTCTGGCGAGTTACCGAAGATTCCCCGAACCGTTTCCCCGGTAACTTCCACCGGGCGGACGTCAGAAAGTTCCTCGGGCTCGTTTTCTACGGTTTCCGGTGGCCGTAAATTCAATTTATTTCAGGCTGTTATGCGTTTTCAGCTAGGTATCCTTGGAAATGTCGGGCTGGTCACGCTCAGCTGGCTCGGTGTCGATCGATATTAGAAAAGAAAAAGAATCGGCTATTTGTATTGCATTACATCGACGATTCCTTCCACGTATAGCAGATACAGCGTAAAAGAAGAAGAAGAAAAAAGTCGACCCGGAGACGTAAAGTAAAATAAAGCAGCGGAAAAATTTCATTGCGAAACAATAAAATAACGAACGAAAAAGAGGAGAGGTGTCAATGTTGCAAATAGGTATCGAAGAATCTCTGTTTGAAAAGAGTCTGACGGATCGTTTTGAGAAAAGAATCAGAGATGAAAATGATTTTTAAAGTGACGTGGATGAAACGTAGAACGCAAGAATGATCGTTATCGTTGACTAGTTAATTAGTTGATCAAGTGTCGAATGAATTAATCAAGGCTGCCGCGTGCAAGATTCTTTTTTTTCACGACGTAAACAAGACACATATTTATGTTTGTTAGAGATCCGAGCCACTCAATTTAATTAAATGTTACTTTCGATCTAATAAGAGAGGAATTGCTAACTTCCTTTCGATATCCATTAAGACAGAGAAAGATTGAATAACGAAGTTTAGAAAGAATAAAGAAGAGAAAACAGTTACGTGCGAGCCAACGTGGATAGAGAAGAATCGATCCCTCGGAATGTTTCAACGAAATAAGAAAGAAAGAACGAAAGTTTATGGATCGTGAGCAATTGCACCAAATAACAGTAAATTTCATTTGCTGAAAATTATCCCGACTTCGAGCAATTGCAAAAATCATTCATCACTCTAGGAAATTATTAAAACATTTCCTCAATAATTGAAACAGAAGTTAATAACAAGGAAAAGTCAAATAAAAAAACAAGCTTATGTAGTAAAAGATGGATCCACAAAAATCTTATGAAACCGAGAGGAACAAAATTTCACTCTCAGATCGCTAAAATCGTTCTGAAAATTACTAAAATAATTCCTCGTAGATTAAAACTTCCAAGTCGAGCAAAGACCACGAACAGAAAGAGCAAATCATCCCTAAATCACCGCGAAAACGAAAGGGAACAACTCGGATCGTTTCCAACCCTGGAAAATTATTAAAATTATCCCTCGTGCTTGCTAGAACCAAATAAGAAGTGAATTTTCTCTGAAAATTAACTCGTAAAAACGCTCGAGAAAGGGAACGAAAAAGAAGGGAAGAAGTAGAAGAAAATAGAGTGCAAGTTCATGAATCGCATGAGGGTGACGATAGGTCAGGCGATAGCATCTTCTCGTCGATACTCGCAGATTCCTTCGTGATTCCGTGCCGCGCCATTCAAATGAATTCAAATGCCTCATCAATAATTCATCAGGCCGGTTATCAAGGCTACAAATCGTAGGCTCGCAGGCCTCGTGCATCGTCACCGATGATTCATGCCACGTGGAGGATATCTCGCTGGAATACAATTAATACAACGTCATACAAATAATGACAATCATTAGAATCGATTTCGTACAGTCTCGAGGGACTGCCACCGTCGAGAATGATACGAAGAACGTTGCAACGATTAAAGAGGAAAGGCGCCGCGAGCCGGAAACGAAACGTGTCGCCGTTGACGCGGCCGGAAGCCCATGAACGCGATTTACCTTCCCCCCAGAGAGAGACACTATATCTTGAGCGTCCTTTCGTACGAGCTTAACCTTCCTAAATTGCTTCGAGGAATGATTTTTCCTCGTTTTTTCCTTTTTTTTTCTTTTTTTCTCCGGAGGAATCTAGATGGACTCTTGAACGAATTTCGAATCGATTCGATTTCAGTAGGGAAAGTGGTTCACCTTTTTTCTCCTGCTGTTGAACGAAACAGTGGGAATTCGTTTCTGAAGGTCGTGTATTTTAGGAACAGAATGAAGAAACGACGTTCCGTTCGGTTTTTATTTGCCCTTGTGCGGAACAGCGGAGATTATTTCGTCGAAGTTTATGCATTTTTGGAGATCGACAGAAAGAACGATCCTGTTTTTCATTCGTTCCCGAAGGGAATTGTGGAAATTTATGTACAATAAAAACGAGCAGTTTGCAATCTCCCACAGAAATTTTAGAAATTCATAACAGCGTGTTTGAGTGATTTTTCATAAAATATATCGATATTTATCATGTCACTTAATTTCTCTGCCAGGAATTTTGAAACTTAGTTTAATCGCCGGTAGTTCCACTGCTGAGAATCGTTTCTTAAGTTTCTATTTATTCTTCAACAGAGTAGCAGAAAGTTGCTTCTTTGAAGTTTATATATATATATATTATCTCGAAAAAAATCGACAGAGAAGCGACGTTGCTTCCATCTTTTCTCGAAAGCGGACAAAATCGCATACCTCTCGAAATTTAAAGATCAATCAAGTTCCAACAAGCAACTACAACGTTGCTTCTATTTATTCTCGCCAGCCAAATCGTGGGGATTGTTTGTACAATTTTAGAAATTTATATATCTGACAGGAAAAACGATGCCGTTTCCATTCTCGAATTCTTGAACTTCTCAAAGTCGAAGAAAACACCAGATACACGTGAATACTAATAATGGAGTCTCATTGAAGGATAAATTAAACACCGTCATTCCGCTGTTAATTCTACGGATCGAATCGTTTGTTTCCATCGAACCGTGTTTGCACCTCGCATCGCGCAACTATTTCCTTGAAACTGGGCCGTTTATCGTCAGCGCTCGTTAAGGGGAAACACTTCCTGTCCTTGGGCCGAGATCGTGGAACGAACCGGTTTCGTGCTGTACCGGCGATATATTTTCGGAAATTTTCTGGAATTTTCGTCGAACGTCGCTGACGAATCGTCGTTCGTGACGTTGTTCATTTTTAGTTTGGGCACGTATAATGAACGGATGCAGATTGTTATAACGCGACGTTAGCCGATAGTATGATTGGTGGTTTTCAGCCATACTCACTGCGGAAACCTCCTTTGGCGATCAACTGGCCGATCTTTCAAGCCTCCGATTGCTCTTGAAAAATATTCCAAGAAATTGAATTCGACTCTTTGTTACATTTTATTTTAATTCGAATTTCACCTCTGAGGAAATTTTCATTAAATATCGAATTTTAATAGGAACTCTGCACCTTGATATTTTATTGTATTATATTAGATTATTATATTTATACTTTGAATCGAAAGTAATTCTTAACTCGTGAAATTTTTATTCAATACATCTTGTTGTATACATATGTTAGATTATTCTGAAATAAACGAATTAAATGTATATTATTTCTTTTAATTTCCGTTTCGAAAGTCTTTTATTATTTAATTTCGCTTCTAATTCCTTTTCAAATCAAATGCCTGCCTTTTGATATGCTTGTCGCAGTATTCTTCCTGGCAGTGGAAGAAAATTCCCATGACTAGCCCAACATTTTTCCATCCTTACATCTCCCCTCCTCCAACATTTTGTGATCTTACGAAATTTCAAGGAATCAAGACACCTCACAATAATTTGACCAATTACTGTGATCGCCGATCCAGTTTAGAAACGACATAAAAAAACATGTTAATTCTCGAAACAGAGTTAAGATTTTTATCAAAAAAACTCTGTGATTTTCCCGATTATCCGGGATCAATGTAATGATAGATTCCTACTATACTATAAATCTAGCACCAAAAAAAAAAAAAAAAAAAAAAAAAAAGAAAAAAATTCATTTGAAATTGTAATTAATAGTTTTGACGTGGTATACACATTATTATCATAGTACGCGATCGATAAACGCGTTTGGTTCTGCTGGTAATTGATTCTCGACGATTGTTAACTGCGTTTGATTGTTAACAAGAAATTGCTTTCGAGGAAACCTTGACAGAACTTGCCATTTGACTCGCTTTTTAAACGTTCAGGGTGTTCAGAGTGGTTTTTCGTTTTAATTCGAACGGGCAACCTTGGCCGATTTAGAGAACGTTTGTCAAACATGTCAAATATTATTACACGCGAGGCAGAATTGAACGTGCCCGATCATCGTTAGTGCTCGATGCATCGACTTTACGTTTCACTGAATCATGTATAATTGATCGGCAAAAAAAAAAAAAAAAAAGAATATGATCGATAAATCGGAGAATTTTTAACAATTGTTATCTCTAGTTTCTTTCTAATCTAGAGAGAGGAATTTGATTACTGAATTTTAGCAGTACACGTTATCAATTCAGTGTTTTAGATTTCGTACGATCGTCGACACGAGAGGAAAGTTTCAAAGCTTCGACCGAAGAATCAAAACCAAAATGCTCCTGGTGAACGTAGAATTCTACGAAATCTGGCACCTCATTTCTATTGAGAAATTTTCTGTAGTATCTTGTCTGAAAATTGTTGCAACATTCCCTCTTCGAAGCTAACAATCACGTGAACTCTCGAGAAACGACTCGGTGAATTTTCAGAGACTTATAAATTTATAATGTTGCGTTTGCACGCGTTTGAATGGTCTTGCAAAATAACACGAGCAAGAGTTTGCGTTTCCCCGTTGTACTCTGTAAACTTTTTCCCCCGCATTCTAATTTCACTGATGCAATCCTTTACTTTACTCGTCGAACAGTTCTGGCGTTAAAAGCTTCTTTCAGTTCGATCGACTGCACTCGCATAAAGATGATGCAAATGCTCGTCATTGTTGCGTTCGTCGTGCAACAAAAACGTATATACATATATATGCTTTCTTCGTTAACGACGATTACATCTTCCTTTGATCGGAGAATCAGAAATCTAATCGTTGGTTACACGTAAATTGCCCACGACGGTATCATTTGCATGACATATCACGTGAAATTCATCATAATTTAAATTCCTGAGCCTTGCCATTAATAAAATACATTTGAATACGTTCATCAATTCGTAATGACCACATAAATACGAGTAATCTCTGTTTCGAAGAGTTTATAATGACTGATCTACGAAGAAGAATCAGAATGGTGGATATCAGTAGAAACAAGCCATCTACGATCAGACTTGAAGCAGCTGTGGCTCGCACAACAAGGTTACGCCACTCTTTTTAAAATTCCCAACAATTAATTTACGAACGTGGAAATCATCGAATGGAAAACCTGTTGCATGCATCGTTTCAGAATTCGTAAAACTTCCGGTCGCGGTGGGGGGAGGGGGGGGGGAGAGCTCCGTTTGAATAAAAAGTCTCGCTTAGTACTTGACAATTCCGCAAAACTTCGTTTCGTACTTTAGAACTGTCACGTCTCCTCGTCCTTCATTCAGCTTATCGTTCCACAGTGTTGACAGTGTCGCTTGGTTTAAAACAATTGACAAATTAGTAAACAACGACTGGCGACAGATCACTAAAAAAAAAATCGAAGGATCCGGAGATTGTTCAAAATTGCAAGAAGCCCCCCAAGGTTATTAAAACGAATCAGAGGGTACATAAAGAAACGGATGATTTCGAGTTACCAAAAGTTACAAAGATTATCGAATCGTTCGAAAGTTGTTAAAACTGATCGGAGATGCTGTTTCCAAAGATTCGAAATTTATTCAAAATTATGTTACTCCGCCCCCTCCCGAAATTACCGAAATCTTCAAAGTCACCAAGAGTCTAAAATATCGAAATCAATCCTGAAAATTCTGGCAACTTTCAAAAGTTACAAAATTCCCAGAGAACTTCCCGTTTTCCCGTGTTATTTGACGATTCTTGTTTCCTTCAAAGGAACTCACCCCTCTTGTCCGTTGTCCCTAATCGATTACCATCGCCCTAATTCCTTTCCTTTCCTCCTACGACTTTTCGAGCTACTTTCGATCACGCGACAGCAGCGTCGAAAAAAAACGGCGACTACGAGGGATGAAAGGACGGTTCCAGGGATGGAGATGCGAGAAAGCAGGCCACGAGGGAAGGAGTGGGCCGAGATTGGTCCGATGTTTGTTCAGCACACAAGCGTTTCGTATGTCGAAAGTGGTACATTCAACGGACGCTCTGCTCCCCTCCCCCTCCTTTTTTTGCGTACGGCCAAATGAAACAATCTGTACATAACCACCGTTACGTTCCTTGAATTTACTAGCGAATCTTTTCAATGTTTTCCGGGCTCTAATTCAATCTTAACAGATTGCCACCAACTTTT
The DNA here is from genome assembly GCA_036937485.2 of Tetragonisca angustula. Lineage (NCBI taxonomy): Eukaryota > Metazoa > Arthropoda > Insecta > Hymenoptera > Apidae > Tetragonisca > Tetragonisca angustula. The sequence continues at coordinate 10,742 of JAWNGG020000394.1, read as the reverse complement.
TCTCACCACTTGACTCTATACTCGAGCAACTTCAAGGATTTCAGACAGTTTTCAGCACGGTTCAGTTGAGTTCTCTTTGTCGAATGGGGGAAACATTTATTTGACAGTATTTTGAGTCGTACGACAGTTTTTTTTAGTCGTATATAATCACTTTATTGTAGTCGGTACTACTTCAATAATGAAACTGGCTTGTAATTTTAATTTTAACAAGCGAATTGTAAAATTGAAGAATTATTGAAAGATTAGTCTCCTGAGAACTTTTCTCGATAAAGAAAGAGGAACGTCAGTTATCCTGACTATTTAACTATTTAAATTTATCCTACTTTCGTCTTGATCAAGTTGACGACAGCTGATTAACAAAGTTCTACATCGTTCGCTACGCGGCTTTGTTTTTTTACATAAAAAAAAAAAAAGAAAATACCTATTACGGGGGTGTATTCGCATATTTTGTGTGGAAACGCTGGTGGTTGCAAGTGTCGTTGTCGTCGAGGGCAACGCACCCGGTTGAAGTAGGCTAATGGGGAACTTTCGAGTAGCCGTCTTCATAACTTTTCGTATCTCCCGCGAACAGATTCGCAATCCGCGCGACATTGCCACCGTGGTGTCGTTTACAAAACAAGAAACGACGAAATGCCGCTTAAACACGGAGCACAACTGCTGAATTTTCGTTACAAGATCGGATTTAAGTCCATTAAAATTGCCTTGACGAACGTGCTTAGATCCGTCGTTAATTACAGTTCTTCTACCTAGTAAATACGAACTGTCTTCAATGAAGTAAATAAACAACACGGAATAATGCTCGATGAATTTGAACGAAATGCCGAAATCGAAGATAAAATTCAGATAAATCAGCAGGTTTCTGGAGACATACTATGTATGTATCACGTATCATTACGTGTGTGTATGTGTGTGTGTATAAAATATATTTTTACTTTATATATAAATGTTTATTTGCATATATATAAAATACATCTTTACATTTCTATCATGCCCATCACGACTGTATCGGAACAAATTCAGAGAGTCCAGCTTAGGAATTACAAGACACTCAGAATAGAACTACTTAGTATGCCACGATTATTCAAACAACTATAATCAATTATATTAATAAGTAGAGAAGTGAAGAACTATTGTAAAGAGTTTTCAACTCTTATTACAATAATACGTTCAAGATGAATATTTATGCTATAATATTTTATGCCACTAATTTTTCCTATTAAACATACGTTTGCAAGAAATATCCATTACAAAATGTTCAAACTCGACCACTATAATCATGACAGTCGTATCCTTGTCAATTTTAAAAACATTTTCACACGACACACATTTCTCAATAGTCTCAGAACATGTTCCATTTTGAATTCTTAAATTGCAAATTGTATCGTGCTGACATTTTGCAGATTCTTCATTTCATTCCTCCGATTGAAAACAAACATACTCGTCCTAAGATTTTCGAGCGAAGGTGCGCATAAGTTTATACGATCTTTGCGAGTGTTATCGTTCTAATTAATTAATTAATTGATTATATCGGAAGCTCGTTAGGAAATTTTTCGCGGGTTTCAGGGCGGGAACAATTGGCGATCCGATTCTTTCATCCTGGAAAGCACCGAGCGAAACTTGGGGATTTTATTACGAGCGTATCCTCTTTAATTGCATCCGGTACGAGGCCGATCCTCGAAAAGCAATTTCGAGTGTACCGGAGGCTGGATTTATCGCGGCCGGGATTCACTGTAAACACCCCACGGCGTTCCTCTTAATTCCACCCTCTCCCCATTATCTTTCGACTCTCTTTTCATTCTCGCGAAACCATAAAAACGAAGAAACCATAACGAGTACGATTTACCAACAACCACCGCGTATAAGAAGAGACGCTTCTTCGATTCTCTGGAGTTTTGCCTCTCCGATCTCGTCCGAGAAGTTCGATTGAAAAGAAATTTTTCGATTCGAGGAATTCGAGAAGTTCACCGCGGAGGGTCTCGTCTTTCATCGATTGTATCACTGCGGATGAAATTCTTAATAAAAGTTTTATCAAGATCGGTGATCTCTTTGGCTTGATTATGTTGAATCGAACGTTTCGCAAGATAATGTTGCAACCATCGAAACTGAAATATTTTAGATAGTTTTCCACGATCTTCCTTTTCTTTGAACCTGAATTTTTTCTTACTATCTACCACTCTTACGCGGTCTCTTCTTTCGATATTCGATGTACGATTCGTTTCAATGATAAATTGACGAACTCAGAGTTTCACAAGGAAACTCGATAGTCATCCAATGATTCGTTTCGACAATATAATCGACGAACATCAAGCTTCAAATATCACGTATACTTTCGACAGAAATAAATATAATTGACAATTTCAATCAGCAAAAAGATTCTGGATGGCCCTGTGGATTTGTGAAGTTCATCTCATAGATTATCTCTGTTCCTGCATCGAATTATATTTCTGAATAATCGCATAATTAATCGCGGAGCAATGAGTATGCACACAACGTTGCGCAACACACACATACACACGTCTTTGAAAAATTTCGTATAAGGAACACGTAGACCATGCTGTTACATATATTTTTGCACGTACTCGCGTGCACGTCCTCGTCACACGGTATTTTTCCCTTCCCGAGATGTTGCTCGAGTGAATTTCGTCATCGGTAAAAACGAACTTTATCGAACCTCGCCGACACATTAATATTCAAGGTATTTAGCGTTTAAAGACGCGGGCGTGTCGAGCAATGTCTCTCGGTAACAGGGAATTCGATTGGCGAGAAACGAGGGAAAAAGGTGTCGTTACACAATGAAGTAATTGACGTCGTGACTAATCGTGCGAGCGGAACACGCAGCTATCGCGACCCTGAGTCGAGCACTTGGACGAATTCTGATTGAATGGAAACGCGACAGGCACACGGAGAATATCAAAGAGAAATTGAACGTATCTCTGAAGTTTGGAGTTTTGTCAAAGGGGGCGTGAACTTGTTCGATTGTAAATTGAATTTGAACCTGTGTGTACGTGTAACTCGTACAATTCATTCCCTTCTGTCGTATCATATTAATTTATCGTAATGTTATTTCGTTAGGGTTCGTAAAATCGTAGAAATGACAAACAATAATTTGTCGCGATGTTGCAAGTATTTCAGCTTCTAAAATTGTCGAAATTAGATGAAAGATATTTAACCATTAATTCTTCTGGAATTATCAAAATTAGATGAAAGATTAACAATTTTAACAATTGAGGGTCAAGTAACAATTTATCATAATATTATAATTTCTTTGAATTTTGTGAAAGTACAGTAAATGTCAAGGAATAATGTCACATTTCAGCTTCCTTAAATTTCGTAAAGCTGTGAAACTAAATGAAAGATATTCAACTAAGGATAACAACTGATCACAATATTATAAATACCATAATTTCTTTAAATTTTGTAAACCTGTAGAAGCTAGACGAAAGATGTTTAACCGATTAAGGATTTGGTAATCAGGTTATTGTAATATTATAAATAGTCCAATTTCTGTAAATTTTGTAAACAGTAATTGATCATTGTTGCATTATAAATACTTCAATCTCTTGAAATTTCGATCGACGCGTTTAATGTGAAATATAATTCCAAATATCGACGCGTGAACACCTAATTTATTCGTCGATAATAGATAATGGACTTAGTTAACACGCTAATGACCATTGACATAATATAATGCTTTTTCATAGTGGAAGCATTACCAGATATACCGTGAATATCAATGATCGTTAAGGAATTTCCCGTATTTATTTGAATTAATTAATCCAGGAAGTGATATAAAGTATGATATCAACATGAATTTGCAATCTTTGGATATCGACGAAGTATACTAGGCGAAACATGCAATTGCAATTACTAGTTTATAATGTATTAAGAAGAAAGAACGTTGGGAGAGAAACAGAATGCAGAAATACAATATACGATTTCATTGCAGATAATTGCAAAATGAAAAAAATGAACAGAAGATTTAGACACGCGTCAAATGATATGGAGCAGATTTAACGAATTTAAAATATTTTCAGATGCCTCGCGACTTTTGTACTCGACAATCGACACGATTTGCTTTTCAATTTTCGATCAGTTTGAATGGTTCCTGCATGGCAATTTCCTGGCAACGTAGTTTTCATTGGACGCGGTGTACAGACTGTTTCAAGCAGTTGGTACAATTTGTTACCGCGTAATTTAAAGTCGAATTGATGGAATCTGAAGTTGAAAGGTGTTGATACACATTTGGAAATATGATCGTACAGTTCAGAAGATACATATGTAGCATAAATGTGGTCTAGCAACGACTGAGAATCTCAAATGCACGACGCTTCAAAATATCTGTTTGCTATATTTCACAATAACTTCAAAACCTACCAACTTCAAGATCGTAAATCAGAGAAGACGTTATAATGCCGGTATAATGTATAGAACGGTGTAGAACCGTGTAATGTGTCGTAATATGATATAATATAGTAATATATAGTTATATATATATTAATACTATCATATAGTATATTATACTAGTTATATATATTATATATATTAGTAATATATATATATTAATAATATAGTAATATAGGAATATATTATACATATTAGTAATATAGTAGTTATATATATATTAATAATATATTAATATAATACATATATTAATACATAATTAGTTAATATCGCGCAATTTATTGTATCACTGCGTTACATGATGAATGCGTCGAAATTAGGCTAGGTTATTCTTCAAGTTGTTCTTTACGAGGAGATCGTGAGAATTATAAGTAAAATCGTATTCTCGCGTATCGAAATTAATAGTTCTATGAAGGATCTACGAATGTGACTTGGAATTTATCAATCCTAGAGGTCGTTTCAAAATTCTACGCCGCGCCTAACCCAGATAGAATCGCAGAGAGATTCCCCGGGAAGCTGGTCGAGTATCTCGACAATATTTTCGTTTCGTTCGCGAAAGATATCCTCCGGGGCAAGAGCTGTCGAGCAGTTTCAGCAATCAGAGGCCCAGACGCGGTACTCGCGTCACGCCATTTAAAAACAATCTAATACTCGCGCGTGACAAGCGCGCGAAACTGCGTTCGTCGTCGCCAGCCTCGATTTCCGGCAGACGATCTACTTGACGCGTGTCCAACTCCGTTTAAGATCACTTTAATACCGATCGATCGATCGCCGAACGACAGATTTATGGCGTTCGGTGACTTCCTGTGTCAAACTCGCGTTGCGTAAACGCGCGGCGTGAACGCGGAATTGAAACGGTGTCAATTGAGGAGAATTGCGAACGAACGAACACGTTGTTGCACACTCGCTGTTGCATCCGAGCACTTTCACGGATCGACTGTACCCGGTTTATGAAACCGAGAATTCTGGAAATTCGTGGCCACTGCTCTCTCTCCCCCTCCCACCCCTTCCCAGAATAAAATCACACGGATAATCAAGGCGCATTGTGCTCGACGTTGTCACAACCTATCCGCGGAATTTTACCACCTTTTATTCCAGCCCGCAAACATGGTCGTAACACACTCTCGTTTATAGTGAGTTTCCAGATCGATACGCCAGCTGCAAATATACGCGCTATAATCGTGTTTTCTTTTTTCTTTCTTTTTTTTCTTTTTTTTTAACCAACTGTTCCTTATCGCAGTTTCGCGCGCCGCTTATTATTACACGTTATTTCTTTTCTTTTTATCGACCGCGTTGAATTACCGTGCACATCGTGTTTCGCAATTGTAACATCATTGCTGAAACTTCCAATTTTTACTCGAGATAAGCGACTGTTACTAACGGGTGTTTCCTCATTTTTATGAAAATTTTTATTCTATGGTAACTTTGTGAAAGAGGTGAGACCCAAGTGGAAAATTATCTCTACTCGTTGAACATTACGCAACACAGTGGACGTCTTTGCGCTTTCGAATTTTCTATACATGCGTAAAATTTCGCTCTCTGTTTATTAATATTCGAATACTGTGAGATTTTACACGATTATTATTATTATTTTATATCTTATATATTTACTATCACATATCTATTATATATCATTGCTATATTATATCACTATTATATATCTTACTTGAGTATTTATGAAGTATTTATAACATGAAGTTTCGATTTCACGAGCAAATTATTCACAGTGTAAATTGTCTTCTGTAAAAGAAGTGCTCCCATCTATTATTGCTATATTATATAACTATTATATATCTATTATTATTATTATTATTATTATATGTCTTACTTGAGTATTTATGAAGTATTTATAACATGAAGTTTCGATTTCACGAGCAAATTATTCACAGTGTAAATTGTCTTTTGTAAAAGAAGTGCTCCCATCTATTATTACTATATTATATAACTATTATATATCTATTATTATTATTATTATTATTATATATTTTACTTGAGTATTTATGAAGTATTTATAACATGAAGTTTCGATTTCACGAGCAAATTATTCACAGTGTAAATTGTCTTTTGTAAAAGAAGTGCTCCCATCTATTATTGCTATATTATATAACTATTATATATCTATTATTATTATTATTATTATTATATATTTTACTTGAGTATTTATGAAGTATTTATAACATGAAGTTTCGATTTCACGAGCAAATTATTCACAGTGTAAATTGTCTTTTGTAAAAGAAGTGCTCCCATCTATTATTGCTATATTATATAACTATTATATATCTATTATTATTATTATTATTATATATTTTACTTGAGTATTTATGAAGTATTTATAACATGAAGTTTCGATTTCACGAGCAAATTATTCACAGTGTAAATTGTCTTCTGTAAAAGAAGTGCTCCCATCTATTATTGCTATATTATATAACTATTATATATCTATTATTATTATTATTATATATCTCACTTGAGTATTTATGAAATATTTATAACATGAAGTTTCGATTTCACGAGCAAATTATTCACAGTGCAAATTGTCTTCTGTAAAAGAAGTGCTCCCATCTATTATCACTATATTATATAACTATTATATATTTATTATTATTATTATCTTATATATATCTATATATTATTATTATATATATCTATATATTATTATTATGTATCTTACTTGAGTATTTATGAAGTATTTATAACATGAAGTTTTGATTTCACGAGTAAATTATTCAGAAAGCAAATTGCAAACTGTCTTCTGCAAAAGAAGTGCTCCCATAAAAATCAATAAAATCATTCAATTTGATTTTATTTAATTCAACCAATTGAATTCTCATTTCTCTCAATATCAATCAGTGTCTGGTCTTTCGACGAAAATTAATATTATCGAAGGAACATTTCTTGTGGAGACAAGTCACACCTGTGACTTTATAATTAAACAGCACAGTGACTCCAATATAAATTAAACAATTAAAAGACTCTTTTTACTTTGCATCATATTTAAAATCTCTTTCATTATTCAGCATTGTATAAACTCTCAATTTTTTTTTTTTTTATTTATCCATGTTTTTCTACGAATCACTCTGCATCTTTAATACGCGAACCACATTGCTCCAGTTGTTCGATTTATTATTACAGCGTTAGAAATCCAATATCGTTGGCCAGTGAACACGACACCGTATTGTCCTTTTTCTTCGATTGTACGTAAATTTTCATCGAGCCAGCTGAAACGAGTGAACAAGATACTTGTAGAGCAAGATACTTGTTGCGTGTCGCTCGGATTAACAAGTCGTAAATTCGTTGAGCGCTATAGCATACGGATAAGACAACTCGCCTGTACTCGCTGTCTTCCTTGCAAATTAATGCAGCAAGGGTTTAAATTTTAAATGAGACGCGAATGCGGAATAATTCTAACCTTCAGACGGCATTAAAGTTAACGTGGAATCGCGAAATGAAGAGTTTAGACGCTGTCCTGCGCCCGTAAAATTGCGAAAATAAATTCGCCCAGCAAACTCGTAGTTTTTCGTGGAACGAGATGAACGAAAAGAAGAACGAATATTTGCAAACAGAAAAAATAAATTCTTCTTAATAAGCTGTAAAAAGAGATGAAGAGGCATTGGCGTGTTCGAATATTGCGAATCGACGAGAAAGACATTTTCCAAAAGTTTGCCCTGCCCCAGAAACGCTGAAAGTTCAAATAATACTCGGCGAGATCGCATCAGATCTTGCGTCTTTCCCCCGACTGTGTGAAACTCCTTTAAAATGTCTCGCGACAACAAAGAAATTGAAATTGTATCGTGCAATTATAAGTTTTTTTCTTTCTTCTTTTTTTCCCTCTCTTCATCGGAGGAAGAAGAGAACAAACGAAGAACGCAAGAGGGAGAAAAGGAATTACACGGGGGTGTTCGTTTAAAAGTCTATTTCCTCTCGAATGGACAAACTTTCCTCTTCTTCGGCGAGAGAAATTCTCGTCCTGATCCCCTGTCCACGATCGCTGCTTCGACGCCTTGAATTTCCGCGTCTCCGCTTGACGAGCGCCCTTGATCACGTCGCCAATTAACTTATTGCGAGCCAAGCGGCATAAAATAATGCATGAAAGTTGCGCAACAAACATGAACTTGAACCACGTGCTCTCTTCGGACATAATGAATGCACGAGTCGGCGTTAAAATATTACGAGCCTGCCTTATTTCGACTACTTCGACAGTTCTCGAGAGATTCTAGCCTGGCTTCTCTCAAGTGACTTCGCTTCGAGTCGATTTACTCAGGAAAGATATTCCTCATGACTTTCAGTATTTGGAAAAGGAAATGGAACTGAACACAAAAAACGTAGAAACGCTAAATAACCATAGAGATGCATTCGTAGGTAAATAAATTCGTAATAAGTGAAAATATCCTCGGTAGAACTAATACTTTGTAAGTGTTCCAGAGAAAAAAAAAAAGAACGAAATTTTCCAAAAAATTGGAAATGAGAGAATTATTATTTTCAGATGAAACTAATTCACTTTTAGTGCCTGCTACAGCGTTATACAGATAATTTCGTAATCGATAATAAAATAATTGGTTTACTCGTTAGATATATTACGTATGTTGCAATAATAGTATAGTTATTGTAATATGTTACAATATATATTATATTATAATATTACAATTGTAATATATAACCGTATATAATTATAATATAATATGATTATAATATATTACAATATATTGAATAAACATACCAAAAGTATTATATTGCAATAATAATATAATTATTGTAATATGTTACAATATATATTATATTATAATATTACAATTGTAATATATAACCGTATATAATTATAATATGGTTATAATATATTACAATATATTGAATAAATACACCAAAAGAATTATATTGCAATAATAATATAATTATTGTAATATGTTACAATATATATTATATTATAATATTACAATTGTAATATATAACCGTATATAATTATAATATGGTTACAATATATTATAATATACAATATATTATATATATTTGGATGAATATACCAAAAATATTATATTACAGTAATAATATAATTATTGTAATATGTTACAATATATATTATATCATAATATTACAATTGTAATATATAACCGTATATAATTATAATATATTACAATATATTGAATAAATACACCAAAAGAATTATATTTCAATAATAATACAGTTATTGTAATATGTTACAATGTTTATTATATTATAATATTACAATTGTAATATATAACCGTATATAATTATAATATGGTTACAATATATTATAATATACAATATATTATATATATTTGGATGAATATACCAAAAAAATTATATTACAGTAATAATATAATTATAATATATTACAATATATTGAATAAATACACCAGAAGAATTATATTTCAATAATAATACAATTATTGTAATATGTTACAATATATATTATATTATAATATTACAATTGTAATATATAACCGTATATAATTATAATATGGTTACAATATATTATATATATTTGGATGAATATACCAAAAAAATTATATTACAGTAATAATATAATTATTGTAATATGTTACAATATATATTATAATATTACAATTGTAATATATAACCGTATATAATTATAATATATTACAATATATTGAATAAATACACCAAAAGAATTATATTTCAATAATAATACAATTATTGTAATATGTATATTATATTATAATATTACAATTGTAATATATAACCGTATATAATTATAATATAATATAATTATAACATATTACAATAAAAAGATATTTATTTAAAAATAAACACATTCTTCATTTAAACTCTTCATAACTCTAAGAGGCCGAGACAAACTTAATAAACAAACACACCACGTGAACAAATCGAAATGTTCCTGTGGATCGCGTTAGAAATATCGTAATTAACACTCGCTAGTGGCGCTAGTAGTCACTACGCGCTTCGCACGCGTTAATGAATGAGACAGAGGAGTGCCGGTGAGGAATTTCCACTTCCTGCGTTAAATTCTCACAGCCCGAAGCGGTGATTATCGGTTCGTCTGCGCTTTCTTTCGCGTGCACCGATGAAACTTTAACCCGATGCAGGGCTGAGCTCGTGCCTCGACCGCGTTATGCAACCCAGTTTCGAAGTTTAGGAGGGACGTTGGTCAAACAATAGTGTAACCCGACCTACGTGGTGATTGCTATTAATCTTCTCAATTTATTTTTGTTGTGCCGTTCCGCGGGCTTCCTTGCTTTTCAAAATATATCGGTTTACCTGGGCACCGTGGCCTCGGCAAAATCCGAGCAGCCACCACCACTATCCCCTGGGACAATAGCTAGTGATTCGCTGGGAATTTTTCG
>JAWNGG020000393.1:0-135639 GCA_036937485.2 Tetragonisca angustula | reverse complement strand
AGTGACCGAGCCGTATACAATAATTCGTCGCTTTCTTTTTGAACTCGTCTGTATGATGTCACTAGATAGAAATTAACAAATTTATTATTTATTATTTTGCCTGGATTATACTTAAATATACTTAAAACTGAGAAAACGTTGCAATTCGTAGACGTAAAATTATCAAACGTGCGTCATTCCAGCGCAAGACGTTAAATTAGCAGCCCGATACTCGCAGAAAGTTTGCGAAACACACATCTGGCTACGTATTCGGCGCGATCGATCCCGGTTGGAGGGTTCCTCCTCGCCAGCGTGTGAAATTACCGCTTAGCCTGCGGGGAAAAAATTTTCAAAGAGGGTTCCGTCCCCCCATTCGCGGCGAAAGATATTAGAGCAGAAAGAGGCTGAAAAGCGGCGAGATAAGGGAGACGAGAGAAGGAGCGACGAACGTACGGATAGAAAGAAAGCTAAAATACTGGCAGGGAATTCGTGGAGGAACGGTGGGTAATTCCCGATATTTCGCCGGATTTATTGGCCGTTTCCGCGCATGTAAATTCGCTGTTCGCGAATTCGGTGAAAAAAAAGGTCGAACGGGGAAAAAAAAAAAAAAAGAAAAGAGGAACGCAGCGCGCCAACGATTTCAAATATTCCACGCTCGGTTTTTTCTCCCCCCCCTGGCCGTTCTTTGTACACACGTCCGAGGATCTACGGGATCTGCTTGGTATTTTATGCCGCGGTACGAGTACAGATTTAGCATGCTCGATTTACTTTGCTCCGCTGCTAGCGACACATTCGTGCGCGATAATTTCTGTACAAATACGTGGCAAACACGAGGACGTAATTTATTGGCGCATTAAATTAAAAAACGCTGTTCAATTTGCAGCGCTCGTAGCGCCGACTTTATCGCTATCGTGGTATTTAAACATTGATATATGCATCGTTATGCGAGGAACGATGTTTACGTTTCTGTTCGGGGGGGGGGGGTTTATTTTGAGTTTGCCGATGTTTGGAGAGCTAGTGCAGCGGAGTTTCCAATATTGAAGCTGATAGAGAGAAAAATGATCGATGGACGATAAACAAGAACTTTCCCTCAGAGATATTAAATTGCATGCATCCAAATGAAGATTTGAGCTAGAACTGAAGTACAAATACAAATAGCAAAGAAATTGAAAGAAGTTGATAATACATTCAAGGGAATCTTCTGTTTATATACTTTGCTGAAGATCATTCGAGTCTCTAAAAGTTAAATATACAAAGTAAAATGTGCAAAAAATAGATATAATAAAAAATAGTAAAATATACAAAAAATATGTATGATATTAAAATAATAAAGATATACAATAAAAAGTAGTAAAAAGGTAAAATATATAAAAGTTAAATATACAAAGTTTCCAGGGAAAATTATAAGTTGCTTATTTTTATCACTTTATTGCTTCTTAATAATTTTCATCCAGTGACATCATACCGACGAGCTCAAGAGAAAAAGAGAGCGACGAATTATTGCACAATGGTCACTCGTTATGGTCCGCGCGAACCAGTTGCACAAAGGGTCAATCTTCTACGATTTTCTTCTCAGTCTTCAGTGAATGTTAATCATTTCAACGTATTACATCACGTAAAGCATCGTCAGACGGTAAAGCATCACGTGCAATTTGTACTTATTGATCTTCAATTCGGAGAATTGAAATTGAAAATTCAAATTCACGTTCCACAGCACTTTGCTCTTTCTTTCAAATCGATGTTACAACTCAAAGAAAACGTGCAATTTCTTACGAAATCATCAGTTCGTTACTGCGAAGAATGCTAAAACTTTGAAAATATCGCCAAGATCGTAAAATGAAATATTTACACGCGACGTGTACGCGCGGCAAGTGCGAAGAAATTTCTTATCTCAGTGCCGTGAATGGGAGCGTTTGGCCGCAAAGAGCCATGCCCAGGTTCTTGTTCAATTCCAACATCGTCCTTTGTGCGTCGAAATCGACATGGAAACGGGGAGTGAGAGGGGCGGAGAGGCGGGTGGACGAGGGTGCAAGGGTGGATGCTGTGTTTACTCGAGCGAACGGATGTAAAATCTGCCCCCTCCCCCCAAAGGAGACGTACAAGAGGCCCGGAGAAGGATCCTAAAGCCTCGTTTTCCCGCGCGTTATCAGCCTGGAGAGCCTCAAAAGGGCTAATATATCCCTCGAGAGACAATTGGCCCACGGCAGAACTTCCCCGAAGCGAAAGACGCTCCACCGGGGGTGGAGAAAGAAAGAGGTATTTTCCCTTCCTCCAAAAAATTCCGTTCCGTAAAAATATTGTTGTCAGGGGGCCTACTCGATGTATTAAAATTTCGGATTATTGCAGCCTTGGCGGAGAAAACGGGGGGATTCATTGGAAATGAAACTGTCACTTTGTGAAATGAAAATATTCGCGATGCAAATGTAGCTGTGTGTAAACGCAAGGAGCTGAGGCACTTGTGTATTATGATATTATGCATGTACGTGATATATCTGAAATCGAGGGAAAATTTCGATAGGGAGTCCTGAAATTCCTTGAATTTTTGTCGTTTAATCCTGATATTCAAAGTTCAATAACTCAGCGGAGAAAGATCACGCAGCGAGTTTCAGAGGGTTGTTATATAATATAAAGGGAAGGCTTCAAATCTGCAAACTGGCGGTGGATAATTGTGGAAGAAATGGTTTCAATGTTTCGAGAAATTTGAATTTGAAGCATTTTGGAGGAAGAATCTCTTTGCACGATTTTCTTCTTGCGTGATATGAAAATATTTCTGTGGAAAATGAAACCAGAATTGTGAAAGCTTCACGTTTTAAAATGAGTCCGCCTATCGCGAAATTATAATAATTTAAATATTTTTTGAAATATTGGAAATTTAGTACATTTTCAAGTAAGCTATGTTTGCAGCTTATAGTATCATAAATATAATAGTACTATGTTTACAGTTAAACACAAATGCATAAATACGTATCAAATATTTATAGAAAAAAAAGAAATTTAAATATCTTATAGGCATTCATTCATTTATTATATCATATGTGTTCATTTAGTATTGAAGATTTAATAGTACTATCGTAATAGTATTTTGTGATAGTATCAATACTTGCTTAAGTATTGATAATTTAACATTAAATTAGAACTAGTCAAACTTTCTGCAATTATGTGTTTTCCAATTAATAAAATGTGCAACTGTTTGTGATAACATTAATATCTGGATAATAATGATTACATGTGTTAATGATTTTATGACTAGATGAACTAATATTAGAATTACCAAACTGGTTAAAGAACTTTTATTAAAAATACGCAAGTGTTTTTGACAGTATTGGAAAAACAGTAATGTAATTATATACAGTCAGTCACGAAAGTCTAAATACATAAAAGAATTTCAATTTAAAGAAAAATTTTGAACTAGAGAAAGAAATTATAGGCAGTACAATTATAATTACAATAATATATATGTTATATTATATATTGTTAATCATATGGTATTATATTTTATTATATGTATAATAAAATATTACTGACAGTAATATTATTTTTTTATTACATACATTACACTTTGTTATATTGTATTATAGTAAATATAATAAAATATTGATATTAATGATATTAAACCATATTATAATAATTACAATAATTACAACAATCAGATTGCCCGTTTCAATTTTCCTTTACTTACATTACCTGATATAATTTCGTTTCCCCAGACAAAAAGTGTTCTTACAAAAGCGTTCCACTATACATTTGAACACCATGGCAAACGTAGGACACCGTTGAGTCTACGTGCCCAAGAATCAATAATAGAAAAGGCAGAAGGTAAGGTGCGCATTAAAATTAGCGGCTCGATGATATTCGTCGTCAAAGAGGATCTTGAACCTATTCGGTTCTTAAGAAAAAATTCACGACGAGGAACTTCAAAAGATTTAATAACGCCCCGTCAGGAGACAATTGGTCTACTTTGAGGGAAATTGGAAAGGCGGCGCGTACAAAGGGGACGAAGATGAAAGGTCGTCCGGAAGTATTTTTGCCTTTTGATCTCATTTCTTCTTCTCTTTTTTTTCTTCTTTCTATAACTTCATCGTGCACCGAGATTCCGCCGATCGATGTCGAGTAATCGAGCAGGAAAGTATTTTAATTCGGTAATACCAGATATAACCGGAGGGGGGGGGGAGGGGGGTTTCAATTGAATGTGTAATTGAAGTACCCTACGTAACCTAGAGGCACTACTCGCTGCCTGCCGTTAAGTAGATTTCTCGTACGCTCGAGCGTATATTGCAAAGAGCGTCTCTTAATTAGAGTTAGACTTAATGAGGGTTTTAATCTAATAACGTGCTTCGTAGAACATCTATTTATAATACCTCGCGGGATATTTCTGCTGATGAAACTTATTTCGCGACGTCTAATTTGAACGCGTATCTACAAAGCGGCCGCAAAGAGGAGACGCTGAAGATGTAGAATAAAATTCGTCCATACGAGACTTTGTTCGTTAGAGGATATACTTTAAACATTCGCCTTGTCTCGCTTGAGTTTTGCACTTTGAGTTTTGAGTTTCGTAATTTCGTACAATTTGTAAAATTCTAAATGCAAATTGTACATTACGATTATAATGAAATACGTTGTAAATATTTAATATAATTGATCGCGAGTATCGATATCGAGGAAATGGAAGGATAAGTTATTTTTATCGGTGTTTGATAAAATACACTTTAAAATTTACTTAGAGAAATTTAATATAAAGAGTAGGAAATATTTTCAACAATTTATATACGTAATAAAAAATTTGTATATATGAAGTAATAAAATATTTACTAAGTGAGTGTTAATATTCTATTCTATTGTGTTTCCCTTATCCAGTATAATAAATATAAAGTCGAAATATACAGAGATGGATATTCGTTATGTCAACGGATAGTTTATGTAGATAAATCCACACGAGCCAGGCAAATATTTAAAATAAAGTTTCTTGTGAAGAAAACTATACTTTCTTCATGTAGAGCCATCCTTTTCGCGAATGTATCATTGGAAACATGTATCTCAAAATCATTTAGAAAAAAACGAAAAATATTATAAATTTACGAGGTTATTAAACATACAATAAGGACAATGAAGAAAAATTGACTTTAAGGAACAAAGGTCAAATATTACTATTAAAAATAATTTTTACTTTTTAGTTCTTGGAATTCTCTTTTAATATAGTACTAGATTATTTTCGAAATATGTAAAAGTATCGTGCATAAGTATTTCAGCCTGAAATTATTACTGTGTAATATATACAATTCAAATGAATCTTTCGAATTTAATTGAATATTATATAATTATATATATAAATCATATATGATTATATATATTATATAAATAATAGGATAACTAATATAAATGAATTAATATAAATGAAAAAGCAATAACTGAAGGCTGAAGATCAACTCGCTGTACTGTAAAGAAATGCACTACTGTTATTATTTGTCGATAAAATTTCCAGATGACGAACTTTGAATTATTTTCTTCGTCTGGTACTTTAACGTTTAAAAGCTCATCATTTTAAGTATCAATCTTTGCAAACAAGTAATATTGTACATATGTATATTTGTTTTGTTGAAAATATTAAATTAACAACTGATATATTGTTAGCATTAAATAATATTAAGTTAAATTCACAAATGATTGGTATCAATTGTCTAAAGAATACATTTGACAAATATTACATTAGTCGCATAGTCTACCTTTAATAATCAACAATAAATACATAACACGATTATTTTCAAGTGTATGCCATTCACTTAAAATCTGCTTTTCCTAATGAAAATTTTTGTAAGAAATTTCAAATATCTGTTGGATCAATTTTATTATACAATTTAAGACAATTTAATTAAATTTCTTTAACTCTCAAGTGGATTTTCAATGCTAGTTTGATAGTTGGAATTTATGTTTAATTTGTACGAAACAGATATATGGAAATAAAATTTCATCTGTATCGTTAGAAAGATAAGAAGAAATCAGGGAGCTATATATAAATCTTCGAATAATAACATCAACGCGTAATTATTAATTATTAATTTAAAATTAGAAGAGGCTGCAACGATCCCAATAGCCCACTTAAGAAGCAAATATTGAAATATTAGAATGATTGAAATTTGTGTTTTCAGTCTCGTTGAAAAAGTTTCTATAAATTTTGTTAATATGAATTTCACGTGAAATGTATATGAGACCCGAGTGGCGCAGATATACTCCATGCTTCAAATTAAATTTCGGCAGAGCTGAAAATGCTTTGATGTCGAAAATTAATATCGTAACTGTTCAGTAACAAAATCCAACTTTTCGATGGAATTGCGTTAGGCGGTCAATCATTTATACAGGACGTAGTGTCAAACGAATTTTCGAAATCACTTCCATCGAAACCGGAAACATATTACTTATTCTACATTTCCGGCATACATTTGCACGTAAAGCTGCATAAACTCTCGCTCGGTCTACTTGACTACATTATGCAAGTAAAATTCACTCTAATTTACAATCGTCTGCAGAAATTATCGTCTCAAAGTATAAAAGTCAGCCACGACAAAAAACGAGGATAAAAATTAAGAACAAATAGGACGAAGTGGCTGGCGTCTCTGTGAATTTGAATTGTACCTCGTTGTTATTTTTCTCTTTTCGTTTTTCGTTAACTCGCGCGTAAAATCGCATGCCAGAAGTCTGGCAAGAACTAATATATTCAAAGAGAGTGTACGTTGAGTCCGCATAAAGAAGAGAGAAGTTGGATGGTAATAGAGAAGCAAGCACAAGGGAAGTAAAACTTCTCTCTTCTCCTTGAAACTTTACCTCAGATCTTCTTTTACCGCAATCTTCTTGGATAAGTTGCTTTCCTACGTATAGCTAATAATTTATGCATCATGAAATGGGTTATAAAAGCTACGATGGAAAACCTATCCTTGTACGATGGTTGGGTAACGTCTGATATCTATTTAGCATGGCGTGTACAACACTTTGCTAAGCATGTGCAAACATTACTGTAACATATTTTTTCATTGATTTGGTAAATTACTCTGCAAAATGATATTCAGACACTAGAACTACTGACGACTGAAGCATAAAATTTTCATCACAGACATTAAAGTAAGAAAACTAGAAATGTTTTGTAATGGAGTATAAAAGACTTTACATATTTTACATATTTACGAAATTTATATATTTAGAAAAATATGTAACACAAATTGTAAATTCATCACTTTGGTAGTTCTAAATAGTATTAAATATTTGAAAGTAGTTCAATGACGAACATTCTGTTTATTTTTGTACTCTCTCTTCTTAAAAAATGTTACATAATACTATTATAATGTTACAATTCTAATTTCTATAATCTATTATAGAAATGTATATTATCCATCATCTATTATATTCTATTATATAATCTATTATAGAAATATATATAATATATATTGTTCTATTATAGAAATATATATTATCTATTATCTATTATATTCTATTATATAATCTACTATAGAAATATATATAATAGATAATATATGTTATTCTATTATATAATTAAATATATTATAAAAATATATATTATCTATTATCTATTATATTCTATTATATAATTTATTATAGAAATATATATTATTTCTAGAATTCCATATAAATTTACTAATTTACATAATTCAAGAGGTTATAATTCTTTGCAATTCACATAATTCAAGAAGACTTCAGGAGGAATCTTTCGTTCCTGTAAAAAATCGAGTAACGTCTTGACGTGTTTCGTGGTGCCCACATAGAGGTATAGTAAATAAGGCAGAGAAAAAACTTAAATATATACGTCTCACTTTGTAACAATATCCACTTATCTGTCTTCTCATTTGCCTCTGCAATAAATTTCGAAAATTGTAAAGGAACTTTACGGACACCCTGTACAATGATTTCGTGAATCTCACTTTCGTCGGAGAGCCGTTCTCGCGGAGGGACGCGTAGCGTTTCACTCGATCGGTACAAATAAGAGGAGCATTTCCGTTAGCTACTTCGTGGCGTACATCCGCGAAAGAGACAAGTGGCTCGCTGAGGGAAAAGACGAGAGGCAGCGCGGGTACAAAGGTGAGGAACCGTGGAGGAACGAAGAAGGAAGAGCGATTCCATCCCTCTGGATCCGCTGCTTACATCGTTTCCCGCATCGAGTCCCTCTTTCGTACACGGGGGCGTGTAGCCGCGCAATAAAATGTCGGCTGCCGTGGCAAGCGACCGACGGATCACCGGGGCTTATTGAAAGGATATTTCATGCGGACGAGTTCCTATCCAGCTTATCCCATGAATTTCCCGCGGGGGTGTAGAAATCTTTCTCCGGCCCCTTCCTCTGTCCTCTACCCGCCGATGGGGTTTGGAACCGGGCCGAGAGACACCAGTCCCCCGATTACGGAGTCTCTCTCGCATCTGACGGGAAATTCACGGCAACCGGTAACACGCGCCGACGACTTTTCACTCTCCGGTTGCTTGGCGGGAAAATGAAACGCGCCGTGAACAACCCGCACGTTCATGTGCACGTGTGTGACGTGAACATGACTTTTTATTTGTTCGCGCTCGATCGAATCAGATTATCCAACGAGTGACGATGGTTCCTTTCGGTGAAAGAATTGGGTTATTGTACGTTTTTCTTGTACGTTCAATTACTCTCAAAGTAATTCATAATTGAAATATATTGCATGTACAAATGTATGATGAACTAGAATTGTCAACGACTAAAGCGTCGAATTTGGATTTGAAGTAAAAGAATGAAGGAATCATATGACAGAGCTCTTTATTGAGACCATCAAACACTATTTAAATTTTTAGAAATACACTGTTTAATATTTATAAAATATCTAACAAAAATTATAAAACAGTCGTTTTGACCACTTTGGTAGTTCTGGTATTAATATTAATGATAAGAAATCTGTGGTTAGCAATTCAGTGTAAATCTATATTCTTTTATATTTGCTGCTTCTATAAGCATCAAATTTGGATCAGAGACATTGAAGTAAAAGAATGAAAGAATCATATGACAGAGCTCTTTATTTATACATTGAGACCATGAAACATCATTTAAATTTTTAGAAATACACTGTTTAATATTTATAAAATATCTAACAAAAATTATAAAACAGTCGTTTTGACCACTTTGGTAGTTCTGGTATTAATATTAATGATAAGAAATCTGTGGTTAGCAATTCAGTGTAAATCTATATTCTTTTATATTTGCTGCTTCTATAAGCATCAAATTTGGATCAGAGACATTGAAGTAAAAGAATGAAAGAATCATATGACAGAGTTCTTTATTTATACATTGAGACCATGAAACATCATTTAAATTTTTAGAAATACACTGTTTAATATTTATAAAATATCTAACAAAAATTATAAAACAGTCATTTTGACCATTAGGTAGTTCTGGAATTAATATTAATGATAACAAGAAATCTGTGGTTAACAATTCAGTGTAAATCTATATTCTTTTATATTGTTGCTTCTATAAGTATCAAATTTGGATCAGAGACATTGAAGTAAAAGAATGAAAGAATCATATGACAGAGCTCTTTATTTATACACTGAGACCATGAAACACCATTTAAATTTTTAGAAATACACTGTTTTATATCTATATAATATCTAACAAAAATTAGAAAACAGTCATTTTGACCTGGTGTTAATACCAATGATAACAAGAAATCTGTGATTAGTAATTCAGTGTACATCTATACTCTTTTATATTTCGGGTAATTGTAAGAAACACCATTGAAAATATTTATGTATGCATTTCTTCTATGTACAAATTCAGTAGGATCTCGATAACTGTAGTAGAGTATCCAATATTCAATCTTTCTATTTACTATCAGAATAATGTACACTCAAAACATCGCTTACTAAATAATTTAATTTAATCGAGACGCAAATAAGATCACAACAAACGAATAAACGGAAAATAGCGATAAACGAATAGTGATGAACGATCGCGTATAATTTCGTCATCTGGGCAAAATATTTATTAGTAATAGATTTTCTTTTTCTTTATTTAGTTTATTTTAATTTACTTTAATTAGATTATTTTTTGCTCGTATGTAATGAGAACTCACGTTCAAATAAGTAAATTCAATCAACAAAGTTCAGTTAATCGTATATTAATTAAAATTTTGTTTCAATAAATAGAATATTGTATTATTATAATACGTATACTATACATGATGATTTTATAGTTGCAAGAAGAACTCATTAAAATATAAAATATTACGAAAAAAAATAATAATTGAACGTAAATGTAAAAGATTACATTTAATTCCATGATAGATCAACGTGTCATTTATGAATGTTGAAGATCAATGTAAGTGATGATAATATATCTTCTTGCGACGAAGCAATTCTATAAAATCACGTATGATAATAAAAATTAGACAATTCTGACAATTTTCTTAATCTTCATTTAAACATTTCTTCATTTAAATCTCCGATTTAATATTAAGAAAATGGTTGTTCCATTATCTGAAATGTTCATAGTTTTATTTCTCTGGTTAATTTTAGTGAATATATCTTAATTCAAGCGTTTAGCTATTTTAATTAACTAATCTTTCAAGGGTACTTAAATCAACAATAAAGATCTAGAAAATGGGAAAGAAACGAGATAAGAAACACCTACTTATAAAACTTACATGTAATGAGAAAAAGTACTATCCAAATGACGTCAGGAACTGCAATTTCTAAAGTATATCTACTTCTTAACTGATCAACATAGCATCGAGAATTACTTAATTTTATTATTGAGAATTATAATAATCTAGACTTAAATTATTTAATTTTATAATTAGAATTAGAAATATAAATAGAATTTAATTGAACTTTATTATTATTAATCTCTATCACTGAAAATGTAAAATAGAAAATAAAACCGAATATTTTGGCTTTTAACAATTTAACATTATTAGATGGCATAATAGTCGTCTATTATTCAACGAATGTCATTATTTTTAATTCTATTATATTCTTTATTATATTTGTTTAAATTGTTGAAAGTAAATTCTTCGAGCTGTTCAAACATGAAACTGGGGATTTGCTTTAAAGTAATGTATTCGTGAAACTGTATATAGGTACTTACTGGGATTCTTGAATGCGAGCCTTGCTGTTACGAATGTACAAGGCGCTTGCTACGCTTCCGACGACTAATATCAAAGCGCACGCACATGTGGCGGCGATGTAAAGTGCTCCGGCGCCACTCACGAAAGGTCCTGGCTCCAAACGAACCGAATCATTTCTGGGAGGTGCTTGCACTCCTGTAACAAAAATCATTATAACTTTGGTTTTCATCTTTTCGAGCAATTCAATTCGACTCGTTTCTGTTATGTTATATTTACACATTTATTATTTATTTTTATTAATTTATTATTATTAACATTTATTACTATTAATTTTATTATTATTATTTATTATTTATTTTTATTATTAATATTTATTACTATTAATTTTATTATTATTATTTATTATTTATTTTCATTATATTTCGTGTTTTGAAATGTGTGTATGAATTGAACATCTGACAACTGCGCACTTGAAAATAAGAAAATTTGCTGAAAATAAGATAAATAATAATAAATTGACAATGTTAAAACCTTTGACAACTATTATTTCGTTTGAAGACTTAGATTAAAACGTTTATCTTGATATATTCGTTCATATTTTTGTCGATGTAAAAAATAGCGTAAAAGAGAAAAAATCATGAATTACAATATTCTTTTATCTTATGACCAAATTAATCAATTTTTTCGAATTCTCAAAATCATTTACTTATTAGATAGTAATTACATTTAGAAACAAAGCGAATATTTACGATATAGAAAATTCTAAAAAAATTAGTCCATTGAAAAATAAAATGATTTCTCATTAATTTCATTGACACAATCTTTTAAAAATGATTTCCTATTTCATATTAATATTATTTCCTAAACATTATAATTTTATAAATGTTACCATTTTACGAATATTTACGTAACGTTAAATAATATAATGTTATTAAGATCATTTTAATTCTAATACGTGCAATAAATACCTACGTAACTTAATTATTCACGATGAATGTAGATATTTCGTTTTTCATTATATAACTAATAATTTAACTGGAGCAGTAAGTATTCGATGCTTCCGTTTGATTTGATTAATTTACCTTTGATATTAATTGTAGGATGCATAACTATTGCGTGTCGCTTAATGAGTTATAAATTCCCATCGTGGAGCTGCATACGGATAAGATCTTCTATACTAGCTAGCTCCGACAGAAATTAATGCTACACAGACGAGTTTCAATTTAGGATGAGATGAGAATACAAAATAATCCCGATCTCCCGATGATCGTTGCTTTATTCAAATTTTAATAATATTTAATTACATTCAATGTAAATTGCATATTAAATTTTGATTTTAAATGAATTATTAATATTAATATATAAATAAAATTATGGTTAAATTATTAATTAAATTAGTACTTTATATATAATTTATTTATATTAAATATATATATATATACAATAAAATTAATAAAAAATTCTATATAATTTAATGCTAACAAGATTGCAAAGTTATATATATATATATATAGTTATAATATATCGCATGATTGTTTAATTATTTGCGATTAAAATTTATTTTCCACCAAAATTTATCTCTATTAAGAATGTTGCAAATTAATATAATTTAATATAGTTTAAAACAATTTATTTTAACATAATAATAATAATAGTAAAGGGTAATTTTAATTAAAAATTGTTATTACCGTAAAATTGACGTTGCACAAACAGAAATACTATAATACTGAATAGCTTATGAATTTCTAAAATACATTTTACTTCAATGATGAAATGTTATATTTAATTAAAAATTATTATCACTATAAAATTAGTATAAAATGAAAATACTATATAAAGTAATTTCTGAATTTGTTTTAATGCAGGTAACTGTAACATAAGTAGCTTATTTTAATAAATTAATCGACTATCTTCTTCAATTAAATAGTTAAGACTCTCGAAGAAACACATATACATTAATTAAATATTTGATAAAATTAATTAATAAAATATTTGATAAAAAGACTGATAAATTTAAAATTAATTAATTTAAATTTCAGGTAATAGATCTTTTAACTTCAAAATTTTGAATAAAATTTGTAATAAAATTACCGCAATGCTATTACTGTACTACACTGTTATGACAATATATTCGAATAAGTATTCTATTAACAGATTTCCATAGATTAACATTGCAAAATTCTCGGACCTACACAATACGTTAAAATACGTAACAATTTTTTAAACTTGACCACAAGTGCTTTCACCGTTCAACCGATTCAGCGAAATTAATATTCTTTCTATATTAACGACAGGAAACCGTATTACGCGGCTTTGAAATTTCGTTGAAAGATTCATAGATCGCAGAAAGGCAACGTGGCTGCACACCCTGTCGATATTTCGGCATTCGAGCATGACTTTGACAGCATAATAGGAGAGAAATGCGGCCATTAACATAGATTCGTGAACGATTTAATGAGCGGACTTCTGTGCCGCCGTTAAATAATTGTATTACGTTCACAAAGCGTGTTCAAGCCGCATTACGCCACGGACAATCCATTTTGTCGATTGAACCGTTCTCCTCTCGGCACCGCGCAGTGCACTGTCGCAGTGCTAGAGAGGCGATTTTATCGAAGAATCGTTGACACGCTGATCGATCGTTCGCTTTAAGCTGCGTTTACAACGACTAAGTCGATCGACCTTACATTGTTCACAGCCGCCCGCGTAAAGTTACGTTTGCATCAGGCGACTGTTGAGTTGAAACGAACGAGTCGCTCGATCGAAAACGATCGAAAACAGTTTACACCAACGATTGTGAACAATTGAATTTTCGAATATTGGTATCATTGAATATTCGAAAAATTTATGTCCGACATTTGGTTAATTTTTGGTTTAATTTTATTATTAATCTCTGTCAGAAAGATATAAAGTAAAATAAAATATAAAAGTATAAAATATAGAACAAAATAAAATATAAAAACATAAAATATAGAATAGAGTAAAATATAAAAATTTATGTTTGATATTCGGTTAATTTTTGATTTAATTTTATCATTATTCTCTGTCAGAAAGATATAAAGTAAAATAAAATATAAAATATAGAACAAAATAAAATATAAAAACATAAAATATAGAATAAGGTAAAATATAAATGTGTAAAATATAAAAATTCATGTTCGATATTCGGTTAATTTTTGGTTTAATTTTATTATTAATCTCTGTCAGAAAGATATAAAGTAAAATAAAATATAAAAGTATAAAATACAGAACAAAATAAAATATAAAAACATGAAATATAGAATAAAGTGAAATAGAAATGTGTAAAATATAAAAATATAAAATATGGAATTTCCTATCACAGAGATATATAAATATATATAAAACAACTTAAATTTTTTTTCACACATTTATTTAGTATAAATAGTCACCTGTGACTTCATCAACTCAATTATTTTAAACACAGTTTAAACATGGTGTTAGCCAAATTGAAATGATTTCTATTTATAATATATTTGTCTATTGAAGAGCTTGATCGTTTCAATTATAGTTGATCATATGAACATTAGAAAGTTATTCGCCGAGTATAATAAACTAGTAGAGGTAGAGAAATTATGTTAGATATAGACATTAAATAAAATCAATAAATTTATTACAGATGTTTACAATTTCTAATACTAAACTTTATATTTATAAACTTTAATGTCCCTTGAGCAAGTTAACTATGGCATTTTTATTAAATTTCTGTGTCATTAGATGATTTTTTGACATATTGTAATTACAAAGAATAGAAAAATAAATGCAATAATTTCATGTAGAATAGAATCTTCAATATTTTTCGAATATCTTGATATTCAAACATTACAGTACTAGAGTAGAATGAGTTTTCAGTCATTAATCATGTTCTGATGATATAATATTCAAATATCAAGATATCCGAACAATAAAGTACCTTCTTTTAAGTAGGATTATGTAAATTTTATTTCAGATAAAGATAAAAAAATAACAATTTGAAACAACGAATCATATCACAACACTAATTTCTTATTCTCATTTTAGAAATGTAGAGAGAGTAATTTTATCCCCAAAATCAAACAAATTACTTCCAAATGATTTATTAGTCAATTATTTGATTCAATTCATTGAAATATAACAAATAACCACAGCAATGGAATCAGTATTTGAGAAATTACTTAATTAATTACTTACAGAAACAAATACAAAATACAATGGCAAATAAAATAGCAAAGTAAATCATTCGTTCGTTCAAATAATTAAAGATTATTTCAAAAGAACGATACATTGTTCAAACAATCGTTTCTCAAATACTTTGTTCAAGTAGTGGCCAAACCTGCTTTTAAATACTGTCAGGATAGACATAATCGAATGACTTGAGCTCGATCGACTAAAAGTTGCCTGATACAAACGTAGCTTTAAATATATCGAGCAGCACTATCGAATAGAGCGGCACGAAGCGACCATAGTATAGCGGGTTAAGGATGTACTCGAACGAAAGAAAGAAAGTCTCTTTGAGAGGAAAAAAAGTCTCTTCTGCCCTCTTCGTCCACCACAAAACGACCACGGAGCTTTCTAGGAGCTTTCCAGCCATCCTTGCAGCCTCGTTCGGATTTCCTTTCACGTTCGT
Organism: Tetragonisca angustula; assembly: GCA_036937485.2. Classification (NCBI taxonomy): domain Eukaryota; kingdom Metazoa; phylum Arthropoda; class Insecta; order Hymenoptera; family Apidae; genus Tetragonisca; species Tetragonisca angustula. The sequence continues at coordinate 119,955 of JAWNGG020000393.1, read as the reverse complement.
TTGCGTTTTCCGCCCTACATAACTCTTTGCCCGTGCCTCGCCTTTGAGCCACCTCGGCGTGCTAAACAAAAATGCAGCCTCGCCATTTTCCCACCGGTAACGCGATTTAAATTAAAAATGTATCTCGACGTATCCCCTTGCGAATTTATCATCACTCTCGATCCCGCGGTGTCGTTCTGAAATTTTTCGTGGCTTCTCTCCGTAATCTATTTTCTGTATGCATTGCTCGGTGTTATCAACGCGTAGAATTAAACAATAAAGATCTCGTGCCAAGCACGTCGAAAGTTATTGGAAATTGCAACATTTTCTCGATTTCAAGTATATTTAAATGTAACACAGGCAAAACGAATGAAAAATGTTTATTGCTTCTTAATGATTTTTATCCAGCGATATCATACCGACGTGTACAAAAGGAAAAGAAAACGACGAATTATTGTGTACGGTTCGGTCACTCGTTATGGTCCGCAAACCAGTTGCCAGCGAAAGGGGTTAATTGTCAAAATATGAAAGTGGTTTGTGAGAATTACAATGATAATACTACGCTATAATACTTGTATTAATTCATAATTTGTTTCTCAATAATGCGATAGCACAGTTCACGATTGATTTTGAGCATTTTTATGATTGTCAGCTTCATCTGAAGAAAAAAGATGAAAGCTAAAGTGTTTCCAGACTCGTAATATTTGTGTTAATACTATCCTATTTATATTATATTGCACTACATTTATATTTATATTATATTACACTATATTTGTATTTATATTATATTGCACTATATTTATATTTATATTATATTGCACTATATTTATATTTATATTTATATTTTATTGTACTATATTTATATTTATATTATATTGCACTATATTTGTATTTATATTATATTATTATACTATCCTATTTATATTTTTATTGAAATAATAAATCAATCATTGAAATGATTTGCAAATAAATAACATACAAGAGACAGTGAAATTGAATTTTGTCATAGATACGAGACACCTAGTATAAACGCTTATATCTCCTGAATGGTAATAATGTTACTAGCAACTATGCTTAAAAGAATATGTAAAATGAACATTTGTGGCAATATTCCTGCTTTGTGAAGCAATATTCTACGTTGTTTCACTGAATTAAACGTTATATGATAATAATAAAAATGCTATCAACAGTAAAAATCATCTTCAATATGTAATATATTGTATAATAAAAAAATTCTATAATATATAATACAACATTTCATTAAAATATCAAGTAAATTTTCCTTTAATTTCTTATTGAATCAACATTTGTGTATCGAATTTCACCAAAAAATATAAATTAAAAAATAATAAATATTAAATAATAAATATAAATTAAAAAATATAAGTTAAAAAATAATATAAATTAAAAAATAATAAAATATAAAATAATTTGAAATAAAATCCACGATTTGCTATTATTTATCAAAGAAACCAAATTAATATAAATGTACATTGTGTGTGTGTGTGTGTGTGTGTGTGTGTGTGTGTGAGGCTCTATAACTTTCAATTGCTCCCACAAAAAAAAAAAAAAAAAAAAAAATGAGAAAGAAAATTGTTTCTCAGCATCGCGTACAAGGTACGAGTATATCTTTTGATATTCTCGATAGCGGTTCCATGGTATAAATCCAATTTTAACGCTTACGGAGACACGAGGATCCAGGAATCTTCTACTTTTCTCTCGTTCAATCCTTCGAAAACGGGTAGCCGTTCTGGCTCCTCGCGTAAAGAAGGATGTACAGACACGATGTACAGACGTGATTCTCGTGGCAGCAGCCGTGGAAACATCCCATTCCCCGTCCGGAAATCGACGAGAACATCGGAGACTATCGGAGAATTCGAAGTAGCGGCAACATTTCACCAGACAGGTGGATGGAATCGGGATTCGTTCCTGATAGAAACTATATACGTGTTTACACCCGGTGCCGGTGAAACGGAGAAGGAGGTCAACGAGAGACAACGATGGAAGCAAAGTGGAAGAAGAAGAAGAAGAAGAAGAAGAAGAAGAAAAAGAAGAAGAAGAACGGCGAACGTCGAGAAGAAAGAAAAACGGGGTAGAAAGGAGACAGGTTAAGGTGGAAGACGAGAAATGGGAAAGGTGCAGAGTAAAGAGAGAGAGAGAGAGAGAGAGAGAGACGGCGAATTGACAGACGCTGATCCAGATCTGGTTACCGGTACAGGAGACAACGAAAAGCAATCCACCGAACAAAATTGAATCTCGTCAGGAGTCGGTGTATTTAATGAAAGAGAAGAGAGGAGAGAGGATCAAGAGGATCGACCGCGTAGAAAAGTGGAGTGGAAGAGGGAAGAAAGCAAAGAAGAAGGAAAAAGAAGCGAGCACGAGCTGAGTCGAGAGGCGAGACTGGCGATGGAATCGGGTATATATAATGTAATAATATCGCGTTTCGATGATTTCCACTGTAAACGAATTATAATTGTCGAAATGTCGCGAGTATGATAAACTACGTCCGTAGAGATTCTTTGAGATGCGAATTCTTAAAATTAAACTCAAAGTTGAGGTGATTTTGAAACTAATTGCGCACGAAAATATTGAAAAAGATATAAATGAAAAAGACTGAGATTAATTGTGTATCTTTTTAAATTTCCTCAAAAATAATTTTATTCTTATACGTAATGATATAATGTATAAATTACTTTTCATATGTTGGATACGTCGAACATCTACTGAAATCCTTTAAAATGCAGTCGAATTCGAAATTAATTACGTGTATGTATTTGTTTAAATATTATCAAAAATAATTTCATTTCTATATACAGTGTAAAATCTAAATTTTTCCAATAACGTTTGATTTACCATTAAAATCCTTAAAAAATAATTAACGTAACAATATAATTAGACTCTGAATTTCCATGCAAATTCGTATTTTTAAGAACATAATTTAAAAAATGCCACTTTGATGGAAAATTGTTTTATGCAGATATTATTGAAAGCAGACTTTGAATGTTTTAAAAAAATTTTTTTCATCGATATCATACAATATCTGCTATTAGCTAAAATACCTAATATTTTTAATCGATTTTTACACATTTAAGGGAAATTCTATAGAATGTACACGATATAAAAAAATATATGACATATTCAAAGTATAGTATACTTTCCATACTATCTATGTTATTACGTAAAACAACTTTCATTCAATAATTAAATCCTCAGAGATATAAATGTAAAACTGTCGAATTCTGCCAAGTGAACTTTCATGTCACATTTGACTTGAATTTTGTGAATACATATTAAACTTGATCCCATTGGTTAACGAGACGGGCCGAGCAATGAGCACTTGAGCGTGGAACCAAGGTTTCTTCTTCGCCAGAATTTGCTTTCTTCTTCGTTCTACAAAGCTATCGTCCCCTCGTGATTGTACGGGTCAGGCTCTAAGAGGTCTTGCAGAAATCCGAAATCATTTGGAGACCACTCGAGAATAATCGAATCTCGTGTTGGATCCTCGAGTGCTCGTACTCCGGCTATGTATACACGGTCAAGTTAAAAACGGTTCGACGGTGGTGACGCGGCAAATATAGGAGAAAAGAGAAGGGTCGAATGAAAAGTAAGATGTAACGACTTAAACGCCAATATTGTTCGACCCTCTTTGTGTAAAACTCACGAAGGGGACAATGCAATAATGGATTGGAAGAATAAATTGTTCACATCTTTGAATGAGCTCTTGTTATATATAATATTTAATAATATGATGATATTTTCATTACACACACATATATATTGTTATATAATAAAAAAAAAATATATAAAAATATATTTTTATAAATAAATAAATAAATAAATAAATAAATTTTTTTAATACATAATTTATAATATATATATTTATATGTTTATATTATATATATTATTATTATTATATTATTATAAATTTATTATAAATTATTATGTATTAAAAAATATATATATTTTATGTATATAAGTAATAAAAACTATTATTTTATATATATACGTAATAAAAAATATATATGTATATTTTTTAATACATAACAATTTATAATAAATATATATATATATACGTAGTTTTAATACATAATAATTTATAATAAATACATTTATTTATATATATTATATTATATATATTATTATAAATTTACTATAAATTATTATGTATTCAAAAATATATATATTTTACATATGTATGTAAAAAAAACATTTTATCTATAATTTATATAATATAATTTTTCTCACCAATAAGGAAACAATTTTCGGTTAAATTTTTTAGTTATAATTTAATTATACATGACGCAACGAGTGAATAGGTTATTTTATAAAAAAAGGATAAGTTTCAATTTTCAAATTGAAACAACATTTCTATCAACTGTCCATGTAATATTAATGTTCTCTTTAATTTTCTTGATTGCAATACTTGGCAGTTCTCTCACAACGAGAACGTTAAACACGTACGAGCATTTTCATAACAACAATAATCATCAAACATCATTAATCGAGAAGATTCCAATAATACAACTTAATGTGTATATTTTACAATAATATTTGATCGCGTTGCGAAATTACTTAAATTCATCGTTGGGATAACAATATGTATCACGTAATAATCCGATGATTGGGAAGCGGAAATTAATCTTTTATTAACAGAACCATGCTCGTCGATAAATGGGAATATTCTTGGTAATTTCATCGCGACAAATTAACGTTAAATATATCTGTCGACGTACATTCAACGTCAATGTATGTTGATGTATATTTTATATCGGCAACATCAAACTTTATCAGAGATTGATATAATATTATCGCTCATCGCGAATATTGCTTCGACATAAAGCGAAGGTCATAATTATACCGACGACAATGAAAAATATATTATCGATAACATGAATTGATACGACATTGTAAAAACAGATCATTTAACGACTCACTTGGCCACATTTTAAAGCGTGAAGGTTTACTCTACTTTGATCTACAGATGATTGTACATCGTGTAACGAGTGGACAAAATAAGATAACTTAAAATATCCTTTCCCTCTCGTTAAATTTTTTTCATGACCAAATCTATAATGATCTTCAAGACGGAGATTTCCTCTTTTCAACAATTCCTTAAAAATTGCTGTACGATTTCTTTTTGCCACGTTATTTGAATGCTTAACGTTAGAATTTCTTGAGTTTCTTTAATTTGATTCAACATTTAGTAAAATTAATGTAATAAAATTTAATTTAATTTAATTTAGTAAAATTAATTAATATTTAATTAAATAAAATTTTAAGAGATCGTTGCAAAGGCGAGACTTTAATCCTCAGAATTATTTTAGATCCAGTCATGACGAAAATGTTCGAACGTTTTCACACGCATCTGGATTTTGACAGTTTTCGAGAAAAAAAGTTAAAGTCATCTTCGAGAAGAAACGAACTGATAACTTTGACTTTTCGACGAAGAGACGCTTTGAGATCGAATGAATCGTTATATGATCTTTTTCTGCGAAGTTATATCAATTTATATTATCGACAGTTTTTCATCGTCGTTGGTTATGCCCCTCACTATATTTTCATTCGCCAAAATTGCCAATGTTTAATTCTTTTTCTTACACGGAGAATTATTAATTTCTCGTTGATTACACATATTACACAAATGGTGAATCTAGTAACTGAGTTTAATTATAACTTTGCTTTCTATTGAAAATGAAACAAAAATAGATGGCTCTATGGAACTTTATTATTTCTTTTTCAATATTCTTATGGAGCATAACAAATATTATTCATCTCCTTTGTGATATTCGTTCCGATCACAATCTCCAGAAATTTATTAACGAAATAATGAAAAACGATCGTATGGCATGCATACTGAATCAAATTACGAAAAATATTTTCCCATCTAATATTTAACAATATTAATTTCGAAAACAGATCCCACACCAGGCACAAACAAAGTCTTTGAAAAAGAACTCAGAAGTAGAGCAGTTTCGAAATAATATTCTTTCTTTACAAGGTTACAACGATTTTTCATCATCGTCGTTGTTTATGCTCTTCTTATACACGGAATGTAACAAATCAAAAAAAATGTCATTCCTTTCGTTTTCAATCGGCGAATTTACAATGGACAGCGACTAAATTTTCAATTACTCATCGGCGACGAGATTGGAGGCATTCTTCACTCCGCGGCAAATGGCGCAATTTGCGATGAAATTTGTTCCGAGAGAGGAACAACAACCCGACCCGAAGAAACGAAGTTCGAAGAGGGGTTTATTCCGTTAATCCCGCAGGGACTTAATTCTGGACCTTCGTAAATCTCGGTTAACGTTTGTTTGATAGCGTCGGATAGCGTCGTCTGCCGGGGATTTCACCGAGAGGATACATCACTTTCCCTCGGAAACGCGCTTTCCCACGACTTCGCGCTTCTTCTCGGATCTAGCGAGAGTTTCTTAGCAGTGCGTCGACCAACACCAAGTTTCATCGATCCGTGGCGGCTGGTGCTCGAGGAGCGCGGGGGCAAATTGATTCCTTTGTGCCTTGGCCGCCCGTTAATCTCCCCTCGGCGTTTTTAATTAAAAATCAAGTGCCGCGGTTTCTTTGGAACGTGTTAACCGCTTGCACGTGGCAAACCGATCGCGGACCATAACGAGCGACCAAAACCGTGTACAATGATTCGTCCTCTTTTCGAATTCATCGAAATTACTAATAAGCAATAAATTTATTTACTTGTTTATTTATTTATTTTTTGCCTGGGTTGTATTTCAATGCATCGTACTTGAAACTGAGAAAACATTGCAATTATGCGGGCGGAATATCCTCGACGTGAAAAATGATTCGAGTAATCATTTTTCAAACATTTTGTTCGAACAATCTCCTTTTATTCTCACGAAAAGTACAAACTGACAAAAATTTTATCACGAGTTCGTCGAATTTTATCACAATAATTTTATTACGAAATTTTATTACGGATTTAATACCGAGTACGTGATACAATACATCAATAAAATAAATTGAAAGAGATTGCTAACTGACTTCTCTCTTATCAGTTACACTTTCCATTAATAGTTAATTGTCCCTTTCTCCCTGCCAAATTTTTGTTCCAACGCTCCGTTCGACCGAATCGTTGAATCGGTCTTCAATTCGAAATAAATATCGAAATATTTTACCTACGCGCAAAACGTAGAGTTTTGCGATTTAAATATATTAAATTACGTTTCTGTCTAGATGATACATTTAAATCATAATTTAAGTGACAATTAAATTATTTAAATAATAACTATTTTGACTATTTAAATAATAATCAAATTACGTTTTTGTTTAAACAAAAATTAATCTTCTTCTTCTCTTCATATTAATATATTAATATATATGTGTATAACAATTAGTATAATATCTTATTTTTAATATATAATTTATAGAGTCAATAGTATATTTATATTTTATAATATTAATATATTAATATATATATATGTATAACAATTAGTATAATATCTTATTTTTAATATATAATAGGGTCAATAGTATATTTATATTTTATAATATTAATAGTATATTTATATTTTATAATATTAATACATTAATATATATATGTATAACAATTAGTATAATATCTTAATTTTAATATATAATTTATAGAGTCAATAGTATATTTATATGTTATAATATTAATACATTAATATATATATATATAACAATTAGTATAATATCTTATTTTTAATATATAATTTATAGAGTCAATAGTATATTTATATTTTATAATATTAATATATTAATATATATATGTATAACAATTAGTATAATATCTTATTTTTAATATATAATAGGGTCAATAGTATATTTATATTTTATAATATTAATAGTATATTTATATTTTATAATATTAATACATTAATATACATATGTATAACAATTAGTATAATATCTTAATTTTAATATATAATTTATAGAGTCAATAGTATATTTATATGTTATAATATTAATACATTAATATATATATATATAACAATTAGTATAATATCTTATTTTTAATATATAATTTATAGAGTCAATAGTATATTTATATTTTATAATATTAATATATTAATATATATATATGTATAACAATTAGTATAATATCTTATTTTTAATATATAATAGGGTCAATAGTATATTTATATTTTATAATATTAATACATTAATATATATATGTATAACAATTAGTATAATATCTTAATTTTAATATATAATTTATAGAGTCAATAGTATATTTATATGTTATAATATTAATACATTAATATATATATATAACAATTAGTATAATATCTTATTTTTAATATATAATTTATAGAGTCAATAGTATATTTATATTTTATAATATTATTATATTAATATATATATATGTATAACAATTAGTATAATATCTTATTTGTAATATATAATTTATAGGGTCAATTTTTCTTTAATGTCGCATCGACAGCAAGGTCATTAGCGACGACGGTGTCATTAGATATGTGTGTAGTAGTTTATGTTTTTGAGATATTTTAATACCCTTTTTATGTCATTTTGAGAAGTCAGGTTTATGTTTGCTTTGGGTTTCTGTGGTGTGGCATTCGTGCAGCATGTGGATTATTGTTAATGGATGGTTATTGAAATGAGTGCAGGTGGGTGGTGTAGCTTTTTTGATTTTGCGTTCATGTGTCAACTTGGCATGACCGGTTCTTAGGCGTGTGATAATTATTCCTCCTTTCCTGTTGTTAAAGTTTGGTGTTTGCTGGTGAAAAGTCTAGGATACTTTTGTGTATTTGGGTGCTTTTGGTTGTTTTCCATGTATTGTTCCATTCATTTTTTGCTACTTCTTTGCAATGAATTAATTTGTCGTCGCATGAGATTGGAAGATGGTTGCAATTGTTTGTAAGTGAGGGAACTATGGCTTTTTTCGTTGCTGCGTCGGCTTTTTCATTTCCTTTTATTCCTTGATGAACTGGAATCCAGATGACTGTGGCGTTTGTGTTAGGTTGATTGTGGTTTAGTTCTTGGATAGTAGATATTAGTTGGTTTTCTTGATCATATGATTTCGTTAGGAATTTTGTAACTCTCATAACGAGTCGGTGTATATGACGATCTGGGCTTCGTTATTTGAGTGTGCATATTTAATGGCTTTCATTATGGCATAATATTTCGGCTGTGAAGATGAATGATGAAGAAGGGAGATTTTGTGTTTTTCTTTGTCTTTTTCTGTGATAATGGCGTATCCAGTTCCAATGTCCGTTTTTGACCCATCAGTCTAAAACTTGCTGTGTTGGGAGTAGTTGTTATTTAGTTCTAAGAATCGAATCCTGTGGTCAGTTTGACTGAGGATTCTTTTGAGAAATTCGGCAAGACTGTTTGTTGGGAATGCAAAAATTAATTTTGGCAAAAATACTCATATCTTTCAACAATTGAGAAGAAAAGGAAATCTGAAATCCGCCATACTGAAGGATTTAGTTGTTCAGTGCTAAATAATTTTATATGTATTAAATAATTTATAATAACAAGCAAATGATTTTTCTCTCAATTGCTTGATTATTCGGCTCGAGTGAAATAATTCTTTATCTCATTTTCTATATAAATAATTTCTACCTCTATTGTATAATCTCTGCAGCTTTTGCTGGAATTATTTGTTATTTTACTTCAATGAATCAACTCAAGTAAAAGAATATTTTGTAAATGTTTGATTTGGATTCGAGACAAAGTTACTTTCCCTAAATTTTTTCACAAATGAAACTAATAAATTAATGAAAGTGATTCGTCACTTTAGATTGTTATTTCTTATCTTCATTTCAAATACGTTCAGTATTTCCGTAGAATGAACATCAACCAATAAATAAACGTTGTTCATACCATACGAAAAATTAATATCTATCATGCTCTCCTCGTATCGCAATTTACATAGTAGTTCCAGTGAGAACGTACAGATTTGCTCAAAACTTTTTTTTTTTACAATTCGCAAGGTACTATATTTCTTTTGTTCAATTATCCTGATGAGGTTCAAAAAATTCATAGTCCAAATTCAAAATCCTATTGCTTGACACGTATATTTTGAAATCCATTCAACATTCTTACGACAAGTACGTTTCCATAATTAGTCTTTTTAAACATTTAATTGTTCTTTCAACAAAAAATATCGTATAAATAATAAATTTAATAAGAATCTATCAATGTCAAGAAATTTAAAATTATCGAATCCCTAATGACGACACTATTAAAAATAAATTTGATTAAAAAAGATCAGTTTCTGGAGACTATAACTATAATAATCAGAATATAAAAAAATCAAGGAATAACAATTATTTTTTTCGACTGAAACATGTCCAACTGCAAATAACGATTGTAAATCTCGAGGAAAATCGCTAATAATTATTATTGAAATTTATTTCAATTGCTTAGAACAGTTCTAGGCGGAGAAAACTCTGTTTCGATTGATGATGAGTAATTATCGACGAGGGAAATTCATTTCAGTTCTCTTTCTTCATTTCCGCAGTTGCAGAGGATTGTCTCGGTCGAATTTAAAACTTTGTACCACTGTGAATGAGTGAAATGGATTTTTCCTCCCCGATAACTATTATTGAACAACTGAAGTAAATTTCACTTGTCCGTAACAATTATAAATGTTTTGAGTCATTTGTAATTCTAACAAAAACGTTTAATTAAGTTTTTCAAAAAAAAAAAAAAAAAAAAAAAAAATTGTCATTATAACATACTACAATATAAATGACAAGTAAGTTTCAGTTACCAATCTCTTTTACAAAAATTTTCAACTATTATTTTTGATCGCTGTTAGATTCACGCTCCTTGTATGCGTGTGGTAATAATTGATTTTTCCTCAATCAACTCTACTCCAAAAAAATATTCAAAAGAACAAACTTTGGATCTTTAGATCTCTAGAGTGAATAACTCCTCGAGAACGGTATCTTCAACTTTTAGATCGCAACTTTTGTCTAACAACCTCCGGCGTCTCGGTTGTCACGTTGAGCGCCAGTTTCATAAAAGATGCGCTAATTTCATTCGACGTATGCCAACTAGGCCGAACAAACAAGCGGATAATTAAGGCTGGGCAAGTACGCAGGATGGGCAAACTTATCAACAATTCAATTAGCTCGCCGAGCAGCGAAAAGACGAAACAACAGAGGGGCGAACGCGCCACCCGTGAAAGCAACTTCCGACTCGCGGCCGCACGAACGGCAGGAACGAAAAGCTAAAGTTACTTTTGAAAAAAGGAACAATTTTCCGCGTGGTCCGCCGCGTTAAGAGGCGACATTCTAAAAAAAGATGTCGGTCCCCGCGAATAAATAAGAGAAGATTCCGCTAAGAAGTTGAACTCGTCGGGGTGGAGAAAGCAGCGGCTACGATTTATTTAACTTTTTCCACCCCCTTTCCTCCCCCCATTTCCTCGGTCTCGCGAACGCAGTTAGCCGCCGTCGTTATCGCGTAAAGCTCTGCCCGTCTGTTTTGCGCTATTTATCCTGGCAACGGCACGAATCCTGTCTCGCCTGCCACTTCGTTCGAAACAGGAACAAACGGAGGGGGGGGGGAACAAGAAGAAGAGGACGATTTGTTAATTCACGTTGTTCAAGTTGGCAAGGAGTCCTTAGTAATAATCGAGAAACTGCGTGTTCACGGATTCGGGTAATAAAAGAGAGGCACGATCAATCCTCTTGCAACACGGCACTTCGAAAACACGGTGCAAAAGTTGCGATGAAACTTTCTATAACGTGGCTTAGCTTAGGTTTATAAGTATTTATTAGGTTTGGGTTTATAGTTACAATAGCTCTTGCGCTTGGAATTACGTGCCACGCACGTCGAGAATTGTTTTTGCTCTAAAATTGTAATATTCCCTAGATTTTCAGTATATTTGAGTAGAACAAAATAGGCAAAACAAATAATAAATTTATTAATTTCCAATAATTTCCATCCGTGGATGGATATCGTACCGACGAGTTCAAGAAGAAAACGACGAATTGTTGTATACGGTTTGGTCGCTCGTTATGGTCCGCAATCGGTTGCCAGTTGTCAATAAAACTTTTCCATCGCACTGTTTCCGCAGTCTAAGTTTCGTTTGGTAATTTACAGCTGTTTGTATTAATGTCGAAAACAAAATTGTAGAACTAAAGATGAGATAAAATTCGTTTCAGCAAAATTGTACAGCAATAAGCGCTCGTTTTAAAACTCGAAGTCCTTACTTTCAAAATGCATCGTTCATTTTATAAAGACATGTTTCTGCGTCGTGCAACAGGTGAGAAAGCAAAGACTTTTCTTCTCGAGTTACAAATTGTCACAGCATGTAAAAACAATGAAAAGTTTATTTTCTTGGCCCACGAAAACATGATGTATGATTTTCTTTTGGCCATTTCATTGAAATTTGAATGTCAGACGATGTTATATTTATTTTCGACGTTCAAAGTTCAATAAGTTAGCGAAAAGAAAAAAAAATATGGTCAGCAAGTTTTGGGAGATCGAGTTTCTTTTCGATCTTCAAATCCATTGTAGATCCAGTCACGAAAAAAAAATGTTTTGACAATTTATAGCATTTTCGGGAAGAAAAGTGTCTTCACTTTGTCATTTGCTGTGTAAAAGCATCATGAAATACGAATGACATAATTCGAAAGTAGAGATTTCAAGTTTCAAAGTGAACGCAAGTTTATATTGTTATTTATACGATTGTTTTTTTTTTACAGAATTTTAACAGTTAAAATATTTTATGCTCGAATATTAACGAGAGTCATTGTATATTATCAGAAACACAAATTTGCATAAAGTTTACACTTCTACAATTATAAGCTACTTGAAGTGGAATAATTCATAATCAATAATGAAAATAATTTTCGACAAATATATTATATTACAATATAAACATAAATAAATAATTTTCGTTACCTGTAACGATTAAAACTCAAAATTTTGCAATTAACATTCTTAATTTATACAATAAAAAAATTTCTATTGTTGATTTTGTTTGTAAAAGCTGTTGAGATAATTATTATTTTTCGTCTCTCATCATATGTAACTACTGCAAAGCACATTCTAAAAGTTATAATATAATTGAAAAACTCTGGTTATGAACAGCTATTATAAATAATTAAAATTTCTTTGATTATCGACAATAATTATCGATGACAGGAATTTTATTTTGGTTACCAGTAACTAACATGAATGACCGAAATTTTTTCTGGTAACCAGTAACTAATTATCGATGAATCGAATTTTATTCTAGTTAGTCGAAAAAGATTTTTTTACATTCAGTTATTGCCAATCGCTATTAACATTACTGATAATTTGTATTTATCGACAAAGGACATTTTCAGCGTTGAAATTAATGCTAGATGACAGACGGTGCGAATTATCTGCATAAAATTTATGAAAATTTACGTTTGTACGATTAAACGCGAAATTTACACATTAAATATTAAATATATAAGGCATATTAAATGTACGTATAATATATATAACTATTAATTATATAAGTATTACATATACAAATATTAATATATATATATATATAAGTATTAAGTGATATATAATATCTTTGTTCCATGTATTTTCATTGTTTCAAATATTTCCATGCCATATTTTTGCTCGAAAAAATATATTTTACATTATATTACACGTAATATGGTAAACATATTCAATATTATATTTTTATTATAATATTAAATATAATCTATATTATATATTATAATATTAAACATTAAGTATTAATATTAATATAATATATATGTTATATTATAATATTAAATATTAAGCAATTTATTAATGTTTATATTTTACTAAGCAAGGAATGATACGAAAGTGTGCAAAACAAAGATAAAATAAAAGATATTGTAGCACAATATTAAATATATTATATTACACAGTACGATAGAGAATATATTTACTTTTTATAAAATGTAAATAGAAAATATTACGTTAAATTCAAGTGTTACTAGCTTATCTACATTTTAAGCGAAAGTTAGATTGCAAATCGGATTTAAAAAAAAGAAAATCTAGAATTGGCCAGCCGTACTAGTTCCTCTGAACAGAAAGTTTTACTTTCGCTCTGGAAAAAGCTGTTCTCCTAGTTTTCAGTTATCGTGCAGTCTAATCGAATGCAAACATGCGTGGCGGCGGTGCAGAGCAAACGAGCAGTGAATGTTTCAGTGGGAAAGTTGTTGCAAATGAGTGGCAAAAGTCAAGTAAATTAACGTACGAAGCACGGTTATAATATTCAGAGTTGTTCAATAGATATGTTTTATAACTGTACGTTAACTTGTTCCATCGCGCGAAAGTAGCAAATTAATTTAGTAAACGCATTAACTTTCTTGCAGAGTTGAAGATGATGAATGATGTACACGAAACAAAAAACGTACGAGGAACATTACTTTAGACAAAAGAAATTTCACCTTTGTACGATATTTGCAATCCAAACTTATTAAATACTTATTATCTTTTAAATATTATATATTATATATTAAATATTAAATATTGTATATTAAATATTATATATTATATATTAAATATTAACTTAGTAAGTACTTATTAAAACTTATTATCTGTTAAAGTTATTAACATAAATCTCTTTTACGTTCATGAAAATTTATTAAATATTTATTAAATATTAAATATTATATATTAAATATTAACTTAGTAAGTACTTATTAAAACTTGTTATCTGTTAAAGTTATTAACATAAGTCTCTTTTACGTTCATGAAAATTTATTAAATATTTATTAAATATTAAATATCGTATATTACATATTAAATATTATATATTAAATATTAAATATTAAATATTAACTTAGTAAGTACTTATTAAAACTTATTATCTGTTAAAGTTATTAACATAAGTCTCTTTTACGTTCACGAAAATATACATAATTTATCTCGTGAAAGAGGAACCATCGTTTCAAGAAATGTTACGTGAATGAAAATATTAATGAAAAATAAACATACAAATGAATATGTTTAATTAAAATATGATTCTTGTGAATGCGAAGCTCGGTACTTTTAAAAGTTAAATGTGGTTAAACGCGTAACGAAAAGATTAATTAATAATAAATTAATTAAATAATAAATATTAATTTCATTATATAGATATTATTAATGTAAAAAATAAATGCAAAATGCAATGGTTTTTAATACTTAAAACTCGAGTTGTGTTGTATCGTTGTATAAAGTACGCGTGATAGCGCCAATGGCCTAAATCAACTTGATGAATTTCTGAAGCCCACTAACTACAAACATGTAGCTTCTGAAGGCTTATGTTCACATGCGAAAGCGTACTCATGTATTTTATATGTAGATAAATACACGAACCCGTGTATACTTTTAGTAAAATGAAGATAACCTCATTAGCTTCTTTATCATTAACTGTTAAAATATGCAGATAAATTAAGCTTCCTAAGGACTCAAGCTCAACTGGAAACTGAAAATAGATTACAACATAATTAGCATCGTCAGACCTCGTTAGAAACAAATAATAACAACTTGAAGATAAATTAATAAGCTCAATTTTGAAATTTTTCATCTGATTCAATTTTATTATTAATCTCTATCGGGAAAATGTAAAACACTAAATAAAATCAGATACCTTACATTTTAATAGTCTGACGTTAATGATTATAGTAGCCTAGAATTCAACTATTTAAGACTTATACAAAAAAGTAGCATAATAACAGAAGTGTAATTAACAGAAAAACTGATAATAATTTATTAAACAAAGATAGTTGTAGACCTTACTAGCTGTATAGTTCAAAGATAACTAGTGTATAGTGAATATTGTACAGTTTATTTATATAATGTATAGTGATGGTACAAATACTTTGTCTGTAAAGTGTACACTTGTGTTAAATATTTTATAATTTCTATATACAGAGAACTATTAGCATACCTAGTTTTCATGCAATATTTTTGTGAAAACAAACGATATATAATAAATAATTTATCATGTATAAAAGTAATATGCACAGTGGCAATTTCCAATAATGTGTTATATAATAATAATAATACAGATAATATAAAAATTTCGGAATCAAGAAAGTATTAACGTTTCTTCTTGCAGCTCGTGCTTGAAAGAATTTTAATGATTTAAAGACGAGCGACCTTTTCTAATGTTGACACGATAGTATTTGATGATACTTCCAATATATTACTTACGAAATATATTATATTTTTCTAATTTTTCTAATAATATTTTTCTAATAATTTTTCTAATTCTGCAACTAAATACAGATCAAACAATGGAATTATGTGTCAATACCTTCGGAATTTTTATACTTCTTATATCATTATTGTATAACTCGTCATTGAAAATCCTTACTGTGCGAATTATTTAACAGATTTTGCCAATATATCATTTGTTTTCACAAAGATATCGCCAAAAAATAAGATGTGCCGATATTTTTTTGACCCACTGCGCCTGTTGAAATTTATTTCAAACGTAACAGTTGGATTTTACCACGGTGTTAATGAAATTCCAAAGTATTTTGTATAATAATTTGTAAGAAACTCTGCGTATAATCTTGTAAGCCTATTTTTTATTCGCACTCAATGTAAAATTTTCGCCATTATTTTGCTAAAATCGTTCACCTGCTTCATTGAAAAATCCCAGCAACATCTACAGCTCTTCTTTATTAAAGAAACCGGCAGAAACTCGGACTTTCATTAAAAACGTCAAACAAAACGGAAGAATGTCTTCAAAGAATCAAAGTGTATACGTATAGTTGCGAAAGAAAAGCGAATTCTCTCTCGTGCAATTTATTACAGACCATCCAGCGTTTGCGATCTCGTTTGTAGCACGAGAAAGATTCCAAGGGGGTGATGAACGGAAATTTAAATCAGAGGAATACCGGAGGAAGAAGACGCGATGAAACATTATCAATTTCCAATAAAATCGTACCGAGAAGAGCGCGCAAGTTTCAAGATACACTTGCACAGGGCTCGTTTTAATTCATCCGTGCAATTATTCGTTGTTTGAAGAAAAGAATTTCTGTTTCGAGGCGGACCTTCTTATGATTCTTCTAGGTTTTCGAAGTCTCGAGATCACCTCCGCTTTTTTAAATAGAATTATATACCCTTTTTTTTTTTTATCAATGTAGTTCGACGTATCAATTTATAAACGTCGGAAGATTATTTGTTTTGGAGATAAAATCGGAAAATCTATAGAGTATGAAAGACGAGGAATTCATATTGTCATTGATTTCATTTATTTTTGACGGATTCAGGATCAGCCGAATTTAAACAAATTTAAACAGCTCGACAAATTTCCAAACTTGACTTCCTCGAAAAGTGAGTCTGAAAAATATTCATTCTTTCTTCCCAATTTATTTTTTAACGTGGAATCATCTTTTTTTTTGGTCATAACCTATGATGGAAAATACCGTGTATATATTTGTATTATAATATTATATTATATATATTACATATATATATATTATATATTATATTATATAATATTATATATTAGCAACGTGGAAAATAATTTTTTTACCGATAGTTTAGTTTTTTAATCACACTCTCCGAAATGTGAACGAGCATAAAATCCCTAATTTAAAAATAATGTACAAGATATCCCAGATATATAAAAATTAATAATTATAGGTGAAATTTAAATTATTACAATATTACAAATTTATATATTAAAATATATGAAAATTAAATATTAGACTAGGATTAGATACCCTATTATATTAACATAAAAAGTACTGTTATAATTAAATGTTAAATCATTAAAATAAAATAATATGGCGATCTTTTAATCTTTTTAGGGAAATTTATTGTTTCATTTGACGATCCACGATAAGAGACACTTAAATTATATTTATGTATTACTGTAATTTATGAATAAAAATTATATAAATAAAATTTTCATAAAATAATATTTTAAATCAAAATGTAGCATATTTAAGAATGAATGAATTATAAAAGATTTAATTTTTGATTGAAGATGCCGAAAGTGAAAATGACACCGCGTCCACGTGGCCGGAGACGCCTAATCGAAGGAGAAAAGGAAAATCTCCGGTTTTCGCTGAAAGCGCGCCGACAAAAACTTCCCTCGCCTTTATCCCGTGCACCTACGCGCGAAAACGCGTAAACCGTGTCAACGCGTTTGCATACAAGTGTTTTAACACCGCGTCGGCGAACTGTCGATAATTGCCCGGGTTACGCAATCGCAAATTTAATTAGTACGTTCACCGGGATCGTTGAATGCCTTCGTTACAGGCGGCGCAATTTCGACGTATTCGCGATTAAAACAGGAGAGGAGGGCGCACTCGTTGCGCCCCCGCAGTTCCCTTTCCCTTTTGCGCGCGGCAACGTTCTATGCACGATTTATGCCCCCTTTGTGCGACACGCAATCGGCAACAACGTCGATGCATAATTTCTGAAAGCAGAATCCCGTGTATGCGAGCGTGGCCGCCGTACGTTGATACCTGGCCGCGACCCGACGCTGCGAAAATCCAGTGATTAAACATCGGCCGCGCGCGCCGATGCGATGGCCCGGCTAATTTCGTTTAATTACATCGCGCGCGTGTCGCCCTGTCCCCCTCCCCACTCCCGATCCCAGCCCGCCCCGCCCACCCGCCCCACCACCACCGGCCACTCGCTGCCAGTGCGTAACCTGTCGTGCAACTTTATTAATCCTATTACAGCTGGTAAAACTTCGTTTGTTCCTTTGTCCGTTAACTGGCGAAAATACCGATTACTCGAGAGATAATTACTTGTTGGCTCGGCGCTGGCAAAGATGAGCAACGGAGCGGCGAGCGAAAATAGTTAATAAGTTTGCGGGGAACGCAACTTTCGTTCGAGGCCGGCTTTGTACCATCGCGTGGCTACGATATTGAATTAATTAAAGTGCAACGCTGCAGATGGAAGGCGCACGTTTATTTGCGAAATGGTTTTCAATTTAACGGGGGGATAGCGATGGAAAGAGGACTGGTTGCTCTCGGTTTCTTTAGTTTTGGTACTGTTTCCGTTTGTGTGCGCGCTGAAACAAACTGCACGGAAGAACTTGTCGAGAATGAAGAGGAAGAAGAACTTTTTGTCCTACAATTGCAATATTTTCCCAGCTTTAGGTGTATTTATATTTAAAGGCAAAACAAATGACAAGTTTATTACTTCTCAATCATTTCTATCCAGTGATATTGTACTGACGAGTTCAAAAATTGTTGTGTACGGTTTGGTCACTCGTTATGGTCCGCAATCCAGTTGCCGGCGCAAGCGGTGAAAGAAGTTTATCTTTAGGATACTTTTTCTCCTTATTTTCAAGCTGTTTTTCTGTAACTTTTTAATTCTAGGCAACAAGCACATCGATTAAGGAAAGTTCTCAACATTCGAGCAGTCGCGATTAGTTCCTGAATTTTCAATTTCAGGTGTTTCGTTAGGAAAAAATTCTCTGGGAAGGATTCTTCCAAGTTTCGAAAGTTCGTTGCTATTGAAATATTGCGGGAAGGCAACGTTTCGGAATACTTTGTGCCCACAGCGAAACAAAAGAGAAAGAATTCTGCACGCGGTGAACTTTAATTTACTAATTATATTTTGACGTGTACTGCAATTCGTTTCGTTTAAGTTTAAAATGAGTTACAAATGAAAGATTAACTAAATTAATTGAAAGAAGATCGAAATTGCAAATAAAAGATCAACTAAATCAGTTGAAAGAAACGGTACAATAACAAAAGTTAACTACACTATAGTTGCACGTAGGTGTTTCAAATGCGTATGAAAAATGAGAAACGTAATTACGTGGTACGAATAGATACAATGTACAATACACGGAATATAAAATGTAATTACGTAATTATATAATGTAACGATATTATAAAAATATTAATTATTGGTTAATTATTATTAGATATTAATTATTGATTAGTAATTAATTATTATAGAACGATATTATATAATATCAACGTAAGATCTAAGAGACAGAATAAGAAAGAATCATGGAAATGAAATTTCAGATGGAGTCGGGAACAATAACCATTCGATCACGGTAAGATAAGTTTTAGAGTGGAAACTGCGATCCCTCGGTTCTTCCCTCATTTATTAAAACGCAGATGAAATGATAATTCACGACGGCGCGGTTATCTAAAGATTTCAAAAAGTAGATTTTGCTTATAATGGAAAGTAATATATGAACGATCATTAAAAATTGTAAGAAATTACGATCACTTCCGTTCGATGATAAAAGAACTGAGATAACGATTCAGATTTCACGAGAATTTAATTGGGAACAAGAATTTAATAGAAGGAGTCATTAATCTTGATAATTCTATGTACATCTTCGTAACGTCGTATCTATGAAAAGCTCTAATTTATTTAATTCTTCATGTTCGAAAGTAATGATCATCTTGCAACGAATTTATAAGTATAGAAATCTTACATAAATTTCTAATTAATCACATTATATTTAATAACCTTTTTGTATTGTCACGATATACTAATTGAAACAATTTATTGTAAAAATTTATAACCAATGGAACGAATAACAGATCAGTCTGTTCTTAATAATTAAAACGACTCTGCTGTTTCTAAAAGAGATATTTTCATATTTTATATTCAAAGCTCTTGAGTTTAGAAACATATGCATACTATTTTAAAAATATATTGGAAAAATATATTTTCTTTCTGATTATTCTTTCTTGCAGTTTAAAGTTTATAATATTTTTACATATATGTAAATATATATAATATGTATAGTTATATATTTACATATATGTAAATAATATCTTTAATTTGTATTATATATATAACATAACAGACATAATACTATGACAAATTCGGCGGTAGAGTGATGCATCGGATTTATGAATGTGAAATGTCGTTCTTTTGAATATAATTTTGGTCGTATATAGCTCCTTTGAAACATTACGCATTGAAAACTAATTATATTTACGTAATGTATTGTTTCTTTCGCTTGGTGGTTATCTTGAAATAATTGTACTTTAGTTTATATAACGTGTGAAGACATTTTTTTCAAACTTTTTTAATAGACCTGTTTTCATCAAGAAACTTTCTTTTCAAAAATCTTTTTCAAGTTTCATTAAAAATTTATTAAAAATATTATTTCAATTTCAATGATAATCAAATATAATCTGAAACGAAGGTCCATGTGCAATTTGCAAATTATAGTATTCGAAGAAAACTAATAAAACAAATAAACAAAGAAGCAATCAATTTTATTATTTGTATCGTTTCATTGGACCACGTCTCTGTTGAACAGACGAATAATAATGATAATAGTTCAGAAAATATGCTTCTATTATTATTTGCTTCGTAGAACCCTATTTTCAATGTTCATTCATTTGTAAATCCTTTCAAACAAGCATAGAAGCGTCATTAAAATTTTAAAAATAGTTTAATTTCAGCTAGCTTTAAATTAGTTAATTAATTACAATTTTCAAAATCTTTCACTCTCGAATATTTAAAATGTGCCAATTGCATGCAGATTTCTGACTGTATTTCTCATGCTCAAATTTGAAGACACGTAGACACGAAAGTTCACTACATAGGAAACTGGACTGTCTCTCAATGAATAAACAATTCGGAAGAAGAAGAAAAAAACGAAATTAAATTTAAGAAATCATCTCGAGAGAAACTGCGACAATCTTCGTTCCAAAATCGGCATTAAACGGTGAAAGCAATGTACAGATAAATGCTGCAAATACAATTCGTCCACCAACCTTTCAAGCAGATCTTGTTCCTCTTGAATACCAAAATCGTGTCGTTGTACTTGGTGCCAGGTGGTGCGGTGACGTTTAACCTCAAAGCCAATGGAATCTGCGCGCTGACGAGACCGGAACACGGTAGCCTGATCCTGAATACTTGCAAGGTGACTGGCACCTCTCCTCTTGCTGACACATTCACTTTGGGGGGAAGCAACGCCATCATTCCGGAAACACCGCCCGGCACACCGACTACGTCGTAATCCAATTCCATCGAGTACGGTAGCTGTAAGTAAACACAAGGAGAATGAAAACAAATCTTTACAAATAGCATCTCCGGGCGTGCAAGCTCGCCAAGCGTGCGAGCACAATGCCGGGCCAGAAATAAACGCGGAATTGAGTTGCGCGTGGCATTGTCGTTTGGCCGAGAACGAAACGGTGGGAATAGAATGTACGAATGGATAAATAGAAAATGCCGGACTGGGTGAATTGTAAGAGCGAAAACGTTGTATGGGGATGGTGGCATTTACGCGAGGTGACCGATAACGGACGGCTAATAAAAGTATTTTCAGCCGTTTGAAAATCGTGCAACGTTTGGCACACCAAGACGAGATGTTTGTAAATCTACGACTCTACGCGTTTAATCGCCGAGTTTTTTTATATTGTAGAGATATAATGTAAGTAATATTTATTTAATAGGAGTAGCGGCAATAGAACAACAAATAATTAATCAATATATTTTTATATGTTTATATATTTATATATTTATATTTTTATATAATATATATATTTTTTATTTTATAATTTATATATATATATTTATATATTTAAACTTTTATATAATATATATATATATTTCTATTTTTATATAATATATTATTTTATAATTATATTATTATTTTATAATTATATTTTATAATTTTATATTATTTTATAATATATATATATTTATATATTTATATTTTTATATAATATATATATATATTTTATTTTATAATTTACATATTTATATTTTTATATAATATGTATATTTTATTTTATAATTTATATATATATATATATATTTATATATAATATGTTTATCATGTTTATGATACATGTTATTAAAAGCAAAAGATCATTACAGAATAATTAATATTTATAGTAAAATTTATTACAAAATAATATGTTCTTTTATTTGTAGAGTCGAGATATTATTTCATAGTGATTCATAATTTTTCTTAGAACCTCACAGTATTAAACAATTGTATAGTTTCATAATTCTGCATGATGCTTCGCGTCGCACAATTTGATTAGAAGCTGTCATAAATAAAGCCTTATCAATCTTTACTCAACTATATCCGTGTCCTCTGTACGTCCACATTAATCAAAACGTGAACGTGTGTAATAAAAATATCTTAGTAAGAACCCGCGCGTTATAACAGTGAGAAACCCCTTTCGGCTTGCATATCATTATACTCATGCAATATTTCACACTGGATCCATTCTTATTTTATCTTCATTCATTTGTCGCATGCTCCTGTTTTCATGCTTGAAAATTGATGTTGGTGCAAACAACTTCATTCGCTTGCCTGTTCCAAGCCACCAAGTTATTTATATAAGATTTAAACTCCCAGTGGAAAATCACGTTATAATTTTTCCTCGACGTGAAGAAAATGTGTGA
This sequence comes from Tetragonisca angustula, assembly GCA_036937485.2. NCBI lineage: Eukaryota > Metazoa > Arthropoda > Insecta > Hymenoptera > Apidae > Tetragonisca > Tetragonisca angustula. The sequence continues at coordinate 96,684 of JAWNGG020000393.1, read as the reverse complement.
AATACTCTAATGTTTAGACTGACATTTGTTATTTTCTCAAAATCAGACATTTTGCTTTTAACGTTAAATTATGTTAAAATAAATAAACGTACATATAATGTTTCTCTTCCCTGTAAGGAAAATTTAATAACATTTGGTTATTTTTACTTAAAAATTTGTTTCATACACTACGTGTAGTTTGCTTTTTCCGCAAATGAATCAAATAAATGTATCTTGTAACAAGAGATATTTTATTTTTGAGTTATATTAAATTTGAAAAATTTTTTAGATGAGGAACTATGGACTGACAATTTTGCAATATAAATTCTAATTTTTCACAGAACGGGAGCTTGGATAACAAAAAATTGATTCATAATGTAATCTATTCGCAACACGTCGGTATATCACTATTATACTCTAATCATAAGCTATTTAAATTATTAATTAATATAATATAAAAATTATAATTAAATATATATATATATATTAAAACAATTATATATAATGATATTTTATTAAATAATAATTTTATATTAAATATAGAATAAAATTAGAAAATATAATTTCATAAAATATTTTTTCATAAATTAATTCATATTTATTTAAAAATTTATTAAAATAATAAATAATAATTTTATATATATATTGATTATATGAAAAAAAATTTTTTAGAATTTAGAATTTTATTAAAATTAAATTAATAATAAATCCTAAAATAAATATTTTAGTAACAAAATATTTATAAATTTTTAATAAATTAAGATTAAAACCTATAAAAGTAATAAATTTATTATTTGTTTCGTTCCTGGGTTATATACTTAAATATACTTAAAACTGAGGAAATTTGGAACAACAAATTCTCGACGTGTGTGACACGTCATACCAGCGCAAGAAACTTTAAACACTTGCGTTGGCAACTGGTTCGCGGACCATAACGAGCGACCGAACCGTAACCGTATAATTATTCGTCGCTCTCTTTTGAACTCGTCGGTATATCACCGGATGGAAATTGTTGAGAAGTAACAAATTTATTCTTCGTGTTGCCTAAATTCGTTAAATACACTGAAAACTGAGAAAATATTGCAATTTTAGGGCAAAAAAAAAGTTCTCGACGCGCGCGGCACGTCAATTCCAGGGGCAAGAGGTTAAAATTTTGTAAGATCGTAGGCAGGAATAGGCGAAAATTGGAAAAAGCCAGAATGATAATGAGCCAACGTTGACGGATTAAAACTGAAGTTTCGAACGTTTGTATGTAGTTCAAGATCACGTAACGTTTAGCCGCGTTCGACCATCCCTGACGCAAGGCCGGAGGTGGTGAACTTCACAAACAGAAGTTCCTGCCCTTCCTCTGATCTCCGAGGAGCGAAAGGGGAACAGCGAGTAGTGTGCTCAGGCACGCCACAAGTTTTACGAGGTGGCATAAATAATGTGGTTAGTGCTTCGTGATGCAATGTCAACGGAACCGATTCCCACCCTCGGGGAGCCACCTGTAATCGTCGTAATCGTCGCGCCGGGGGGTTCACGATGGCGTGACACCTGCCTATCGCATTCGGCCAAGATCTTGGCCGATTCTTTTTCCCCGCGTGTTTCTCTCTCTCTCCACTTTTTTTCTGTTTTTTTTTCTTTTTTTTTACTACTATGTATGTACGTGTACTTCTCTCTCTCTCTCTCCATTTTTTCTTTTACTACTATGTATGTACGTAGCTGATTGCGAGTACAGACGAATTTCATTTTCGTAGTGGCGAGATGATGAAACGTCGCACTTTTCCCTAAATATCAACGAAAGCCCCGCGAAGAATTATTAAGGGAGAAGGTCGACCGCGCGTGGTGATAAGTCGGAGTGAAATCTTTTATACGTTGATCGACGCTCGGTAGAAAGTATTTTTCATGTTTCTCCGCCAAACACGAAAGAATTTTCACTCCGGGCAAGTTTAGGGCTCTGTTCACGAGATGAATGTTTAACGAAGAGTTTCAGAAATGGAAGAATAACTGCGAATAGAGATGCTTTGTATTTTTACATTTCATATGTGTATAAAAATATGTATAAATATAAATGGGTAAATATATGTAATATGTAAATGTATAAATATAAATGTGCAAATATATAAGAAATTCACTTATTACACATAATTTATGAAACTACAGTGATTACATCGTATATTACAAGTACAAATGCGACATTTATCTTGTCTAACGTGACACGCGCTAAATCGCATTATAAGCATTGTGTTTATGCGATTTTTGCGAGAGATAGAGCAAGTACGTTATTGTAACCAGATGGAAATTTCTAATAAATCGTAATTATTCTCCAATTTTGCTTGATGTGACATTAAAAGAATAATTTGTCAATGTGCAAGAGAGATCTTATTTCATGTTTTACTAATAATCTTATATGTCGCGTTTAGGTTATTTGTAAAAAATAATGGCAAGTGCCAGACATTGAATTATGAACAGAGACAAAATTTTCTAATTTAAAGTTACTTACAAAATTTGTTCTTTTCTCGTTGCTAAATGTGATCCAGAATATCACAAAGCGAATGTATCACATAATTTTCTAGACATACCAGAAATATGTTTATTAATACGTTCTCGTTATTTTAGAATTACAAATAATTATAGAATACTATAATTATTATATACAGATATATTATATTACATTTATTATATATATTATAGCTATTAAAAATATGAATAGTTTAGATTATGTTAATATAGTTTTTCAATAATAGAACAACTAGAATATCTTTGATATTAAATTGCAAGTATCGAGATAGAGATTAAGAAAAATGTTTTCTTTCTGTTGAATCATTATGTAAGTAATATTCCGTAAAGTTCCATGTTTTTTTGTATTTCAAATCATCGAAATCCTCATCATTTTCCTTTACCATTTCAATTTATAGAAAAGCTATACTTACAGCGTATTTGTTACTTATAAATAAAAAAGTTAATTTGTCACAAAATTAAACACTACTGCTAATATGTTTCAATATTAATCTTTTACTACATTATAATACATTAATATTTTCTTTTTTCAGTGAAATCTTATATTTTATATATATATATATTTTAATAAATTCTTTTTGCAATTATGAAAAATATGTCAGAGATGTGTATAACAATACAAATAAAATAGTTTAGTATTGTATTTAATATTATAAATTATTTTACGTATATAATAATCTATAATAATAATAATAATAATAATATATATATATATATATATATATATATTATATATATGATAATAACATAGTAATTACATCTAACGTTTACCACCTACAGTGCAATGAAAGAACTTTTCAGTTTATAAGAGAAACTGAACATTTCTGTCGAAAAGTGTCTACGTGCATTATAAATTGATACGTCTGCTTTTCACTCTCGATTGAGTCGATGACAAACTCAAACGAGAGTACATTATCAAGGGTGGTAACGTTTCGTTCTTCAACATCCCTTCCTACTATAATTATTATAAGGGTTGCGATGATACGACGTCAAGGCATTCGTTACCCCATTCAGGGGTGACAACCCTACTGCCATCAACGTGCTTAATTAATGACAACAATCCACCGAGGCGTTACAGAAGAAAGTAAAAACAAAATCCTTGATTCTTGTCAAAATTTTGAAACTAGTCATTCGATCGCGACTTATTTATGGACATTCATATTTTACAATGTAATTCACTTTTGGGCAGCAAGTGGATTCGTACACACGGCAGTGGTTCGGATAAATTTTGTCCCAAGTATATCACGGTAGCTTTTTAATCCACGAAATAGCAATAGTTTATTTTTGCAGTTAAAAATAATTTTAGTTTTGTACAATTGTAAACACCGATCAGGAAAAACGACGAAAAAGATGAGGAGTTTTATTTCATAGTTACAATCTTTAAAAAAAGAACAGACTATTTCTAAATATTTCATAATTACCTACAATGTTGAAATAATTGGAAAAAGATTGTAAATGAAATATTGCGTTCATGTAACGTTGGTCCTTAATGAGTTCAGTTACTCTGGTGTAATAATAATTGAGAAGAAAAACGTATTTATAAATTTACATTTACAGTATTACATTTTCAGAGATATGCAAGGGGATAGTGGCGGTTACTTTAACACTGGAATTATTAAAATGGTCAATTCACAGTTTTCCATGTAAATAAAAATAAATGAAATTGCATAACTTGCGTGAAAAAAATTATTTACACCTGTACCTTACACTTGGATAAAGTGTACATGATATGAACTATTTTTAAATTATTATTTATGTCTGAATGAATTGTAGAGAAATATTTTGAGAATTTATTGCTTAAAAAAAAGAAACAAAATGAAACGACTTAACAGTGTTATTTTATGAGGAATCTAAATGAATATTTAAATATTACATGAAAAGGAATTTTGTATTCTTTTCCAAAGGTTTCTCAAATACATTATGACACTTTATACGAATCAGTGGGTATATTTTACAATTAATGCATTCAACTTTAAAAAATAATTGATTTACATAAACAATTAATGAAATATGAAACGATCGTGAACTGTAAAATAATAAATATTATATATAAATAAAATTATAAGAAACGTGAAAAGCTCTTTAAAATATTTCAACTTTTTAAATATAAATCGTGTGATATCTCACAAGTAAATTAGAGAAATAATAAGAAATAAATCGTTGGTATTTCCACGTTAGACAGTGACGTAATATCATCTTATTTAGCGAATTTCGACAGCTAAACGTATTTAATCCTATTAATAAACGTCAAGAAAGCACTTGATACCAACTAATGAAATTAACACTGATAAACGCGATCTGTTCTCCCAGAACAATTGCATTCTTGGATAATTAAGGAAATGCATCTTCACAGAATCTGCAGAGGCTCCTCGTGATATGTTTTAATTACGAGATGATCAATGTTGATTACTGCGTAATTAGTTAATCTTGTTGATTACCAGATCAACGATACGCTATTTTAATGGAATGTTTTGTATTTGGTCAAATTAAGTAATTCATCTATAAAAATGAAGAAATAAATGATAAAATACTTGGAATACTTAAGAAAAAATTATCACAAGAGGAAACTATTAATGTTTTCTTCTTTTATAAAAACATTTAGATATACATTTAGATATATAAAAGGTTTTAAAATGAGTAATTTCATTTGATAATATTATTTAATTTATATATTACAATTTAGTATAGTAAATTACAGGGCTGGGGAGAAATAGCAAAATAAAATATAAATATTTTTATTCCCTCATGTGTGTGGTTACATGTGGAAATAATATTGTGAAATAAGTATTTTATTAAAATATAGGAAAATAACATTTAAAATTTCCTATATTTAAAATAATATTTAAAATATAGGAAAATAGTAATATTTCACAGAACAGTATTTAGAATAATGGTATTGCAACTAATAGTATATATATATACACGTATACACGAATCTCGTTTATATTTTATATATAAATATACACGAATCTCCTTTATATTTTACATACAAGTACACACGAATCTAGTTTACATTTTATATATACGTACACATGAATCTCGTTTATATTTTATATACATACGTATACACGTGTCTCGTTTATATTTCCATCACACCGTGGACGCACACACCATACTATTCGTTCTTCTTCATCTCTTTCATCTTCTGTTTCCCCTAACTACCAATACACAACATTCATACAACACACATGCCAACCTTGGTTGCTACGCTCGTCGGCATTCATAATGTATCAACCTAACGGAATAGAAGATAGCGAGTTGCGAAATATGTTTAGTTTAAAACTTCGTATGTCTTATTTTCAATTCACTATTTTCGATATTTGAATCCGAGTGAAAGCAGTAAATAGTACTTTCTCGTGATTTAAACATTTGATGAAATAGTATTTCATTTAAGCATTAAATATGCAAATACTTCAATGTTTACTATTTTATATCAAATTATTTCAAATTTTCCCCAGCTCTGACGAATTAACACATCTATTGTCGTATAATACAACCAAAAAAACGTATAAAACAGAACCTAACGATCATAAGCTCGAAATTAACAAATTCCTTTTACTTTGAAAAAAAATTCTATTCAAACTCGTATATTTCGTGTAAAAAATATCTGTAATTTTTAGGAAATTATACTTATACTTGGAACACTTTTAAACAGCGTTCTCTCAATAATAAATAATAATAATAATTTCTATAATAAAAGTTCCATGGAAATAAGTTATTTTAAGACATTTAATCAAAAATCTATTTTTGTATTCGTGTACCATTCAATGCCAATAAATGTTTGCCACAGACATTTTTAATATCGACGAACAAATTATCTGCTCGTACGAAAGAAAAATTTTCTACTTACATTTCATAAGTTTCGCCGGAAGTAACGTGAGAACATTTTTCGAAAAAAGTTTCAAACAAAAACCCATTCGAAAGTCCCTCAACTTCTTCGATATTTGCTCAACGTACATCGAAATGTTGAACTACGAATGCAGCAAACAGTATAACGTACCCAAACCCGATCCTGTATTATTAACCTCTTAACGAACTTTGCAATTCGCTGATCGAATTATTACTGTATATCCATTATCCATCGAAGAAGACGAGGTAAGCTAATTTCACAAATGCCCGGATGGAAAGTTTCACGTCAAGTCAGAGGTTCGACGTGATACGCTCCGACAGAGACCTCGAGGATAGGGGTTGCAACCAAATTCGGTTACCAGCGTTTGCTTAACCTCTTTCGCTGGACGCACGTCGAAAACTTTTTGTCCCAAATTGCAACATTTTCTCAGTTTTAAGCATATTTAACGAGACAGTTTGACGGTCCTAAAAATTACGAATACTCTTGAGGGTTAAAAGAAAAGTACATATTTGACTGACACGAGCTTTTGTGGTTTATTTAAATAAAAAGCAACATTAAAAAAGAAAAAATTGGGCTCTATTTAACTTTTTATTCTATTCATTCTTTTAGATAACTTTTTTTTACGTTGCCTATCGGTGTGCATGATTCCAGCGAAACAGGATTAGTGGCAACAAAAAGGCAAAGAAAAGTTCAAAAGTAAACAATATTCCCTAGGAATTGACGAAAATGACATTTTCATTTTGCGAAAATTATGAAAATAGCAGCTATTTGTTTTCGATGTACCGAATTTATTCCAAAGATTTCTACGTTTTTTGTTTATATTTTTCGAAATGGTTAAAAATTAAAAAATGTTGGATCGTCAATCCCTAATAAATGTTATACTAAAAGATACGTACCAAGTTTCACAGTTTCGGTCGGTTAGATTCCGAGATATCTTGCACACCGTTTCCAAAAACCTAGTTTCGAGAGAAACGCGTTTAAAGTTTCGGAACGTCATTTTTCATACGTATCCTTTACTTACATTCTTTACTTATATTATCGCGGCTCACGATTCTTACAATTCACAACTAAGTTGAATCCAAGTCACCTAATATTCGATTCACCAAGAGTAATATTTGAATCACACGATTTACACTTTATAACACTGCTTAGAATTGTAAACAGTGATGCAAATTCAATTATTCTGCATCCAATACGGTCGTTTTAATGGCTAGGACCTTTTGTATCTTATTTCCAAGATTTCAAACTACTACTATAAATAATAATAATATAATAATATATATAATATATATAATAATAATATATAACAATATATATAATATATATAATAATAATAATACAATCGTCTTGAAAAGAAGGAAACAGTACCTAATCGTCGCTAATGATCAGAAGGTAGATACGACGTTAATCATAAATTAAAAAAAAAAGAAAATATCGATTTTTTGAAAATTTTAAACAAACGATAAGTTTATTGCTTCTTCATCATTTCTATCCAGTGATATCACGCCGGCGAGTTCAAAGGAAAAAGGAAGCGAAACGAATTACTGTATACGGTCACTCGTTACGGTCCGCAATCGGTTGCCAGCGCAAGGGGGCTAGCATCCCCATACCGCGCGATGACAGCGTAAAAATGTTTGCCCAGAGAGCGTCTGCTATGATTCGAGGGCGGGCAGATCTCGAACACCAGCTACAAACCGAACACTTGAACGTGGCTTTCCAGCCACGCACAGGCTTCGTGAATATTCCATTGTGTACGGGACAAACCTCCCATTCGGACGTGAGTCCGTACACTGTACATTATCGGCATTGTTGCGATGAAAAGGAAGCCGTGTACGGCGTGCTATCATGCTCCGTGGACGACACGCCAGGAAAACACATGGACTTCGCTGTTCGACTTTTCAATTTTTGTTTCGAGATTGTTTCGGGGGATCTCGTGTTACCGGTTTGGACCAAACTCGAACGCTCGCGTACGTACATATTTATGTTTGTCGCGTGACATTGTTTCTTTGCTGATCATCGTCATTGAAAATGTAGGTAAGAAAGGCCAAAGGGATGAGACGGGAGATAAATGAGACAGCGGGAATAATTGGGATATGTCAAATTTAGATATATATTCCCTTGATATCCTTAGCATTCTTTTCTTAAATATTCTTATTAACTTAAAGATTAACTCAAGATTATTTATTACTTTCGAGAAGCGAAGATTTTAGTTTGAGTTCCTTTTATATTTCACTTTTCTCAGTCGTTAATTTTGAAATTGGTTTAATAAGATTAATAATACTGATAATTAGTAACTTGCAATAATAGTAATTAATAATACCAATAATATTAGCACCATTAGTAATACTAATTACTAGAAATTTTAATATTATTATAATTTTAATTACTTTAACATTAATTACTAGTAATATTAATTTACGCGAAATTTTATGCATATTTAAATTTTGCGAGTGCATAGTTAAGAAGGTAGGACAAAAGAAATTTGAATTTCAATTACTACAATATTTTATTTCACATATTGCGTGCATTTTTTGCAACTTCTAATATTCCATAAATCTATACAAATTCATAGTTTGATGATTATTAAAGCGGCTTCGAAATAAATGGCTAGGAAATAGTATCCTCATAATAGTATCCCTTTGTTGTGTCTCCTATGAATTTTAAATTACTGCTTATCCTACTCAATTGACAATCAAAACGTAAATAAACGGGTAATAGCGAATGTGTTTGCTAAACTCATCTTAGGAATAATTCCTGCGGCTACATCCGTTATATCGTTGCTATCGCTCGGGGCGTTAATGTTTCCCTAATTGTTGAGATTCAAATCAGTTAGTAATATCAGATGTTAATAGTTAATCATAGCGTAATATTGGTATCATATTATCAACCATACATTTTTATCAACCTCAATGATGCTGTTGTACTGGTTCTGTAATGAATTTACAAATTTGTATATTATTATCTCCATGCATCTATATATACACACACACACATGTATGTATGTATATATATGTTTTTAAATTTTATGGTCTGAACACTTAAATAATAATAATTATATATTATTATTATTATTTAAGTGTTCAGACCAAAAAATTTTAAAATTTTAAAATATTGAATATAATAGTATTTATTGCAACTTCAAAAAATTTTCTGTACACGTATGTAAATAACAAATTGTTTTATATTAGTACTTGTATGTGCACTATGCTTATTATTGTTACTAAATTCGTTGTTAGAAAATTTAATTCACAAGTGCATTAAGAAGCTTGAGTTTACAACTATTTGTAATAAATAATAGATTGTTTTCTTAGTTTTCCTGAAATTGAATTTTTGCAACAATATAGCTAATTAGTTAACAACGTTTTAAAGATAATTTGGAGTGTATTAAAATGTCAGTACGTAAATAGAAGATCAAACATAATATTAGTAACATTAGCGTCCAGTCACTTAAAAAAAAAAAGGAAATTAAATTTTCATAGAAAATAATTTCATAATTTCACTCCTTGCCAACGAAAACGATCAATTTATTCGCTGAGAAAGTAAAGTTTCAATAATTTATTCAATTCTTTGAATCAAAAAGCAAAACATATTTAAAAAAAGAATATTAAGTACACCAACGTTATACATATAAAAGTTGCACCAGAATGTAATACGAACAATAATAATCTACTACTTTAGAGCAATAATCGTATTTGCGAATTAATGAATCAAAGATCTGAAGTGAAACAAAATCGTCAATAATTTAAATCAATAATTTTCGATAATAGTCGATTTGACGATTATTTGCGTCCTTTGTGCCACTCGAATAAACAAAATGAATCGGTTGATTCTCAATTCGATGTATTTATAATGTGCGCGTATGTATGTAGGTACGACGAAAAGTGTGCAGCGATGCAAAATCTGCGATGATAAATGTGGCATGAAACGTGGTGAAAAAAGATCACCAATGACTGTTTTGGTGATTAATCGACACGCATGGTGTACAGCCTGTATTTCAATATTTTCAGACAGACACCCATAATCAATTACATCGCGTTTCCTGGCTGATGCTTCGACGTAACTTGAAAAAGAATAATTATTTATATTTTAAACGATTTGACACGCTAATTTTCTTCTCGATCGACAAATGTAAGTATTTTATTAATAATCCTATTTAGGAAACAACAATTATTACACATAAAACGACTGACGTAATTTCGCCCTCCTAAACATAAGCTCCTAAGCATAACCTCCTAAACATTTTTAGCACTTGTATAAAACTAAATTACTTTCCTGATCTAAGAAAAATTGGTATCATTATTTTGAAAGTTTAGCAACGATGATTTTTAATCGATGTTTCCTGAAAGTTCGTAGAAACAAAGGAAAAGATTAATATGTAAAAAAGTGCATTTGTAGGTTTTTTTCAAAAATCTCGTCCTATTTGCTCTGTTTATATATTTGCAAAATATTTCATTAATGAAGATATGCGCAAGTAAAATTGAAAATTTATACAAAAAGTCGTACACAAATTTTTTTTTTATTTCTAATGTAGATATGCATAACAATGGCCACTATTTTTTAGATAATTCTGACAATAATTAATTGTAGATAATATAAAATAATATTACTTTTGCCTTTAGCAGAAAATAAGATTACACTCGAAACGATCTCGTAACGAAACAATGTGCCATTAAAGTATCATTTGAAAAATATCGGTATAACTTAGCAAGTAAACAATAATAATAATAATAATAATAATAATAATAATACAATTTATTATCCTTCGAGACTCTCTGTGCATTTTCGGTTTCATTTCGCTTCTTTTGCCTCGATCTGAATTGCAGACGCTATTGTCACTGGGGAATGCTGTCTTAACCACTTGCGCTGGCAACTGATTGGCGGACCATAACGAGTGACCGAACCGTATAAAGTAATTCGTCGCTTTCTTTCTGAACTCGTCGATACGACATCATGCCAGATACATAGAAATTATTGAGAAGTAATAAGTTTGTTATTTGTTTTGCCTGGGTTATACCTAAATATACATGAAACTGAGAAATTATTGTAATTTTGGGGACACAAAGTTCTCGTTAACAAAACGACGCTGGTCATCGAAGGCCCTGACACGAGAGCGTTGGAAAATCGTCGATAACCTTACAGGGTGTGTTGAACGTGTTAAATTCATAGCAATTGCATCTCGTTTTTTCGCCTTCGGCACTTTTTCATCTTCGACAAAGGCTTGTGCACGCGTGGCCTCGATTCGGTCGTGCGCAATCAACTGTAAGATTCACTGGGAATAAGGTGCATAAGAAAGAAAGTGGAACGCGATTCGTCACGTAGCGGAATCGATTCGCAGAGACAAACGGTGCACGAGCGAAGAACCAGGGAGAGAGAAAGAGGAAGGAGAGAATCGTATCATATAATTCATCGTGTTACGAAAACCCGTAGTTATAACTCAATCTATCTCTAACTCAATGTTTGATAAAGATGTTACGATTTTAAAGAATCGTGATACAATGCAATGGATACAGTCTTGAAAAAAATATTTTTTACTTCTTTTTACAAAGTGACAATCTTTCAAAGATTCAGCATGTGCGTACTACGTGTAATACAAGCTCATCTTTATTTATTTATTTAAATCAAATATTTGAAAAACGACTATTTCTAACAGGTCATTTATTTTATATCTGGATCTTAGTTTATATCGATTATCAATATAATGTAGTTTCTTATCTTGTATTTTATATTTTATATTTACGTTTCATAAATAATTTCTCGAACAGTTTCACATCTATTGCGTAAACATCTTTTCGAATTTTTACACTTATTCGTGCTTATATGAAATATATTTCATACTATACGTATTGTATTAAACTTTTGTTATTTATGGCACTTTGCTCGTGGTAATTACGCGTCAGATCATTCATTATTTTATTTGATTTGAATAATCGATATTAATTTATTTGTTGTAAATTAATTGAAATTATTCTTCATACTTTGTCACTGCAAATAAAACTCGCCCGAAACTCCTAGAGAAAGAAATCTTTCATCATATTTTACACTTGTATTTTAATCTCCTTCTGAAAATCCCGAAGGACAGACTTTTGACCAGAAAATCCGGTCTTCTCCTCATTGTGCGACGAAACGTTAGAACCTTGCGACGAAACGTCTTGAACGTTCTTCCACGCGACGACGCAATAACGAAATTCCATTCTCCTTTTCCCTATTTATTTGCAACCCCTAAGGAGGAAAAAGATACGCGTTTACGCTCCGATTCGACTTTTTTCCGTTTGTCCGCCCCGGCCAGTGAAACTTATCCATCGTAGGGCAGAAATTAAATTGAACTCTTTGACAGAAAATAGGAGTAACGGGAGAGAGAGAGAGAGAGAGAGAATGATGCACGCCGGGAATTCGGGTTACGACTTTGTTTCGAAGTTCACCCCCACAAAGTAAGAATTTCGATTTTATTCGGATTCTTTTGACTCTGCTTCGCATTGTGCGTCGTTGGGAACAAGAAATCGAGGAAGCAGAGATGCGAATTAAATTGGTAATTATTTACGATTAATTAACGATTCCTCGTCGATTTCTGATGACCTTGAAATATATATATATATCTCTAAGCTCATCATTCTAAACGCATTTTTTCTTTTTTTTTTTTTCGTATGTACGTGTTACCGTCGCTAGGGTTTAATCTCTTGTTCCAAAATATAATATTATAAATTGTAACATTTTCTCTTTTAGTTTTAAGTATATTTAAGTAAAACAAATAATAAATTTATTAATTTCCAATAATTTCCATCCGTGGATGGATATCGTACCGACGAGTTCAAGAAGAAAACGACGAATTGTTGTATACGGTGTTGGTCACTCGTTATGGTCCGCAATCAGTTACCAAGTGGTTGATTTTTGAGATATTTGTAAAAGTTTCTCGACCTTTCAATTCGAGCGAACTTTTACAATTTACAACCATATATAGTACGAATAACTTTTTTGATAAATTTCTGGTTCAGAGGCTTTTTCAATTTTGGGTATTTCGCTATCGTTTCTTTGATAAAAAAATTTATTTTATCAATAGACTGAGAAATCAAACGAAAAAGTTATGTAGTTCCTGTTACCTTTTTTTCTTTATATATAAGTTATAAGAATTATAGTATAAGAACTATAGTATAGAAAAAAAAACAGAACTATAAAAAAATTATAGTATAGAATTATAGTATAAGAACTATAAAAATTAGAATAGCAGAAATCTTGATTTCTAAAATTGATACAAAATTGATATCAACAGATATTGGTTTAGGCTGGATATATCTCGGCAATATCGCACCATTTTGAAAAATCTCAAAAACACATGGTTACAAAAATTGAAAAATCATTGAAATCAGTGAAATGTGTTCGTCTTATAAATCGGAAAACATATTTTGACAAATATCTCAAAGACTAAAGCTAAGAAACACATACATAGTTGTTCAGAATCATGCCTCCAAACATATTTCAATGAAATCGTGTTGATGTAAATAATTATCACCAAATCATTTCACCCTCATCTGTTCCTCATTTTTCTAACTTAATTTGTCAAATTGACCGACAAAAAATTAACATTCACAATAAAAAGATAATTAAGTTTTATTAACAGACCATTCTAATGTGGCATTTTGTGATGTAATCGAATCATTGAAATCATCTAAAATTCAATCGTAAATAGCTTTTAACAGAACAGTATTTGATATTCATTATCTCGTATCTCGACTGACATATTGTTAAGTATTATATTTGTGATACAACGACAAAGTGTTAAATCATTCAAGTCGTTTAAAAACTAAGTTGCCGATAATGAATCTCATAAAAGTTTTTGTAGAACTCTGTTTAACATCTATTATCTTATATCTCAACTTCTTCGCATACATATAGTTACATAATTGGAGCAGGTTGTAATTCCAGTTTAGTTTGCGATAGAAGAGATTGTAGAGAAAGTTAAGTAATATAATATAAAGTTTACTTTTCTACAACTTCACCTTTTTCCTAGTTTTCGAAGAAAACAAATGGAACTAAAATGGAACTTGATTGTTTCATTTCGAACGAGTTTTCGAAATAGTCTGCAAAGAAACTTTTACTATGAAATTGAAAAGATGTCAACAATCGTCTTGTAATAAACATTTAATAGAATCGTTTTCGATAATCGATTTTTATGTATTTATGAAAAATCTGAAGTTCAAAAGCTGCACATAATATGGAAAAATATGTAAATAAAATATAAATAATACGTAAGTGTAATATTAATATGTTGTAATTAATACAACGTATTAAATTTAAATATATTATATTATATGACATTATAATATTTAATAAAAAGACAATGAGAGATTCAATTTTTTTAATTATATTATAAAGAATTTCATTTTTTCCACAAAGTTTGTCATAATAAAGAACTTTAAGAAGTAACGTCAATTGAATACCAATTAATTCAGTGTGACTCGGAAATCTGTTTCAACTGAATTCAGCATAAATCGATATCGGGATAAAATTGCATTTTAGATACGTATACACCGCATTCGACGAACTAGTTATTAATTTAAAACAGCAATTTAATCCGCCACGGCTCATCATCGAAATTGCATTATCGATTTTGATAAAAATCAAATTTGCTAAATTAGCTCCTTCGCTCAACACGTTCGTTCAATTACAACTCTCGCCCATTTTACAATGCTAAACGAACGTTCTTACAAGCATTTCCTAATTTCGCCTTGACCGCGATTACTGTGATTGACTTTCTGCATAGCGTATCGAACCAACTTCCACGACCATGGATCACTAACCTCGATATAAACGGTGCACAATTATTGATCACGTAACGAGCACCATTGAATGAAGAAAGTAGAAAAATGAATCGCTGATACTGCTTCATCGATGATTATGTTTCATAGGTTTGAAAAAAATTGTATCGACACCGGAGTGATTAAAATAGTATCATTAAAATTCGATAGATTTCTGACAGTAATATTTTCCGAAAATCTGGCAGTTTTCTTTAAATAAACACGAATAAAAATTTCTGTCAAATGCGGAATCAACGCGAACATAAATCTGACTTCTCAAAATGACATAGAAAGAGTATTAAAATATCTCAAAAACATAAACTACTACACACAACGACATCGTCGCTAATGACCTCGCTGTCGATGCGACGTTAAAGAAAAATAAAAGAAGAAGAAGAAGAAAAAATTTCTGTCCTTCATTTTAATTTGATTTCTTTTCTTGATTTTTATATTTTAATATTTTACATTTTAAATGTTTGTTAATGTATTAAATAAAAAAACAATAACTCGTATTAATATCCAGGCAGTAATCATGAAAGTATTATACTGTATATTTATTTATAATCATTGCATCATTGAATTACTTATATTTTAATGTATTAAAATGAGCAAGAAACAAAATATATCATATTCATATTACACGTTGTATTTATAATTTAACGATTTAATGATTAAAACGCTTACTGTAACAAATTTATTTATTTATTGCTTATACTGCGTCAAATGATAAAGGATTTACAAATTAAATGTTGAAATTTAACAGAGCAAAAGTATTTTTAACATAAACGTTTAATCACATAAAACATGCATTATACGCTAATTTTACTAATATTTCATGGATTTATTTCAGCATGTTTTATAAATATTCAAACATGTTAGAGACAATAGTTTTAAAGAGTCTATTCTATTCTTCTACTAAATGCTTTTTCTTCAATTCTATCATCATTTTTATGAGTATTATTTAAATTTATAAATACTCAATATTTCCAATTATATATAATACATTGACAGATAAATCAAATCTTTACATCGTTATATCATTAATTTCCAAAAAACATGGCAATTCACATTCTTCTAAAGAAAATTAGGAACCACCAAGTATTTGTTTACATATTCATTTGGATTCTACAGTTTTATAAAATCCAAAAAAAAAAAAAAAAAAAACAAATTTTAATATTACAACATCGCGACAAATCGTTCCTCGCATAAGCTTCTCGGATGTTAATGCAGACTATAAATACGCTATATGAATGAAACATCGCGTGCACGATGCAAAGCGTGTCTTTCACGTTCACGTTGCGCTAAACGGTTCCCCTGTCATCGTTTGTCTGCTGTTCGCATGCACGTGAACGCGTTTAAATCCACCGTAATATTTCAATCAAATACCAAACCCTTAATGGTTTTACGTGTTCAGCGCGAGAGAATGGCATTGCTTGCAAAAGCGATTCCGCGTCTCCTTCGTTCCTCACCTTTCTCGCCGTCTATCGGTTTACCCCGGTTAGACAACATTTATGCGCAGGCAGCTTAATGCCACTTCTAACGACACGATGAATTAATCATCAACCAGGGCCCCCTGATCTATAGCGATGTGCTCTCGAACCTCGCCGCCTCTCGACGATCTTGCTTACCAGTGCATTCCACGTTAAACAGGTTAAAAGCGGGGAAAAGAGCTTTTCGCCGCGTGACGCAGCCAATCGGGGAAAATCGTTAATCTCGGTACAAATCGGCGGAACGTGAAAGATCACCCACCTCTAATAGCATTTTAGACAATGACATTTGGGAATGGAGAGCGTCTTTCGCTGAAGGTGTTTGTACGGTTCCTTATTCTCCAACAAGAACGCAATCGTTATTGTTCTTATTAATTGGTCAAGCTCGTCGTCTGTTCAGCAGGTGAATATTTTTTAACCAAAAGTTTCACTGGTCATGGAATTGTCGACAGGAATTGACATTGATTTTATAATTGATAACTTTATTTTTATAAAGTTAATTTATTTTTCGCCCCATTTTCGCTGGCAACTTGGTTCGCGGACCATAACGAGTGACCGAACGGCATACAATGATTCGTCGCGTTCTTCTTCTTTTGGACTCGTCGGTATATCACTGGATAAAAATTATTAACAGGTAACAAACTTATTTTTATTGTTATCTCTTCAGAAATAATTTTTGGTTTGTTTTTGTGAGAGAAAATTTTTTATTGTTATTTGTAATTGTAAATATATATCTATTTATATTTATGTTTTATACAAGTTATACACTATTAATTACACAAGTTGTATAATTATTTGTTCGTACAACTGTATTATATTTCTGATGACATATACATATATATTTATAATGTTTTAAAATTTTTTAAATTTTTAAGACAATATATATAATTATTCATTCATTTACGGACTGGAAATATATAGAAAGAGTCAAGCTTTTTTCATGAAATCAAACAATACAGAGATAACAAGTTTATATCGCGAATTAATATAAAAAAAAAATATAAATAATCTTTTGCTAAATAAAATTTAAAATTAACGCATCCATAATTTCAATGTGCTTTTAACAACTACAATACATTTATTATTATTAGATTTCCATCTAATGTGTAACTGTACTGCACAACATAGTAACGAAAGTATCTAATATAATAAAAAATAAAGTATACCTACGTTAAATAAAAGTCAATATTATTATAATTTTGTCAATAATACTGTAACGAACTCATAGTCAATCACTTATCCTTATCTATTTCTCATCATCGAAATAAGAATAGAGCATAAAGGAAGCTAATTGAGCCTCCGTTCAAACTATCCTAATGGCCCTGGCTCTTCGATTCCTCCCATAAACGAGATTTCACCTTAACCCCTTGCGCTGGAACGACGTGCGAATAAATAACAAATCTATTACTTCTCAATCATTTCTATCCAGCGATCTATCGTACCGACGAGTTGAAAAAGAAATCGAAACGAATTATTGTACACGATTCGGTCACTCGTTACGGTCCGCAATCAATCCCCAGCGCGAACGGCTAATAAAAATCCACGCACGCCCGTATCAAGCTTCGCACTGCCCTCGCTTTCGCGACACTGTTCAGCGAGAAATGTTATTTTTCATTTCGCTCGGATGATAAAAGACCCGCTCGGGCACGGGTTGATACGGAGCGGAGCTCTCGAGCCGTGTCAATTAAGAAGACAAGCGTCACTAATTGCAGGCCGAAGCGAAGGAGCGTTCTTGACGATGTAGGGCACGATTTAACGAGCGGTTTTAGCGACTTTAATTATTAGCTTGACTGTACTCTATAGGGTCTTTCAGTTTATGCAAGCGTGACAGAACGGGAGAACGCGAGAGAAGGAGAGAAAGAGAGAGAGAGAGAGTGACGGACAAAGGCTGTTTGCACCCTCGGTGTTAACGCAATATGCTCGACTCCGTTGAAGATGGAAGCATTTATACGAGAACGCTCAGCTTGCCTCTGTACTTTGTCTAAGCGTTTGGCCACGTTTGTTCGTATTCCCTTTGTTCGTTCACCCCCTCCCCAACCCTTGGTTACTCACTCTCTCTCTCTCTCTCTCTTTCTGTGCTGTTTCGTCTGTCATTATCCATGCTCTTCAGCTTTCACTCCCACCTCTAAATTCCAACTTAATCTCTTGGACTTGATCGTATCGTGTGGGTATTTAAATCAGCTAATTATTTCGTTTTTACCAGCGTCGTTTATTAACGACGAGGGTCGTTTTTTTTCTTTTTTTTTAAATTTCTTCTGCTTGCCCGTTTGTATACTCGTGCCTTTTTTGTTTTTTTATTTCTTCATTGTGCCATTCACATTTGTTTATTTATCTAAAGAATTCTCTTTGAATTTTCGTTTATGACAGGCACTGTTCGTACATTGATTTTTAAGGCGGAGAAATAATGAATCATAAATTGAAATTTATATATAATTGTATAATAAATGGAACGAGAGAAACCTAACTTGATATTAGATTGTCTCATGAAACATTTGAACGTATTATGTTTGTTCGGTTGCTATATACTTTTGGCAAGCTTATTGCATTCTGCATCCAGAGAAAATGTCTCTTAACTAATTTCGAATTTTATTTTTTCACGCAAAACTCCATACTTTACTCACAGATTATTACACAGAAACTATAAGAACTGGATTACAAAATTCCTCCTTGCCCTTTTTAAAAATTTGAAATCATTCTTGCGTGAGAAATTGTTCAGAGGCTTTTGAACTTTTACAAAAATTATTTTCAATCGTAAGAAATTTTTCTTACAGAAATTTATTTCATTATAAATTCTTTTACTTTAATTATACATATATCACAAATAAAAAATACATTGCTTATATTAAAAATTGTAATAAAAATTTATATTTTTATCATCCACTTATGTGAATTTATTTCAATTATAACTTTTAAAAGACTTCTTCGAGAAGGATATTTATTCGACAGAAATGAATGTCGTGGATGTTCATTTTAATTAAAGTGTCAAATAATTTTCGAAAATATTCAACTTAAATTATATAAAAACCCGACATTTCGTACGACACGACGGTAATTATTTGTCAAACTAAAATATGTTTTATTGTTTCATAAACGATCGACGAAAATTTACGAGAGAAGAACCACGAATTAATTCGTAGATCTAATACTCCACACTTTTCTAATTTCTATAATTCTCGTGTGAATTCATCGTGAATTCCAATATTAACAAAAAATTTCGTTTCAGATGTTTCTACGACGGAGATCTTCAATTCTTTTTATTGTATGTGAAATTAACATTGAGGTTTTCGAGATTTCATTTAAATTTCCCTGAAATTAATATCGCGATTTTTAATACTCTCGCCAGTAGCGAAAGCTGAATTTTTATGAAAAATCAAAGATTAAATGTTCGGCCGATCTCGATCACTATTCTCTGTCCTTTCACTGCCGCGATTGTCATTCTGTTTCCTGTCGGAATCATCGGCGATCTCCCCCCCAGACAGTCGCGAAACTATCGAGTGTCTGGCAAACACGGGGACAGAGCAGATTCAGTTCGCGATAGCAATAAAGTGTCAAGCTTACAGGGAATCGCTTGGTCCGCTTCGAATCTGCGTGTCTGCAGGGCTGAAAACTTTCACCCTCCGGCATTGTCCTGCCAGGATTCTCGGTGTCCCTCTCGGGAAACTGTCAACGCCGATTGCGTGATGAGGTGCTCACCCGGTCGGAAGATGATAATACGCGCGAAAGGAAACCCCGTGTGAAAAAGATTCGAAAGTCTTTCAAGATGGAACGGCCAAAAGGTCAGAGGATGCTTCTCTCCGTGTTACTTGTTCAGAATTCCGTTCACTGCGAACTCCAATATTAACGAAATATATCGTTCTAGATACTAAATATAGATATTTGTTAAATATTTATTATTTATTAAATATTGATTAAATATTTATTTATTTATTCTAGATATTTATTAAATATTGATTAAATATTTATTTATTTATTCCAGATATTTATTAAATATTGTAGATATTAAATATGGGTATTTATTAAATACTGATTAAATGTTTATTTATTTATTCTAGATATTTATTAAATATTTTAGATATTAAATATAGACATTTATTAAATAGTTTAGATATTAAATATAGATTAAATATTTATTTATTTATTTCAGATATTTATTAAATATTGTAGATATTAAATATGGGTATTTATTAAATATTTATTATTTATTAAATACCGATTAAATGTTTATTTATTTATTCTAGATATTTATTAAATATTTTAGATATTAAATATAGATATTTATTAAATAGTTTAGATATTAAATATAGATTAAATATTTATTTATTTATTCTAGATATTTATTAAATATCTAGATATTGAATATTTTAGATATTAAATATAGATATTTATTGAATATTTTAGATACTAAATATAGATATTAAAAATATATTACATATTTTTACAACGAAGATCGTTTACATCTTCAATTTAGAATCTTTTTTGCATTGTATTGCTACATTGAGGTTTCTGAGATTTCATTTAAATTTCATAGAGGTTAATATCGTGATTTTTAATACTCTCGTCAGTAATGAAAATTAAATTTTCATTAAAAAAAGATCGAAAGTTAAATCTTCAGCTCGAGTCTGCAATTTGGTAAAGAAAGAGAAAGCACCTTCCTGCGAAAGTTAATATCGTGATTTACCATGATTTTATTACGACGTACAATTAATCACTATCAATCTTACTTTTGTACTTTACATTTAAATGATTCATTCCATCTAGCTTATAAATATTGAAACATTAGCTTTAATTTTCGAATGGCTTCATTTTTAAATCAACTACGCTCAAAAATTTACTTTTTTTGAAAAATTAACGAAACTTTGATCTTTAAACTTAACACTTAGAAAAACGTTAGTTTCAATTTTCGAATTGTTTTTATCTGAATCAACTACGTTTAAAAAGAAAAAAAAAAAGAGAAACGTTAGTTTCAATTTTCGAACAGTTCCAGTTTTTCAAAAATCATCTACGTCCGAAGAGAAGGCGATAAAGTTTATTTTCATCCGGTCTTTTATATCGAAGTGAAACAACATTAAAATTCCAGTTCAGAGACAAAACGTCGGGGGCCTCGGGGCGATAATAATAAAAATAAAAGCTCGTTGTTGGTTAACTTCATTTAACGCGCTATGAAATGCCGAGGACATTTGCGTCGAGAGAAATATCATTTCTGTTTATTCTTTCGCTGCTCCTTCCTCCTCGTACACCGCTTTTTTTATTCCACCCTTTTTCTCCTTCGCCGATTCATATCTATTTTCCCGAGCTGTTGCGCGGCATTGTGTGCGCCGTTTGTCAGATTCGTCTCCGATGGAAAACAAAAAAGAGAGAGAGAGAGAGAGAGAAAGAAAAACGACGACGAAGTTGGTCACGGTAATGGAAATCTGAACCGCAAAGAGAAATTAATTTCTTCGACGGTCAGAGGTCGATGAATTGTCTCGGCACCGGGGTGGAGGGGGGAGGGGGAGGGACGTTCGTCAATAGCATTTCAAATAAATTTCATTTCCTAGAGTATGAAAGAGCCGCGACTGTTGGTCTCTTTGTCAATGAAAATTGCGGCAAACTCAAGCTGTAATTAATACCGCAGGAATACGTGCAATGTCGTTCGAAAGTCTCGATAATTTTTATTTCTGATAATAATAATGATAAATATAATAAATATAAATAATGAATAGATAAGCAAATAAATGATATTTTCAATGTTTCTCGACTTTTAGCAACATTGATATAGTTTTCGATGTAACGTATCAATATTTCTAATATCGAAATGTTTGAACTTCACGTGAATCTTATATTAGGAACGGCAATAAGAATTAAAGTTATTAGAAGAAGTGGATTTTATTATAGAGAGTGTTTCGATGTTTAATGTTAAAATGTTTGCCAGTATGTTCTACAAATAAAAAGAACGAAATGTCATGCTTCATTAAAAAGTTAGAACAAAAATACGAAGTGTAAAGTTGTACGTACTTATATTTGCATTTCGAAATGTAATCTGTCTTTATCAACACAAAATTGATGATCGAAATGTTATTATAGTTAATATTATTATATATATATTATTAATAGTTATAATATTATTATATATATATTCAGATGTTATTATTATTAACTATGCTACTACAAACTATATTTAATCATTAATGAATTACTATTGAATTTCACATTAACTTTGTTAAATTCCACAAAATTTTGATTTTGATCACACAAATTTCTGCTTTCAAAAATAATGATAAAATATATTTTCTATTTTAAAATAGAAATCTGAAGATCTAAGAAACAAGGAGATTGGTCCTTTTCGACTAATTCATCGTTCAAAATTGTTCGTGCAATTAATCGTGTTCATTTCATATTTCTGTTATAACTTTAATAAAATATTTAATAAAGCTTTTTATCATACGACATATTCTTATCCACAATGAGACTAAAAAGGAACTGGGAAAGTTTGGACCGCTAAACTTTGGAGCAAACTCTGTATAACATCGTGTCTTCTAAAAAGAACGAAACTCTTAAAGTTTGCTTTTCGTTACTGAGATTTTCACGTAGAACCCCTTTGATTTGAAAATTTAAAACGTATAAAATTTATACAGATAACTTGAATCAATGCTTACAATAGAAAATAAGATGAGATACAAACTTTTACAAACTGCCATAAACCGATTGGAAAGATGTAAGGAACCGAGGTTGACTTTTACGTCCCACTGGTGTCGACGAAAGCCACACGAGATTTAATTCTGTTACAACTAAATCCGATTAATTAACGCCTGTGTGTATAGTCGGAGTATAATAAACTTTCCTTAGGTTAACTTGTACCTTAATGCGAAAACATTGTGTTCCCCCGATGTTACAATGTGGCCGGTAAACTCGAGATTGAAAAAAGAAGTCACGGCGAAGGATTGCGAAGACAAACTCCCAGAGGAGTTTCGCGTAACTGCTCGCTTAAGAGATCAACAACCTAATGATATTGGCACTAACCTTTTAATACAGCTCGATACTTATTACGAAATAAAATCGAAGCATGTAAAATATATCTCAATACATATATCTCAAAATATTATCTCAAATTGATTAGTAGGTAAATCGAAGCCATGATTTTAGCATGAAAATTTTCCATGATTCATCGTAAAGAATAACGTAGTGAAATCGTACAATAATAATAATAATAATATTACTATTATTATTATATAATATTATTACAGTAAAATAATATATTAATATATTTAGTAAAAGAGACGTACTTGATACTAAAATCAATGACAATTGTTATTATACTGTAATAATAATATTATTATTATTATAGTATAATAATATAATAATATATTTAGTAAAAGAGACGTACTTGATACTAAAATCAATGACAATTGTTATTGTACTGTAATAATGTTATTATTATTATTATTACAGTATAATAATATATTAATATATTTAGTAAAAGAGACGTACTTGATACTAAAATCAATGACAATTGTTATTGTACTGTAATAATAATATTATTATTATTATAGTCTAATAATATATTAATATATTTAGTAAAAGAGATGTATTTGATACTAAAATCAATGACAATTGTTATTATACTGTAATAATGTTATTATTATTATTACAGTATAATAATATAATAATATATTTAGTAAAAGAGACGTACTTGATACTAAAATCAATGACAATTGTTATTGTACTGTAATAATATTATTATTATTATTATAGTCTAATAATATATTAATATATTTAGTAAAAGAGATGTATTTGATACTAAAATCAATGACAATTGTTATTATACAGTAATAATGTTATTATTATTATTACAGTATAATAATATAATAATATATTTAGTAAAAGAGACGTACTTGATACTAAAATCAATGACAATTGTTATTGTACTGTAATATTATTATTATTATTATTATAGTCTAATAATATATCAATATATTTAGTAAAAGAGATGTATTTGATACTAAAATCAATGACAATTGTTATTATACTGTAATAATGTTATTATTATTATTACAGTATAATAATATAATAATATATTTAGTAAAAGAGACGTACTTGATACTAAAATCAATGACAATTGTTATTGTACTGTAATAATATTATTATTATTATTATTATAGTCTAATAATATATTAATATATTTAGTAAAAGAGATGTATTTGATACTAAAATCAATGACAATTGTTATTATACTGTAATAATGTTATTATTATTATTACAGTATAATAATATAATAATATATTTAGTAAAAGAGACGTACTTGATACTAAAATCAATGACAATCGTTATTATACTGTAATAATATTATTATTATTATTACAGTATAATAATATATTAATATATTTAGTAAAAAAGACGTACTTGATACTAAAATCAATGACAATTGTTATTATACTGTAATAATAATATTATTATTATATATAATAATATATTTAGTAAAAGAGATGTATTTGATACTAAAATCAATGACAATTGTTATTATACTGTAATAATATTATTATTATTATTACAGTATAATAATATAATAATATATTTAGTAAAAGAGATGTATTGGATACTTGTTCACGTGGAATTTCGAATAAAGCAAATATACAGTTGATCATAGAAGTTTGCATCCACTTGAAAGGAAACGAAAGAAATTTTCGCATAAAATTTCATAAAACAATATCTCACGATCTTATCCATCAAAACATCTATATATCACTTAATGAGCTTTGAGTATATCAAATTTCATATTATTCGATAATACCAGGGATCACAACTATTACAACCAGAATAAAAAAAACTAATCGGATAAGAATCATTCTTTTGGCTAAAATATTTTTGACTGCAAACAACAATTGTAATTGTTGAGATGTATTATCGATGAGAAAAATTTATTTCGATTGTTTATAACAGTAATTTCAATTCTGCAATGCTGCCCACCATCATCACCGTGTGCTCCCATAAAGGAAAACAAATGGCACAAATATTTTCAGCGTTTTTCAAACAAAGTACTCTTTGAAGTATTATCTTGGAAATTTTTCTTTCACAGCAAATAAAATATTTCATGTTTTAAAAGTACGCTCACTCGAACAAATAAAATATTTTCTTTTCAAAAATACGTGCATGGTGTAAAATAAAAACATCTATCTACCATTTGCCATTTAAAATAGTATTTTATTACACAGCTCGGAAGGCTAAGAAATTTCACGTACAGGCACGCCTCGGTAGGACCGTTTATCGTCGCATTCGTAACACAGGAGTTCGGAATTACTGAACTCCTGATGAAGGGCGCCAGCGGCCGGAGCACGAGAGAGAGAGAGAGAGAGAGAGAGAGAGTGAGAGAGTGAGAGAGGTCGAGGGTACGCAGGGCAATTTTCGCGTAATTCGATGGGGCGTGATCGTCATAGCAACTCCCGATACCCCCGTCCACCCTCTTTGGAAGCCGGAGCCTGTTCAAACAACCCCCAAACTCCATACCCCGAGGTCGTATCTAGCCCACAGACCCCCCTCTCTCTGTTTCGCTCTCTTGCTCTATGTGTGTTGTCTATTCACCGTGCTCTCCTTCCCCTACCCCCTTCCACCCCCACTCCTCCCTCTCTGCTGTTATTTGTCAGTTTCACTTGCCGTACCTAACTATCCGTTTCTCTCTCTCTCTCTCTCTCTTTCTCTTTCGCGACGATTCGCCAGCACGAGGGGATGGATCCCGTGGTACGTCGGCCGCGGAAGTTGCAACAACTACTCAGATTTCCTTCGCGCCGCCGTGACACCGATGGCTCAATCGTTTCATTGTAATTACTCTTGCTCGTTAGCAGGCGCCACTTGTTTTCGATGATTCCCGCCGACAACGGACGACACGAACGAAACTCGGCTACGCGGAGTTTCGCGTTGTTGCTTGTTCAACTTTTTGGAATGTCAACTTTTGGGGCAAACGTGTGTGCACGCGCGCGTGAGACAGAGAGATGATGATGGACAAGATGTTGTGTGTAACTGAGCGTGATAGAGTTACCGAGGATATTAACGATTGATTGGTAGATTATTAGATTGTTATTCGTTGAAATGAAGTTTCGAAATGTCAAGCGAAGTTTGACGATGATTAGTGTATAATAAATATACGTGCAATCAGTCAGAAGTTTACGTACATTTGGTAAATTTCGAATATTTGTAAAAAGGAAGAGATGGTTTGAGTTAGGTTAGACATTTTATAGACTTGGATTAATTTATTCGTTAAAATTAGACCAATTACGAAATATGAAATGTTTCTTACATTTGTTTAAAAAATATATATACATGTATATACATATATATTTCTACAAGTAAATTAGAGAAATTGTGTAAGTAATTAGAGAATACTGTCAGTTATTATATGCATGTATGGTAAAGCCAAAATTCAGAAAAATATTTTCCTTTGTGCATTTTAACGCAAATTTCGTGATTAATTTATGTTTTCTATCAGTCAATAAATTAAACAATAAATTTTCATCATTAAAAAATTGATTGGTGCTTATAAAATATTTATCCTTATGTTCTTCAAATATTTAAAATTTGATAAATTCAACTGCAATACTTGACTATAATTTCCTTCTTGTTACTGAATACAAGCGAATCCTTTAATTTTTCAGGTCAGATATTGAAATGTACAGACAAAATAGTCTTTAAAATATCTAGTATGATTAATACAAATATATAATTTCAACCAAATCGATAATCGAATCGAATAATTCTTAATAATCTTTAATATTGATCATTTTATTTTACATTTTTATACCTTCAATAACATCCAAAGGAAATTTATTGCGGAATATTTACTGATTTTATTAAGGACTTATTGTTAGTATAAAAATTAATGTTTTCGTAAAATATTTTATATATAACCTTGACCATGATATCGTGTAATTTTTAATTCACGTTACTACGATTAAGTGTATAAATGTGCATAACCAAAATTTGTTGTACATTTATTTTGATGAAACACTTTACCACATAGTACATTAAATACTATAACATATAATGCGCTATAACATATTGTAATTTGGTGTAAATTTAAATTGTTTTCACGACTTTATTTAATATTATTTAATATTTCATTGTTTCTACTCACTTCAGGGTGATATGTACAATGAATTCTGCAGAATTACAATATTTCTAAAATCCAATTATCTCAATTATCTTTCCACCTGTGAATTTTCCCACTAATGACATCGCTAAAGTAAATTACTAAAATATTGGTCACACTCGTAATGGTTATAATAGCAGGAGAGAAATACCACCATAGAGGAATCACTCTGATAACGTAGAAAGGAAGACACACATATTATCCGAAGATATATTTCCCAGTGAAGTTATCCTGGTTAATTGCAGATGTGAGCAAATCCTTTAAAATACTATGTGGGAGTGAAAATTCACGAAAGACCCATTCACGTCTCCATTATACATTCCGAGTTACGAGTTTGAGAAAGAAATTTTTTTTCCTCCGCAATATCGTTAATTACGAAAGTATTAATTAAGAAACTCTCGTCACTCCAGTAATTTCGACAATGCATTCATCTCCTTTCATTTTCATTCCCATTCATCGCGGCAGAAAATACATAATTTCATTAGAGTAACAAATCGAAGACGATCCATTTGCATACATTCCCGATCGATTCTAATTCCGCGGACTGGATTTTATATATACCTTGAAGCAAGGCCGAGGGGACCGTAACGAAACTCTTTGCATAATTCAAGAATTCCCTGCATTTCGTTACTAATTCGTATCCCTTTATAGGCAAGCAATTACTTGAAAATTATGGGCGATAAGATACGTTAAGAAGTGGAAGGTCCCTTCTCCTCTTGCGTTTTAATAGTCTCTTACCGCCTCGTTTGAACGCAGTCGCTCATGCGCACGAGCGTTGTTTTCAATGCAAAACACACTG
Organism: Tetragonisca angustula; assembly: GCA_036937485.2. Classification (NCBI taxonomy): domain Eukaryota; kingdom Metazoa; phylum Arthropoda; class Insecta; order Hymenoptera; family Apidae; genus Tetragonisca; species Tetragonisca angustula. Next base: position 68,162 of record JAWNGG020000393.1, on the reverse strand, counting down.
TTCATTGCTCTGGTTACGTGATAGAGAGGTTGATTAATAAATTTTTACTAGAACAGTTTCAAATTTATCATTCAAATGGTACTCGAAATTTTGAAGGCAATTATGTGTGCTCTGTACTAAAAATTTTCGTATTTCCATTGATTTTTATTTACTGTGTAATCTGTTGACTAATATTCACGATATTTTATGTTGATTTTATATAATTTTACATTAATAAATGTTACGTTAATAGCATTTCGGTAAATTATTATAGTCTTATAACATAAAATACAATTTATTAATGTGAAATATCAATTCCAAAATTATGAATATTAAATTACGAATTGTTGCATAATTGATATTTTCCAGTGACGACGTCAAGTTATCTGAATTTTGAATTTTCTAATAAAAATGAAAGCTCTGTGAAACTGTAGGTACGATATAAAATGCAAGTATTTAAATCATACATACTGCGTGCAAAAAATTACTTAATGCAAAGTCATAACTTTAAAATTATTAAAAATCATTATGATAATTCAATTGAAAGGAATTACTACGATTAAAATTTAACCGATCATTGTTGATAATTTTTTGATCCATTTTTCACATTACACTCTAATCTTAGTTTTTTACACGAATAATTTTATACTATTATCATAAACAACTTCGCTTCGTTGTATCAAAATTACAACTTTTATAAAAAATATTCTCAAATTTGCTGTTCATTCACAATCTATTTCGTTAGTTGACAAAACTTAGTAGCTTTGAATAAACTTCTAACAGATATTATTTAACAATAATTTCAGTCTAATCTGAATTCTAAATACAGTGGGTGTAAAAAATATTCTAATCACGACTAAAATGCTGAATAATAATATTTATTGGATAATATTTTTTAAACAAATATAGTACATCTATTCTCCAAAGACTGTAAAACAACAATATCAGATAAACAAAAAAAAATTGTTGACATAAATATTAAGAAAAATGACAGGAATGAACGCGTAATAACTATTCGTACAGTTCTATTGTCATTATCAAGTGTACAAGTAATTTAAACATTTATAATAGAAACGACAAATAATTGTAAAATTAATATTTATAATTTATAATAATATTATATTAAAATTAAAATAATATTAAAATTACTATATATAATTTATATATATTTATAATAAGTATTTAGTAGGGTTTCCCCTTGATTTTATTATTGCAGCTAGCCTTCTAGGTATTGAATTAACTAAACTAGATGTGACTTTATTAACGATGTCATTCCATTCGTTGATTAAAGCATTTTTCAAGTCTGTCTTAGATGAAATTGTACGTATTCGAATTACCTCGTTCCAGATAATCCCACAAATGATCAATGATTGCGGAGGTGTTTTTAAATGTGCTGTCGTATTATGCAATCCAATAATTAGTCACTGTACCATACTTTTTACACCCACTGTAGTTACACGCAACAATCGAGTACAGTTCAACTTCACTGCTGAATCACTGACCAATACTACTTAAAACTCTCTAAATCCCAACCGACATTCCGTTCGTTTCTCCAACACCTCGCTGGACACGGTTATTTCATCTCCGGGATACATTACTATACTTTCATTAACATCGATCAATCTATTTCAGACAGCACTCGTTCATCACTGATCACTGGGAAAAAATCATGATCGATGCTTCTTTCCATCGCGCAGGAGATAGCCTTCAACGCGCTGCAAGTTAAACAACACACCCGCCGGATTCATAATTATCCACCGAGGGGAACTTTCTTCTCTTGTTCGATTTTAATTAACCATTTCACCACGCGGCTCGCGCCACGTATCCAGAGAGAGAGAGAGAGAGAAAGAGAGAGCAGCTCTTCTTCCAGGCGAGAAGGAACTGCTCGCCGCCTCATTTCACTGACTTCTCTGTAACCTGTTCGCAGCGGCGTGAATTATTAAAACATTTCTAAAGGAACTGGAATGCGAACACAACCGTGGAAGCCGAAGGAGGGGAGAGAGAGAGAGGGGGGGGGGAAACGAGGGACAGGGAATAAGGAAAATTGGTGTCGCGAGCGAGACGAGACCAGAGATCGTAGATTCTACGAGGGAAACGTAGCGTCTAGGTCTCGGAGAGCTAGAACGAGAGATAAATTATGAAGGAGTTTCTCGTCTGTTATTGCGAGCCACGCTTAATTATAAAACCGATAAATTCATCCTGTGGGACACGGGACAGACGTCTGGAATCCCGGACGGTTGATAAACGAGCCCTTGATCCCGACTTTCTACCTTCTATGGGCATCCGAGAGCACCTTGCGTGGCTACGCGTCGCGTGGCTCACGCGATCCGTTCAAGGGGAAGGGCAAATCATCCTGAGCTGCTTGAAAATGAATAAAGTTTGCGAATTTTTTTCACTGATAATTAATATCTGGTTTCTAATTCAGGAGACATCTCACGAAAGCCTTCGAACGCTCAGTATAGAAAAACATATATATATATGTTATTTCAAATTAATATAATTAAATAAAATTTTATAATAAATTTTATAATTTTACACGTGTTAAAGGTGTATATAATGATTCATGTTAATTGTGACAAACAATTGTTGTTAGATAAAATTTTAGTTTACATAAAATTATTTATTTACAATAAATAGGATTAAACTTAATTAAAAGTATTATTTTAAAATATATAAATTTATTATATATATATATAATTTTAAATTAATATAATTAAATAAAGTTTTATAGTAAGGATACATTTTAGTACTAATTAAAAATTAATAATATTATTAATAGTTTAAAGCAATGAAAATGAATTTTTTAAAAATAAACGAGTAAAATTTATTTTGTACCTTTTGTATCAGGATTAATATTTGATACTTGAATAGTCCATCTTTCTTTAAAATCTTTTTCTAATTTCAATAAATTTTTTTTTAAAAAACTAGATATTAATAAATACGACAGACATTTAATTTCTAAATATATATTTATCTTTTTTATTTTACAAATTTTAATAATTTAATTATCTAGAAAGTAAATGATCTAAATATATATATCTTTTTGTAAAATAAGTCTTCGAACACTCAGTACAGAAAAACTTGTAGCTAGTCTACGGATTTTTATGCAAATTCCAGATTCTTGACAATGTAATTTAAAAATTTAGAGCCTCGGTGAAAAATCATTTTACACGTGTTAAAGGTGTATATAATGATTCATGTTAATTGTGACAAACAATTGTTGTTAGATAAACTTTTAGTTTACATAAAATTATTTATTTACAATAAATAGGATTAAACTTAATTAAAAATTTTATTTTAAAATATATAAATTTATTATATATATATAATTTTAAATTAATATAATTAAATAAAGTTTTATAGTAAGGATACATTTTAGTACTAATTAAAAATTAATAATATTATTAATAATTTAAAGTAATGAAAATGAATTTTTTTAAAATAGACAAGTAAAATTTATTTTGTACCTTTTTTATCCGGGTTAATTAATTTAATTATCTAGAAAGTAAATGATCTAAATATATATATATATATATATATTTTGTAAAATAAAAAAGATAAATATACATTTAGAAATTAAATGTCTGTCGTATTTATTAATATCTAGTTTTTCTTAAAAACAATTTATTGAAATTAGAAAAAGATTTTAAAGAAAGATGGACTATTCAAGTATCAAATATTACATCTTTTTCACAATACACGTTATTTTTTAAAGTAAAAATATTTCTTCTTTTTTGCATATATCAAAACTATTCTTCATTCTACGTGAAAGAACGTTAAATGATATTTTAATTGCCGTGAGACATTTATTCTTCATCCAATTCAAAACAAAGAAAATAATCCGTGTTGTGCACATAATCATTAAAGAGGAAATATAATTATATTTCTAAAAATCAATCTGAAAGTGCATGTAAGAGTTATTTATTGCAAACCTATTTTGCGCTAGATATTCTATTATTTCGGGACGTACTTTTAGATTTGTTCCAAATCGTCACGTAATGTTCTACATAATACCATTTAATATCAGGCAACAAGTAAGTACATTATCGACGTGACGATATATTCCATCATTACGAGGTTACGCTATGGACGTGACGACATTCCTCTTCATCTCGTATGGTTACAATTATCCATCTCAATTATAGTTTCAACACAGAGACAGAGAGACACTCTCCGATTGAAAAAAAACACACACACACACACACAAATTGAAATAGAAAGCTGAAAAATCACATTTACACGTGAATATAGCCTAGAATTGAAACGTTTCGTCTGGTAATTGCCTACGACAAAAGCTCGCGGATTTTATCAGCATGTTTTGAGGATGATCCACAGCCTTAAGTCACCGGTGCTTCCCTTCGTCGTTCAACCCTTCGCACAGTGTGTTTCCGTAGCTGGGAGGCACGTTACACACGCCTCGACAAACTTGCAACGTTCGATGCCTCGAACCAAGGCGACCGTGTAATTAGATCCTTGCCTCGTGGTGCTATGTGTGTACAGTAATTACATTTATGACGCGCGAACATGTGAATATCGATTGAGATGTCCTGCGTCGCTTGTTCATTGCCGCTCTCAATCGTCCTCATCACGGGACGTGCGCGGCTACTATGCTATGCGTCACCACGCTCTGTTGTTATTGGTGAATTCGTTGCTTATGTTGCGGCTCTGATGACGCGAATATCGTGGAATATTGGCTGTTTGTCTCTTTACGTTTCGGTAAAATAGGGTTTAGCGCGGACAATGCTGGTTAGTTAATTTTTGAAGAAGGTACAAACACAGTGATGGACAAAAGGTAATGTACGCGGGAAAAATTGAATCATCGTGAATTTGCCTCCTCGTAACAATTCACGGCGAGTACGACAGACAAAATTTCATTGATATACCAGAAGCACTATACAAGAAAACAAATATCAATCAGTGGTAATCTACACAGATTCATTGACTACGATAAACGCGATAACAAACACCAATACCACCAAAAAGCACGAAGTCATACAAATTGTTCAGGAAACATACACCGAACTTACCAACGACCATAAACAAATAATAATCACCTGGATCCCGTCACACCAAGGAAAGCCGACTCCTTGGCCAAAGAAGCAACAACAGACTGAACAAACGAAGCCAACATCCCAATCCCACGCCAAGACCAACTAGCTTCAACGACCAAAGCGGAAAGAGACGAATGAAACGGAATTTGGACTACGACAAATAGTACCAAAATACACGACACAGCACGCCATTTCTACCAAAAGATACCAAACAACAATATAAGCAGAAAAGAAAGGATAGCTGTGACTAGACTTCGAGTCGGACACTCCAAGATCGCACACGAATAAGCAAAACAGAACCATCTTTCTGCAACACCAGCAACCAACAAATCACCACCCAACACCTGCTGCGTGAATGCAGAAAATACCGAAACTTAAGAAGTAAATACGGATTAAACCAAAACACCGCTTTAACCTGCCAGAAACAACAAAAAAACGTTATTAAGGAGACCCAACTACTAGACCAGAAAATTCCAGCACGTCGCTAAAGACCTCGTAGTCGATGCGACTCTAAACATATAAAAAAAAAAAAATTTCATCAAATAAAGTAAGTACCTACTTCAGATGTGATGTAACTTACACCGAGTTCTGCCCGAAGAAGATGTGTTTTGATAGAATAAATCATTCTCCATGTTTTATTATAATTTTGTGGAACAGAATCGTGCAACAACCTACGACCGACATCACTGCAAAGTACTGTGTAACTTTTACTTTACTAACTTTGAGATCGTTTTTTTATAAAGTGCAGATGGAAAATCAAGGATAAAAGTTCCAGGATCACAGAAAAATGTTTTTCATGGCTAGAGCTATTATAATTTTGAAGGTTAAAGTCTTCCCTTTACATGTACGATCTTTCTCCGCTTTCTTTAAACGTCAGAATCGAATGACAAAAATATCAAAAAGTCTTGCCATTTAATCCTGATGTTCGATGTTCAATAAAATGGCAAAGAAAAATCGTACAGTAAGTTGCAAAGGGGAAAAATTTTTTGATGTTTCCAGAGATACTTGAATTTTTATAATTTTCGAGAATAAAAATGTCCTTGCCACGTGATGTAAAAACTAACGCAATAAAGTAGTGACTTCAAGCTATATGATTTTCTTTTACAAAATTACAACAGTTTAAAATGTAGACAATTTTCATCCGTATCTATTAATATTACGATGTTTAGTAGCAAGTGAAAAATATTTATATTAAAAAAAATTTATATTTCATAAATTTTCATGAAAAATAAACATTAATAAATAGTGGAAAGCAAAGTTTACTTTTCACTAAATCAACTAGTTGATCGGTATATGACAATACGAAATTTATATTATTTTTTTATAACGAGTATTGATTCGTAGAATTAGGTTTCAAATTAAAATATGGAGGAGAAAACTATTGGAAAATTACTTCGACTAGGAAAAACGATAACGTAAAAAGTTTCAAGTTTATTTCTATGTTGTGGAATATTTCCTTATGGCGAAGTACTTAATTTAAAAAATATTTTCATGTTTACGTTTATTGAACCGATGAACTTTCTACGATTAATTCATATTCAAATTCAAATTTACGATTCATTTAATGTATTACTATCCAACTAAAGTACGACTTTAGAAATTCAACTTTTACGATGCAAAGTGCAGAATGTCGATAAAAAAGTGCAACGTTATTCACATTCCGCATGTTAAAACACTTCGATATAAGAGAAAGAATTTTCGAGAAAATTTCATTTCATTTCACTTCCATCAAAAATCAATTTCAATCAAGCTTCGGTATTAATCTAACTTTGCTGGTGTGACCAATCAAGACTTCGTGATTAATCAAATTCTCGTTAGTTTCGGAATGTTGCACTCCAAATAGAGGAAACGAATCTCGACGAGTTGGCGTGACTGCTCCCTATTGCCGATCTTTATTAATGAGAAACTGACTTTAAAGCGTTCGATGCTGCTCGATCTTCGATCACGTAGGCAAGAAAAAGATGATCCCTCGTTAATCACCGGCGACAGAGGACACGAAGGTAATATCACGTCGGTATCGAAGGACGCGTCAATGTTGGGAAGGCGGGTGGCTCAATTTGGCGTGGCTCCAGAGCGGACAGATGTTCCTAATTCTTAGTTTGATAAACGACCGTCTGATCTTGATTTTTCCACCGTCGTCGCTAGTGTTTCTAACGGTGTGATGCCTCTTGGAGCAGTCGCTGTCCCTCACACGTCGCTTTAAGAAAAAAAAAAACAGCCGGTGATCCGAGACACTTTGAATCGATTGAAATCGGAAGTCGTGTCCTTGTTTTAATCCTTGTAGCAAAGAATGCACAGAATATACAGATGTATCAACGTATTTAAGTATGTATTTATGAAAAAAATAATTACTTTTTCCATGTCACTTCCAAAAGTAAACACATCAATAATAAATTAGCTGAAATTAGTTTTTATTTTAGTTAAAATGTGCCTGATTTAACCATTTACGCATAAAATTGCCTATGACACTTTTATTACACGTATTTCATGTATTTCGATGATTTTTAACGTGTTGCAAACGCAGGGAAAGAGGGAAAAAAATAATTTCACGTGAAGCTGTACCTTCAAGTTAGGATACAAAGGACTAAATCGCAAACAAGCAGAGAACTTTGTGTCCAAATTGCAATATAGTTTCAGTTTTAAGCATATTTAAGTGTAGGCGAAACAAGTGATAAATTTATTATTTTTCAATCATTTCTGTCCAGTTGATATCGTACCGACGAGTTCGAAAAGAAAGCGACGAATTATTTCATACGGTTCGGTCGCTCGTTACGGTCCGCGCACCAGTTACCAGCGCAATGGGCTAATGCTGAACTGACATAAACGAACTAGGTGGATCTTTTTTTGTTTGTCGTGCACGATGAATCACTTGCACTTTGCACGAAATTTTTATAATTAATTTCATGCCTTGTCAGCACGATTTATGACATGTTTGTTACAACGTTTTCTTTAAATTTAGCAAGAGAGACTTTACCTTTCATGTAGTTAACTTTTCAACATGCATATTTGTTAACATACTTGCTCAACTAACCCAAACCTAACCCAAAGGCGAAACGAATAATAGATTCATTACCTCTCAATCATTTCTATCCAGTTGATGTCGTACGAAAAGAAAGCGACGAGTTATTTTGTACGGTTCGGTCCGCAATCTAGTTGCCAGCGCCGGTGATTTAAATTCGTACGGGGCAATTTGAATTTCGTTCGAGGTGATTTAAATTTGTCGCGCGGAATGCCAACGATATAGATTCGAGACGATCCGAAGTGTCTCGGGTCTCATCGTCGGAGACAGCTTGGCAGGATGTCGAAATCGGAACGACTACGTAATTACGGCCGCGATTGTGACTCTGACACTCGACACACAACGACGCACGCGCTATCCAATCGAACATGCCGACACAGCAGCCGCAATTGGCATAACACGTCCTGTTCTACGATTCCCAGTTCCTGTAATAATTCAATCTCGTCGACAGTTCTCAAATGGCCCGGAGTTTCTGATGGCTGCGCAGTAAGTACCGTACGGTCGATGGAGCAGCATTCGCAAAGTTTCGAGCTTCGTTGCGTGATATTTCTCGTCGCAAAATACCACGTAATTTGTAACTCGTAATCCGTGTAAAATATGGAAGGGGAAAGGCAACGCATTTGCTCGAAAGAAACCCCAATTGTGTTTTTTAAACACTGGCGCTTGCTCGATGATTTATTAAGTAAACTTTTGACTTGGGATAAATCTTTCTTTTAAAACTTTTTGCTGAAACGTAGTTTTGAGTCTAGAGATCAATTAGTTGAAAATTATATATTGAAATTGAAATATTAAATTTAAATTTTAATAGAAAACAAAGCGTTGGTTTAATTAACGTCAGCTCGGTGATATCAATTGTTTACGCCAACGTGGTAGATTTTTTTTTTGTGAACAGATCAAAGTTAATTGCATTGTATTTTATATTACATTGTATCTATGTACAATATCTTATATGCGTTGTATGAAACATCTTGAAATTTCGTCAACTAACGTCTACCATGATTATATTGGTAAAATTTGAAACCAATCTAAAAATTTGTAGAAATTTTAAGGTATTTATTGTAGACATATATACTATAAAACCAGTAGCATGAAGTAGCACTCTAAGTATATAACGAGCCAGAAAACATAAAGGAAGAGAGAGTGTGAAATGACGAAATGGCCAAAATTGGGAAAGGCCGCTAAATTATAGAAATTTTCTATTCTCAAAAATTTGTTGATACTGTACGAAAATAATTTACCGTTGTTTCACGGCCCAGACTTTGCACGTGAGTATAGGACGAATAAATACGCGGCGAGATAACCAAAGTTAAAAAAAATCCAAGCTGTGAACAATAAACTTTATAAACGGATGGTTAGGTAGACGAGATACAGTCGGTCGTTAGTTCGGGCATGGAAATTCAGTTGCTCTAATATAGCCAGCACATGCTGCAACCGAGTGTATACTGAACGGTACCTACCATCGCACACATACACGTGATAACAAATTTGAAATTCTTATACGAGGACGTTCCATTTTAATCTTTACACGAAATTATCTCCGGTATCCGGTTTGTTATTTACACGCACGAGAAATCTTGTACAGTGGCTACGAAAAGAATTTGCGCAGCATCGTATCATAGTATTTACTGGATCGCTTCACATGAACTAGGCATCTGAATTCATAGTTGAAGTTTTTAACATTTATAATTTCCTTGAAAACGTTAATCATAAATTAATATATATATATATATATATATATATATATATATTCACTATTGTAAAATAAAGTTGTAATTAGATTGAAGACGTTTATGAAAATTTATGATTTTAAGTATATAAATGATGTATGTTATATAAATTAAGTATGTATATTAATTATGTATGTCATATAAATCAAGTGTGTATATTAGTTATGTATGTCATATAAATTAAGTATGTATATTAATTATGTATGTTATATAAATTAACATATTAAATTATGTATATAAATATACTATTAAATTATATTAAATTATATATATTATGTATATTAACTATGTATGTTATATAAATTAACATATTAAATTATGTATATAAATATACATGTTAAATTATATTAATTATACATATATTAAATTACATATATTATGTAAATTAATTATGTATGTTATATAAATTATGTATATAAAAAAAAATGGAATCCAGATAAAGGACTGCTTTACGAAATATCATAATACATATATCTCAGATATTTTCATATTTTTACATAATATATGCATTTGGTGTATTCTCTTATAAACAATTAATAATTATTAAATTAATAATTTTGTGGTCCATTTCTGAACATCCGTACTTGTTGTTTAAACATTTTTTTAAATTATACTGTTACCAGAGACGTGATCTTTTTGAATTGACGAAGCATCAATTGCATTTTGTTAATTAATTAGCATTTACTAAATTTCTCAACATTTAATGGCACGTATTTCTGTACAAAAGATTTGGTATTACGAGAGTGAAATATACAGCCTGATAAAAATCATATAATATATTAATAACTGAAAATAATAGTATACGTACTAATTGCTGTATGCTTCATTTATCCAGAAATATACTTCCAAAATGCCAAAATCATCTTCCGTTATCTTTCGTTTCTACGAATTGCATGCATTGTTAGGATACGATGTCTGTGTATTCAACAAGAACAAATATATCAAATCCATGACACAACGCCCTCAAGAGGAATTCTTGAACACGGAGTCTGTTCTCCCTTGGGTCTAATGCCGATATTCACGTTACTATTATCTTGTTAACCTCTCATTTCTTAAATTGATGCTTGGAGTCCTACGAGTACCATCCAGATCGGAAACTCCCATTGATTTATTATTATAGTAAAGCCATATATCCATTATGAATCGATGGAAACAAGCATCGAGATTTTATTTCACTTATTAATCTACTTATTTACTTCGCAAAATATTAGCTTTTTGTAATTCACAGTTATTACCATCGCAACGACAATAATGAAGTTGTGTTTTGTATTGTTTCTACAGTCGAAGGTATTTAAAGAAAGTTATTTATATTGTTTGTAACAATAGGTATCTTTTTGTTGTGGGATATTAATAAAAATCATATTATTCGATCGCTGTGAAAATAACAGCTTGCCATTTTAGAACTTAGTTAACTTCTCTGGGCAATCAAACTAAAATGGAGCTAGCGTTCTAGCACGAGTTAAACAATTTTGAAATTTCATAAATATATATAATATCACATGTGTATAATTGTATGAATATTCATCAACTTTTACAATCTTTTTTTTATCTCGACATAGAATTGTTAGTTTCAAGAAGTCTCATTGTAAAAATGGTGGTCAACTGTATTACAAAAATTTTCAGAAAATAAAAAAGCAAAGACACAGTCTATTTTCAAATTCAAGATAACTCGTGATAACCGAGATTAGTTATGGAAGTAACACGATGTACTGAATTTGTAAATATCAATAAAGGAAAAACTTATTTAGATTAATATTTAAAATAATGTAAATATCAAATTTGCAATTTTTTTGAGGTTAAAATATTTTCACGGAATCAGAAATATCATTTTATAATATAATAATTTTTGTACTAATATATTACAATAATATAATATTAATAATAATAATAATATTGTAATAATTGTAAAATTTTTACAATATAATATTGATAATAATAATAATATTGTAATAATTGTAATTCACGTAATTTATATAATAATAATAATAATAATCGTAACATAAAAAAATGATAAAAATAACACGATAAACACACATTTTTCGTTTCATCAAGGTTTTTGAATTAAATACCTATTTTTCTGCCATAGTGAACATTTCAAAAATTCTTATTAATCTGTAAGATTCATTGACGCTATCAGTACTGTGCAATTTTCCTACATATCACTTGCACTGTCGCAGAAACAGAATATGTAAAAATCTCGTTGAAGGATATATGTTATATTATTTTACAAAAATATTCAAATGTTCGAGAAATATGGAAAGAATCACAGATATATCGACTCTTGAGTACTAACGAGGTTAATTTTGTCAATTTACATAATGAACATTTATCCTCAAAACTGTCTACGGTATTGTGTTTTCAAAAAAAAAAACATTTCTCGTACCCAATTACCAATCCGATTTTTGGTTCTCGATCGTATCTGGAAATTACAAAAGGTACCCCGCGAGTATGGAAAGCTGAGGCGCGAACCGGCCTTTTCCAACCCCCGAGTTTGCCAACTATATGAGTGAATCTATCGTAACGACAAATTTCCTCATCTAACTTTCTACGCCGAGATGAGATGATCGCTCAATGCCACCATCACTGGCGCCTGCTATCTTCACTATAACTCCGCTCATCCACCAACCTGTTTCCCCTCTCCTGTTCTCCCTCCTCCGCTGCTACACCTTCGGGGAAAATTAATGATAGAATCCGAGAGTTTTCTATAGGGAACTTTACCGTTAGATCCCCCAGTACGGAAGAAATTCGCAAAGACGACAGAATGGAAGGCAACGACAATGGATTTTTCTCGGCGCTCGATCCGTGAATGGACGATTGCTGCTGTCCCCTTTCGAGACCCGTTGCTTTTACATATACGCACAGCTCACGCGGTGACCAGATATGTATCACGGATCGAATCGTATGAATTATTTTACAATTGGTCAATCGTTTATTTATCAGGTCGTCACAGGTAATTAAAAGTTTTGACATTTTAATTTTCTACTACTAGTCAAGTAGTGATTTAAGACATTCAATACAAATTCTTACTATTAGTAAATTATTATTATAATTATGATACAATTAGGAAAAAATTGTAATTATCTATTTGTAATAGATATAAGAAATTGTACTTATCAGGTCGTCACAAGTAATTAAAAGTTTTGACATTTTAATTTTCTACTACTAGTCAAGTAGTGATTTAAGACATTCAATACAAATTCTTACTATTAGTAAGTTATCATTATAATTATGATACAATTAGGACAAAATTATAATTGTCTATTTGCAATAGATATAAGAAATTGTATTTATCAGGTCGTCATGAGTAATTAAAAGTTTTGACATTTTAATTTTCTACTACTAGTCAAGTAGTGATTTAAGACATTCAATACAAATTCTTACTATTAGTAAGTTATCATTATAATTATGATACAATTAGGACAAAATTATAATTATCTATTTGCAATAGATATAAGAAATTGTATTTATCAGGTCGTCATGAGTAATTAAAAGTTGTGATATTTTAATTTTCTACTATTAGTCAAGTAGTGATTTAAGACATTCAATACAAATTCTTACTATTAGTAAGTTATCATTATAATTATGATACAATTAGGAAAAAATTATAATTATCTATTTGTAATAGATATAAGAAATTGTATTTATCAGGTCGTCACAAGTAACTAAAAGTTTTGACATTTTAATTTTCTACTACTAGTCAAGTAGTGATTTAAGACATTCAATACAGATTCTTACTATTAGTAAGTTATTATTATAATTATTATAATTAGGAAAAAGTTACAATTATTTTAATTGAGATTTTCTAATTAATTATTATTAATGTTGATAATTTTTTGATGCTTGTATTCTCCGTTTTTAAATATGTTGTCTCATTATTTCATTCCTTGTGTCAATACATAATATTGCAATATTGTAATAAATATATAAAAAACAATATGAACTACCAAAAAAGCTATCTCCATTTGGAGAGCAATTTACTATAAAAAAAAAACTATCACACGGAATTTCATTAATTTATTAATCGAACATTTTTGCCTTTCTATTAATTCGGATATGAGAGGCTCTATTGTACTCCTTATTTTTCGATTAATGTCATTGTTCTGTAAAATACAATATTCGTAATACTGTAGCGAATGTTATGTAGCGTTTTGAGGAAAAATATATTTACAATGTATTTAAAATGTATAAAAAATAATATTATTTAAATCGTCAGAAGTATTTGTATATTCGTATGTGTCACTATGCTGTGCTATAAGCTATACTGTAATAGTATACCGTAGTTAATATACTGTTCTATACTCGTCATTATATGTATATGACTAGAAATTTCATTATTTTATTTCCAGTGAAGTTTGCAAATTTAATTTCATTACTTTGACTTTTTTTTATCATCAATTTGAACGTGAATAAATAAATGTATATTGTATACAAAAAGAGAATAGTGTGTGCGAATGAAGATTAATTATACAATTTGTAGTACAATTTCGATTATTTTACAACGAAATGAAATTTGTTTACGTCCCTTTTCATTCTCCGTAACAATAGAAACGCTGTCAAGCTTTTTGAAAAAAGCTTCGAAATTTCACATGAAATACACAAGAAGACATTTATTTTCTTACCATCTTTGTTAACTTCACACTAGTTTCTCATTATCTTTATCAACTTAAAAAAGTTACCTATGGTACTAGCATATCTTGAAAGCATTTGTTACTTAATCATGCCTTCATAATAGATGTTGAATGATACATCAATTCAATTGTAAGGGCTGTCGAGTGACTGGCTCTTTTCTATTCATCATTCAGAGAAGACAGCATGATAAACAGCGTGATAAGCAACGTTTCTAAAACTCTGCCGAAAACAAGTTAGTCAATATACGCTAAGTTTTCAATGGAAATTGAAGGATGAAAAATTCATAAACATTACTCATTTCGGCACTGGAGGAAATAAATTAATCGTCTATCTATGGTTTATTAATATTGATATTGTCTACCTATTAAACATAAACTCTGGCACGTGTATATGTACACGTGTATATATCTACATTATTAATGTAATTACACATATAAAATTCAATATAGTTACATATAGCTCAAGCATATACTTTAATATAATATAATACTTACTATAATATAATATAATATTGTACTTTACTATGATATAATATAATTCAATTAATGGAATTAGGACGGAGTATAGAATGTTATTTAATGCTCAAATCTCCACCGATACGAAATCGAGATTATCGAGGATTAGACAGAGCTAATTGACTCTTGAATTATGTATGATTTAAAGTTCCCTTTTTTTTTTTTTTTTACATTGTGATCATTAAAATTTATTGAATAAGCTTCTGCTTGGTAATTAGTGAATAAATCATTTTTAGACTGATTTATAAAGACATAATTTCATAAACTATCTAAATTTATAAGTATAATAATTAATACAATTAATGTAGTTCATATGTAATTGGCAATCTTTGCGATATGACATAGATGCCAATTATGAATATTTAGTTCATCTATTGACTGTCACTCGAATGCTCATTTAATACGTTGTTCACGTGTATATTTAACGAACGCAATGATAATTACGTCAACTTGCACGATCTTTCACCTTCGACGCAACTTCAATATAATGCGCAACATTGACGATACTTTTTCGTCAAACAGCACGACCGACCGTTTCATTAAACTTTAATTAAACTTACAATACGCGCGCCCGCTGTTCTCGCGGGCATCTTAATTACGAATTCACCGCGGTCGACAATGGAATGAAAGCAGAAAACGTCCGAGTGGCGTTTATCAGACGAAGGAGGCAAACGGAGGGAAAAGAAATAGACGGAGGAACCGAAAGGAGAAAGGTAAACAGAAGAATAAGAAACCGGGCAAATGGGCGGGTCTATTTAGCGAAAAGGGGGAGATGGAGGGGGGGGGACGATTAACGTTTCGCAAAATATCCACTTGGTTTTCTATCGGCGCGTCTCGACGGTAATGAGCTTCACCGAAGGGGTATCCCCCTGGTTTTATTCACCTTTCTGTTTATCCGTCCGCGTTGTCACCGCCGCTCAATTACAAACTCTTCAGCCGATGTCGCTCCCTACTTTACCGGCCGTTGTCCTCGCGCTTACCGAGGAATCGGCCGATGTTTCGGCTACGCGCGCGCATGCGCGCATCGGGGCGCACGCAATTTGAAATTGAATATACTGGCGAGTGGGAGGAAAGGTGGAGAATTGAGGAAGGGAGAGGAAGGAGGAAACGAGACGAAGCGCGAAGAGAAGAGGCCTCGTCAAGTCCCGCGGAAAACCGGGGGCTCTTGACGCGACGAATGAAATTATTAAAACGTCAACGCCACGTACTAGCCGGCGCGACCGAGCTATTAGGCAGCGCTGGCGCGAGAAAAAGACGAACACTCTCTCTCACTCTCTCTCCGGGCGAGAGCGTTCAAAAATGTGGCTTCAACTTATTCCGCGAGACCAGCCAGTCAGCAATTTCCCTGTGAAATTCATTTTAACCTTTCCCCGTCGACGATTCACGCCGGTTTGCGTTTAAACCGCCCTTTCTTCGCTCCGCTTCAGGCTCAAGCGGCGGGTATTTGAATTTTATCGCATGGCTAATAACACTCGGCCGGGGCGAGGAGCTACTCTTCGAGCGAAACGACAAATCGACTTAACGGGACTTTTTCTCTCACTCGAGGAACGTTTAATTCGTTTTCCAAACACGACACGGCTGCTCGACTGATCGATCGACGCCGCTTCTGTATTCGCGAACGAAGGCTGTCACGTAATTCGGTTTTGCGTCTTATCACCCTGAAGGTACGCGTAGGTTAAATGATAGCGCGCGATCTCGCATTAAATTGACCGAGGACTTGATACTTGGAAACTTGCAACAAATTCACGGCGAATCGTTACTTTTATCGTGCTTAATATTCAGTTTTAGGTATAACTTTAAAGTTTTGTGTGAAGTATGTATATTTTAAATACTAAGCTTCGTGACGCTACGACACTTAAATAGTGAACGTCAATTAAAGTAAAATTATAAATTTACCATTTCGAAATTTACAAAAAGTTATACTTGGAATTAAAGATTAAACATCACCGGAAAGTTTTTCTTTTTATAATTTGTCGTATATTAACAATGCTAAAAGGTGCAACAGAAAGAAATATATACTCTAGAAAAATTTCGAGGAAACATTTCTTCGTTTTCAAAACCATTTAGATTACATTTAGAATAATTTCTGAAATGATATGCTCAAACTGAGACAACTCGTGTGTTATTCCAGAACTGATGTACTTATAATAATTTTTTTCTTCTTGCTCTTGTTATATTTTTGTATTATTGTTCCTTACTGTATTACTTTTTTACTGTTATGCCCCAATAATGGACAAATTCTATCATAAACGATCAAAATTGCAAGAAGAGAAACATTTTTGTCGATTCTTCGACTGTAACAATTTTTGCGTTGTTATAATTAAAAAAGATAACTGAATGTAAAATAAAGTAAAGTAAAGTATCTACAGAAGATTTAACCGTGTAATTGCAAGGGCAAAGAGTATTTTAATATCTTCAATGTTTGTCTTTCAACACTTCAATATTGTGACACGTAATATTTTTTCAAATTATAAAGAGAATGGAAACATATACATTTACTCGCAAAATTAAATAAAAGAGCAATTAACAATGTATTGAAAATTACTTCAAAATTGCTGTTCCATAAGAAATGAAAAATTTGATTTACCGTGTTCATCGTCTCTAGCCTTCATACATTATTAACTATGTTTTTACTCGCTCACAGTAGAATCGAGTGTATGTCAAAAAATAATAAATCTCACGGTAAATGTACGATGAGAAAAATATGTTATTTTACGTGTTGTTATGTTTCAAGAAAATCATAGACTATTACTAGGATGCACATAATCTATAAAATGTTCAAAATATAGTACTCGTTACGATATTTACTAAATAAAGCAATTTTTAACTAATTCATTTCTCTAGTCATAATTAAAAATGTTAAAAATTGTCAAATGTTAAAACCGTTAAAAATATGTTAATTATATTTATAAAAATATGAGTTTTCATAAATACATCCGCATTGCAAAATGGAACTTCAATGAAGAAAAATGGAACGTTTGAAAACGTTCTGTTCACTGTAAAACAATCAAAATAACCGTAATATGAAAATATACGAAAATATAAGGAAATATTATTTTAATTATCCATTCAAATTCCGTGGAAATGACATAGAAATCTACAATTTTTCCCTCATCATACAAAATGTCATAAACAGACTGGAAAAAGCAAGTGGATCATCATTATTGTCAATTGCATTCACATAATCAAAATTTTACGTTATAAATTAATATAAATTAATATAAAATACTTGTACTATCTTATATTTTGATATTTTACAGGTTGTGTAGTATTAATGGAGAACAGTAAATATCTACGTATTTCAAGCAGGACAAATTGCAAATGATTAATATGGCCATCAGCTATATTGTATATTAGTATACAATAACAAATATCAGCCAATTTTATAGATCCATTATTAAATTTATCGTGATGCAAATTACTGTTAAAATGTTTGAAAATATTAACATTAAATACATATTAATTACATCTAAAAATATGAACTTGCACGAGGACAAAAAGAACCAAAGAACCAAGACAACCATAATGTGAACAAAACGCAAGGAAATATTGCTTCAACTGCCATAAACATTGAATAATCTTAATCCACTTAATCGTCCTCACTTAAAACAACAAATTTTGTTGATTATACGTAAAAACGATACAGAAACCTTCAATTGTTCCCCTACTTAAAAGCCCCTATTTAGAAATATTAACATTAAATATATATCAATTACATCTAAAAATCTATGAACTATGTACGAAATTGAAGTTTGAAGAACATAATGTAAACTAAAAGCAGGGAAATACCGCTGTAATTATCATAAGCGAATTTGTCTCAGCATCGAGTAATCTCAATCCACTCGTCCCCATCGCTTGAAATAACAAATTCTGTTGGTTGTACACGAGAGAGAGAGAGAGAGAGTGACATAGAAATCTTCAATCTTTCCCTTCCCCGAGCCGCGTAGAACGCAGCGTGCAAACAGAGCGGAAAAAGCAAGTGGATCGTCGTTATTGTCGATTGCACGAGCGGATATAGTATATACGCGGCAGCCGTCGTTTCCCATCTGCCTCCCGGATCGGGAATCGATCCATGAAGCGCCCGATCAGCGACTGCATTATACATTCACCCTCCAGGACCGGTCGTAGCCTACCGTATACCTTAACATAATAAGATCGCATTATACAGTATACACAAAATTTCCAGTTTAAACGCGGCCCACGTTCGCGAGTCTTAAGGCCTTGTCGGGGCCGGGCGTTTAAGTTTCGCGAGTTCGCCGAGTACACGAAAAGTTAAGAAGCACGACGATATCGCCGCGTGGTAACGGCACGTGCGTAGTCTGAACAGCCGCGAAATCGAAAGTTACTCCTCGGGCTCGCGTAACTCTTCCGCGGCGATTCCGCCCGGGGTCCGCTCACCGTACACTGTTTCCATACAGTTTGAAATATCGTTGTACTTCGCCGTCGTGATCCTGGGGGGAGGATTCGACCTCTGCAGCCCCCGCCCTCGGGCTCGATATCGAGTCACGCTGGATCAGAGAGAGCAGTTATCGAACAAACTATTCGATAAGAATTGGGAACTAAGCCTGGGATTTAATATGTCCTTTCTGTTTTCTTTTTTTTTTTCTTTCACGACGAACGCGGGGTTTGTACACTTGGTCTCTCTTGTTTCACTCTCTTTCTCTTTGTATGGTGTGGATTTTTGTGCATTTTCAAATTAAATCCAAGTATCCAAGAACACTTTCACCGAAAAAACAGGAAACTTTAATAATTATCACACACCTAAGAACCAGCACACGAACACAAAATTTAAAAAACTATACCACCCACCTGCACTCATTGCAATAACCATCTATTAACAATAACCCACATACTGCACGAATCAACGCAAACAGAAACCTGACTTCTCGAAATGACATACAAAGAGTATTAAAATATCTCAAAAACTTAAACTGCTACTCACGTATCTAATGGCACCGTCGTCGCTAATGATACGACATTAAAGAAAAATAAAAGAAGAAGGAGAAGGAGAAATATTTTATATTGAACATATAATGTTTCAAATAAACGATATATTTAGAAATAAAGATATTTATGTCTGGTTGTAAAGCTTTAATTTTTTATTTCAGACGTAGGTAAAGAAATTAAATAGAAATTTGTCATTGCGCGTTGTAACAAATACTCCGCGTTAGGTATACTTTTCTATGTTACACGCGTCCAATACATTTTTGAATAAAACGCATAAGAATCCGCAATCCAGTTATATGTTTCATTTATATAAATTAACAGCTTATGTAATTGAAATTCATATTATTATACTGATTATTCCTATTATTTTTTTTTTTTTTTGTTTATTTAATCATCCCTTTTTTTCTCATCTTTCGTTTCTCTATCTCTTTCCTATTATTTCTTCTTTGTTAAATTTCCACAAATGTATTGATATTAATTATACGATATCAATTATTGTACACGGTTTGGTCACTCGTTACGGTCCGCCAACCAATGCGCAAGCCCTTCCAACCTACCAAAAACACTGTGTTACTCCGTGCTTTGTTTCGTCGTCGACGAGAATTTCTTTCGCAGATCCAAAGGAGCAACAAAGACGATTCAACGCAATCGAGCCACGCGGTTCAGCCTCTATACTTACCCAAGCATCATCGCGACGCACATCTTTCTCGCGCGCCAACGCTTAAAGCAACGTTTCATTGTCCATTCATTGTTCCAGAGCGATCAATCTGCCATCAGATTGGCAAGTTCCTCAACTGCGCCGCGGAAATTACAATGTGCCGGGT
This sequence comes from Tetragonisca angustula, assembly GCA_036937485.2. Taxonomy (NCBI): domain Eukaryota; kingdom Metazoa; phylum Arthropoda; class Insecta; order Hymenoptera; family Apidae; genus Tetragonisca; species Tetragonisca angustula. The sequence goes on along the minus strand of JAWNGG020000393.1, from coordinate 47,471 downwards.
TCGTTCATCCGTTCATCGGTCGGTCCCCCGTCGTCCGTTTGGTCGGGATGGTCGGGTTTCCAGCGATTATGTCGTATAATCCGCGGTGGGTGCGTTTGTCATGAGCTAGGCGGTGTGTAGACCGTTGGTGTCGGGTGTCCCCGTGGGTGATATTCCCTGTTATCCGAAACGCGGGGGTTGTTATCCCGCAGGACTTACCACACGGAAGCGGCGCTGCATAGCGCGCGAAAGCAGCATGGGAGGGGTGTGAGGCGGCGTGAGGTGGCGCGACGGAGGTTAGCAAAGAGAGGGTGGGCAAGAAGGGGTTCGAAGGATCGGAAAGGGAGCGGCCGGTCTTTGGACTAACAGCGGGCATTAATCACACCGCGTCAGAATTTACCGTGATCTCGGTGAATTTGCAATTAATTCGAAATTGCCGTTGCCGTTGTGTTTGTAGGGTACGTTTAGATGACAATAAACGAGAGAAGGTCGTATTCGACGAATTCTTCAGGCTCGAGCGTTTCGGGGATTCCGGCGGCGTCCAGCTGATTGCGTTAATTGATGCATCGATTCATTCTCGTCCGGTAAATAATGGAAAAGTTGTATTACTTCTATCGATTAATCTTTTCCCAGGGACTAGTTGTCTGTTGAAGTAACATATGGATGATACGACGGTTAAAGCAGAAATAATAAATACTGGACGAATATTCCATTTCAAATCGTTTAATTCAGAATTCTTAATTCACAAACAGAGGCTTTGAGAGTGAAACAAGTGTTTTTGATTATTCTACACAGGACACTCTGGCGATAGAAATTTTAGTGAAAGGGAACAGAATTTCGAAAGTTCTTGCTATTCTGTGAAATCTTTTTTAATCAGCCGATCAAATGTTTAGGCGAAACACAATAACTGGTTAAAACAATTCAAGACCTAATAATAATTCTAGTAATTTCAAAATTTAATAGTTAAGACAAATAATAATTTAAGACAATTATAACTAATATAATTTAATAACAATTTCAGACAGAATGCAAAAGAGACACAAAGTAAAATTAAACGCCAGTAACTTGGGCGATCCAATAAAGACTGCTTACAAACGTAACTATAACTCAACGATACCACTCGAGAGTTGATGGAAACGGTTCGTCTCTCGGACAGACGCCCAAACATTAATCATATCGCGTCGCAATTTCGCCGCGATCGCAGTAAATTTGCAATTAATTCGAAGTTACCGCCACCGTTCTGCTCTTAAGACGAGTTCCTCGTTTACCAGCCGAGTGAAACGTACATGTACAATTCGTACACGAGCGACTCTAACGAGCGAGCAGAGCGTGTTGTACGCGCGCACGTGCGGCCACGTTTCCGTGAAACACTTATCGCGTGACGTAATAAATTGTCCGCGGTTTCAATTTAATTAATTAGCGGCCGGCTACGCATAAGCGAGCCAGCTACAGCGGGCGGTAGTGATTAAAATGAAAAATGGACGTTCGTTCTGATAACGAGGATTCGAGTGGACTTTATACACGGAGCAGTTTCGTTGGAACAGCAGGGACCCACAGCCAGCCTCGCCATAATTTGATTTGAAACGCTGTTATTTTCTGATCGAGGGACGAGAGCGGAACGTCCGAGATGTTTTTCACACGACACGGCGAATAGACGATGAATTTACGGGGCGGCTAGATAATTTTGTCGTCGCGGAATTTATTATACTTATAAACGTCGGCGGCCGCGCCGGCGGTATTAACCGGTTCGGCTTGCCCCGTTGATTTAATTAATCGCGGAAACGACGTGGAACATGTTCGATTAAATCGCTCGTAACGTCACTTTGTGTTTTACATTTACCAATTTACGGAGAGGTTTAATGAAGATAATAGTATTAGCGATGGGTAACGATATTCGGCGGGGGGGGGGAGGGGAGGGGAGTGAAATACCGAAAGGTAATACAATATCGGATTAAAGAATTTCGTGGACATTTATTTTGCGTTCAATCGTACATTTCTTTTTCCTTTTTTTCGCGTTAATGGCCAGTTCATAGCACTGAACGAAATAAATAAATTTAAATGGTAAACAAGTTTAAACGGTCAGTGTTGTAATAACTAGCGATTGAATTGAACCTGTATTTTTGAATTGCAACGCTTTGGATTTTTATATATTGCAAATGTAGAATTTACTAGAAATTGGCAACCATAATATCTAGAAAAATATATTTGAATTTTAAGTTACTGAAGAAGAAGTGAAATATCATATAAATATCATATATTATATCATATAAATTTGTTATATTGATAGATTTCTTATAACTTAATATTTACTTTTATTTATATTTATTATTATATATAGTATCTTGTAATATATAACATGTTTATATTACTTTTTCGTTAATGTATTTTATAGATATATTAAATATATTTATTGTTTGTGTGTATATTTTGTCGTTATAATTGCTCAAATTTATTATGAATATTTTCATATCAAGTTAAATATTTAAAATTTCTCCTCTGCAGTTTTGCAAATTGAAATGTGGAAAATAAATATTATATTAATTTTATGAATGTTAACTGAAAAGTGCAATACTCATTTAGTATATATTACCATTTTAATAGGAGCAAGTAACACAATGTTTATGCGTTTAATTTAAAATGTACATAAAATTACGTTCCAATTTTTTTTTTAGTAATTTTCTTATTTATTATGCTTAATAAATATTAACAGATAAATTTTAAAAAGTTCTTAATTAAGTTAATCTTTACTATATTATTTTATTAATCTTATTAAATTTCACTTTCAAACTTCAAATTTATTGTCCAACTATGAAGAATCATTCATCTTACGTTTCTCCAGTTTCGAAGGAAATATGTACATCATTCCAACATGTTTAGGAACAAATGAAATTTGCAAATTTCTTTAAAACAAATGAAAAATTCAAATTCTGTTTAGTATGATATTAAAATACAGGTCATTTTTTCCGGGGAAAAAAATGACCAAGTTATTAGAATATCGATGACGAAATTCCGACTAAAATTAAACTGCTTAAAAAATTCTTCCTCTTTTACGAACTATGTAAATTTTACATCACACACAGCTAAAGAATTTTTTCACCAATTTTAACGATTATAGGAATGATAACAGTTTGAAGGGAAAAGTGTTTGTAAAAAGATCTGACGCGCTGTCAAAATGTCGCGTTGAATTATAAAATAAACAAACACTTTACTCGCATTATTATCTCTTATGCTACTCAAATTTTTATCAATTATACCGAGAAATATATATAATATATATATAACAAATAAATTTATAATTAATATAGAATATATAAATAAATAAGTAATTGATATAAAATTGATATATAATGTATGAATAAATATATATTTAATATATTATATATAAATAAATGTGCAATTGATATAAAATATAAATTAGTAAGTATAATATATGTATATATATATATATAAATAAATATAATAAAGTATAATATATATAAATTAATATAATATATAATTAATAAAGTATATATAAATAAATATATAATTGATATAAAATATAAATATAATTATATATAATTAGTTAGTATACCGAGAAAGAAGAGATATAGTTAAAATATCCTTACTTCTCTCAGAAAAACATTGTACGAAGGAACTCTGTTTTGTCAAAACGGTTGAAAACGTACCTCCAAATAATAATTCAGAGGTATAATAGGTCAATTCAGAATCATTCCCTCCATCGATCCAGCAAAACAATACATACTCGCAGCTAGAAATATATTGTGCTACGTCTACTTATACGTTCATGCGTTGCCATTGTCGTCGAATTTTACACACCTGTAAAGATTACACGGGTGGTAGATTTACGAGCAATGGAATCGACGCAACGCGACAGTGGCTTCTGGCGGGTCATCAGCCACGTCAAACTACGATAAGACAAGGGCGAGCGACAGGTCGCGCCCTCCCGGACAATGGGGGCAGAGTCGATCTACGCTGCAGTAATATCCTTTTTTTTTTTCGGCCGAAAGTACGCCCCATCGAGTTCCCATCGGTCCCGAGGGACCGACGGTATTACAAGTAATTGTCACCCTGGGGTGGCCACGCCGAAGTCTCCCCATGTTCGTCCCTGCCATTCGATCCTGGAGCGAGACGGAAGACGACAGAAGCAAAACGATAGGAACGGCCAACGAATAGAGGACAAAAGGCATTAATAATTTCGAGTTGAAATTGAAACAAAGGAACGGGGGAAAGATATCGGAGACATAGAATGGCAGACACTATTATTTTTTTTTTTTTTCTCTTTCACGACGAATAACAATATCTGTAAAAATTGTAATGATGATGATAATCACTGTCGACCATATTCATTCACTGTATTATTATTATTCGTTATGTTATTCGTACATGTGAAAAGGTGTGTGCAATATTCTGGAAAATAGTAACTGTCAGGTTGTGGATTTTTATGCATTTATAAAAAATTTAAAGATACACAATATGCAAAATTATTGTATTAATATCACGACATGTAATGTGTACAGTATTAATTGCAACGATGTGTAAAGGAAATAATTTTCTGCTTAGGTTCAATTTCTTTCATTATATTCGTGAAAATTTTTGAATGCGTCCAATAATTATTAATATTAATAATATCAATGATATTACTAATATAATACTTTGTTTTTCAAGTTTTTATATTAATAACCGGTTTCAAAATTAATTTACTTCAGTCATCTTCTGCCCTAAAAGTTGCACGGAATTTAATCTAAAGTGTTTTTCACAAGTTCCCTAAGCAAACAAAAGAAATGTATTTCAATAACCTTCGCCATCACTTCAGTTTAAAACTTTTCATCTCTCGCAATTAATACAACAAAATTTCTAAATTGCACGTGCTTTTTATCAACACAATATTAACACTTTACAAATTCCTTAATCCATCAGATTACTTGATCCTCGCAATTTTTGAAACGTACGTATACGTACGTAAATTTATGGTATACATTCGAATTGTTTCCGCAGTTTCCGCTGGCAACTGATTGCGGACCATAACGAGCGACCGAACCGTATACAATAATATTCGTCGCTTTCTTTTTCAACTCGTCGAGAAGTGATAAATTTATTATTTCGTTTTACTTAAATATTGAGGAAACATTGCAATTTTGGAACAAAAAATCCTCGACGCATCGTCACTTCAAGAGGTTGACCTTTACATTCACTTTCGAGAATATTCCCGAATGCAAATATAGAATAGCAGACAAAGGGAAAAGGAACAAAGTTCCACGAGCACGGGCAGAAAATACAAGAGAGAGAGAGAGAGAGAGAGGAGAAAGATATTCGAAATCTATAAAAAGAGCAACGGCCAAGCGGAAAAGGAAAAAAAAGGAAAAAAAAGGAAGGAGAAGCAAACTCCCCATAATTTTCGAGCGAAACGTCCCGACGGTACGAGTGGCGAACCCCACTTGCCATCCGAAGTCCTAGCTCCGGGGGAAGGGAGAAAGTAGCGACGAACTTTCGCCTAACAAGTGGATGATTCACAAATCATCCCCAATTCCGCGTGCGCCACCCCACGCCGATGAGAAACTTCGTTTCAGTCTATAGCCCTCCTCCCAGTCTATGGCGACCAATAACTTTCTTTTCGTTCGCCTCGTTGAATTGAAAACAAAAAGACGAGAGGAATCGTCCGGGGGTGGGGGGAAGAGGGAGAGAATAAAAAGCAGACAGCTCGTGATTCGCTGTTTCAGGAATCTGGAGCTTAATCGAGGGTGCTATCGTTGGAAATTTAGACCCCCTTTTTATTTGTTTGACCCTCTCGATCGCCTTACACGCCACTCCTTCTCGACCTTCCAGTCGAGAACTTCCTTCCTCTTCGTTCGCTTTCGTTCGTAAATCTTAAGATTCGTAATTGCTCTCGTTCGTCTCGTGGCTTTCGTGTTCTGCGTGCCTGTCATTATCGCGCGCGTATACTCAAATTACGTTTTTAACAGAACGAACGATATTCGTGGATCCTCCATTCGTTCACATTCTATTCTAATATTTTTTAATACGATATTCAGTATTTATATTGTATGTAACGAAATGTTTAAATTGGACGTGTGTTCCTGTATTTTGTAATACAATTGATAGTACAGTGACACTTTACGGACACTCTATGATATAAAGTTTTATTCTTTTAAATTTTGAAACAAATACAGCAGTTGTCTTGAGACTTTCCAACATATTAAAATTATGCCAAAGGTATTTTTTTTATTTTTCACATAATTTTTATATTATTTGACATTATTTTAATTTTCAAAAGAAACATCTGCTTTCGTACATGTTACAGATTATGATAATTCCATTCAATTGACTTGATTATATTGCAATACTGTTGCAAATACTAATATATAATAATTAAATAAGTATATACGTATAATATATGTAATATATTTAATACATAATTTTAATACCAGTTATATATAATAATATGAAAGTCATTCATATAAATATATAAAAAATACGTTATTAAATAAATATTTATATTTATCTCAATGTAATTGAAACATATACGACAATAATAAAGAGATCCAATTAACAATGAAAGAACAATAGAACTCTTTGTAACGATTGTACAACAAATGCTTCATTATTTTCGTCGCGAAGTAATTACAATAAAATAATTATTCACAATAGTCATTCATAAAATATGAACTGAAATATCCTTAGTAATAAAAATGGATTACAAGAAGAATAATGAATATATGTGAAAGCGACATAAACTGTCAGTCTTTAGACGTATGCTCTATACTTGTATTCATGTCATATAACTTTTCTTTTTTTTTTTTTATCAAAAAATACAAAGTTTCCATCGACCAATGTTTTTTTCATTCGCATGTGATATCTACGGGCGAGCAATATAATTGGACAGCGGTTTGATCCCACAAACAAAGATAAGTTAGAAAAAGAAGAACAAAATTTTTTCATTCGAGGTTTCGTTTACGAGAAAATTGAGTTTGAAATAGGAATCGTCGACACGTACATGATAGTCATACGAAACGCGTTCGATAGAAGTTATACAGCTGACAATGAGTGCGCGCGGTGGTAGTTGTATATTTAACGAACTTGCAAGCTCGATTTTCTCGAAAATTTCTCCTGAAATTGAGAAGTTGTATTATTTCTGTTCGATTAATCTTCGTTTGTAGAATCTCTTACTTTATATTTAATTTACGTAGAATATATTATTTACATTATGAAATTATAAAATAATATATTATTTATATTAATTTATATAGAATAGTTGTTACTGTTATGAAAAGTTGTAAGGTATATTGTTTCTGTAAATAACTTATAAATATTTATTCTTTAAAACCTGGCTATTGAATCGATAAACAATAATCAACAGACTTGAATTAATATAACAGCACGTTTAATTCCTTTTGTTATCTTGAAAAGAAAGATCTCATAAGCAAATCATGTTATATCACTTAATTGAAATGTATGAATACTTAATTAACAAGATTAACTTAAAATAGGACAAAGATTATATGAATTTGGTCTTCCAGAAATTAAAAGACAGACCTGACAGTTAAGGAGGCCATCGCAGATATACATACATATTTTGAAGATCTATGAGATCATCATCAATGGTACGACAATTCAGAGTGTTCAAATTGAAATGAACATAGTCCACAGAAAATTTTTTTAAAACACAAATAACTAGATCATACAATAAAACGAGAAATACAGTTTCACTGATATAATATTTTGTAATAATAAATATTGTTAAGAAGGAAAAAAATTAATGGCCTAATCTGGTTCCTTAAGCTAGCTAGTTTACTGAATAAAGTAGAAGAATAGTTAGTCCTTAATAACCAATCTGGAAATCTTTGACAGGAATTTAGATCAATACTGAGAATGCTTCTCCGCAAATTTAATAATCATAAAAAGTACAATCTAGAACAGGAGATGGAATTCAAAGGAGCTAATTTACTGAATAAAGTGCATGAGCGTAGAAATAATTATTTCTTGCAACTAATCTGTTTCTACATTTAAAGGGAACAGAAGTTAATTCAACAACGAGGACGATTTTCTGCAATTTAACTATTACAAAATTACAATCTAGAACAGATCTGAAAGGGATGTTCGTTTGATCGACTATTTCCTTAAAGGACATATAAAAATATTTTATTTAATAGTCGTCGATGATAATACGACACCTGGTATATTTAAAGATTGAAATGAACACTAGGAATGCCTCTCTGCAAATTCACCAATTCCCGTTAAGTACAGTCTAGAACAAGAAATGGAATTCATAAGGAATATTCATCGGACCGACCATTTCCATCACGTTCAATTTACGCTTCGTTCCATCTCGTCTTCGTGAAATCAAGTGTCAGCAGTAAATGCGGTCTCGTTATTAATCATGCTTCCAACCAGCGACGAGTGAACGAGGAACACGTTTAAACGATGTCGATGATAAAGATCGGCGAACCGACGAACCCAATTCGGCCACTGAATCGCGATGCGCTTGCACCAGGGTTGATCGTTCGCCAGATAAACGAAACAAAGTGTCGTGAGTCATTGAGGCGGCGATCGAACTTTTCTGGTCCAGATCGGATCGGATTAGACGATGCGCAATCCCGGACTACTTCCCGTTCGATTGCCGAACGTAGATAAACGAGATTCGAAATAACGCGATGAGTCAGATTGAGGCAAACCGGGGTAAAGAGTGATTCGAAAATATCGCTTGATCTTGGTGTATGTTACACGTGGTTGTACATATGTATAAATGCGATATTTTGTTTGTAAAATACGGACGCATATATATATATAATTTTTATAAAATATCATTATTGTATACATAATTATGTATATAATTTTTGTAAAATATCACTATTATACACATAATTATGTATATAATTTTTGTAAAATATCACTATTATACACATAATTACGTATATAATTTTTGTAAAATATCACTATTATACACATAATTACGTATATAATTTTTGTAAAATATCACTATTATACACATAATTACGTATATAATTTTTATAAAATATCACTATTATACACATAATTACGTATATAATTTTTATAAAATATCACTATTATACACATAATTATATATATAATTTTTATAAAATATCAATGTAATTAATTTTTACATATTAATTTATATAACATGTAATTTTTATAAAATGTCAATGCAATTAATTTTTACATTTTAATTTGTATAACATGTATAATTTTTTATAAAATGTCAATGCAATTAATTTTTACAAATTAACTTGTATAACGCGTATAATTTTTATAAAATATCTCGATGCAATTGTAAAAAGATTCAACTAATTTGAAAAAAACAGTTTCTGGTTTCTCGACTTGTGTGAAACATACAGAGAGAGCAGATGAAATTTACGTTCATAAAATATGTAAGTTAGCAAGTACTCGGAACAAGATTTTAATTGATAAATTTTGGACAATTATTTTAATTAAGCCTCAAGTTTTTACTTAAAACACAAGACTCGAGAAGGCAAAGTATATTTTTAATTTAATAATTCAATCACACATGTGGAGTACTATTTTTGTATACTTTTCTCAACTATGTTTCCAAGATGAAAAATATTTTTGCTTATCGTTAGACAGACAAATAAAATAAACTTTAATCGACGGATAAAAAATACCTGAAAAAATTGAAAAACTCGTAACAAAAGTGACCTGTGTGTCCATATTTAACATTTTTCAGAGAAATTTGCTTTTTCTTCAGTGATAAGAATAATATTAACGAATTTAAGCAATGAAGTTATTTATTTATAAAGAAGAGGAAGCAATTGTTATTTTCACGTTCTGCGAAAACTTTTTCCGACCCCTTACATCTCATTTAAAAAACCAATTGTCAGCTGAAAATTTCGACTTCAAAATTTATTCATTGTATAATACATTCATCATTTGACACCAAATTCAATTCCAAAATTGAGGGATCAAAAATCGCTAATTTTACAAGTACATATCTCATTTTTCGATTCCCTTTTCCTCCGGGATCCCATTACAAACGAAAAAGTTACGCGAAATGGAAACGAAGCAACTGTCCCATAAACGTTACGACGGAGTTACGTGTAATTGAGATTGGTCAATTTTCCATGAACGTGGTATTGAGATAAGTCCGGATCGTGCTGCAAAATCTCGGCTCGAATGCAACGGTTTCCGCCGTTGATCGAATGAACTTCGCTTCATCGGGCGAACAATTTTCTGCGATCGTATTTTGAATTCCATCGCGTTTTCCGTTCCGTCGTGCCGACCAATTCCGATGTAAATTATCGTCCGTGACCGGCTGCTAGTTCTCTCCCCGCTGTTTTCTGTTTCACTTACTTTTTCGCAAGTGGAGCTTTCAAGACTGCTGTTTTAAGAAGATATTCCACCTTTGTGAAATATTTATTCAACAAAAGTGAGTATAGAATAAGTATAGAATTTACGTTAATTTATATTAATATAATAATAATTTACAATTTATTATATTAATTTATTATATATTTATTTAATGTATAAAATGTACTTTAATACCTTTTTTTATTAACTTTATATTAACTACATATATTGTATACAGTAATGTATAATGTGCTATTTTGATTAACTGTATATATTTATAAGAATATTAGAAAGTTGTACTTTGTTAATTTTTGGACATGCACACGCATAAACGAAATGCATGAATATGAGTAATCTTTAATCTACTAGAGTACAGATAGTCTCATAATCAATAGTAAAATAATTTATATATTGGAAATAACATATTATAATATATGTTAAGTAAATATATAAAAAACTATATATTTAACGTAGAATGCATTTTTAATTCTTCTAGGTGCTCTTCATCCATTATTAAACTTTTAGACTTTTGGTAATTTTGAGTAAACTACTAAAAAGAATATAGTAATGTGGCTAAAATACAATAATTAATCTTCATTGATTAAACAATTGAAATAACGATTTAAATATTGCACAAGCTCATGTGAAGATAGATTATGCACACGTATATTCACAACCACAGAAAGTAAAAGTACTAAAAGTTTATTGTGCAAATGCAAATATAAGAATGTTTGGCTCACGATACTCAAAAAGCAGCAAAAAATATTTCTTTATTAAATATTTATTTATATCTATCTATTTACGTACCTATATAATATAAATATATATATTTATTTATTTATTTATTTAATTATTGTTAGTATTACTTTTATAATTTTAGATTATTGTTAGTATTTATCTTTCGTATTTAATCACTGTCCTATTTGATTTTTAACCTCTTGCCATACGATCTTCTTTTTCAAATTTCTTAGAGAAACATTAATTATTATAATCACAACGTCATATCAGATGTAAAGTATTGAAACGTTCTACATAATTATCAAATTTCCAATTTGGAGAATTTAAACGCAAAGTTCTAATTCGAATTGCATTGCAACTTCCTTTTCCAAGTCGAGACTGGATATTAAAACAGGAAGTTAAGATGAGCATTGTCGTTATTTACGTAGGTATAGCTAGATCACAATTACAACCAACACGATAACGTCGAAATAACGTGTATTTAGCAATGAAAATAATTACTAATTAATAATCACATCGAGATATTTTTCCAAATAAACAATAATCTTCATCTATAATTCTCAACTTGCTAATCTTTATGAAAATACTAAATATTTTAAACATCAACAAACACAACAACATATTTGAACTTTACATCGTAAAACCCACCAGAACCCGCAGCCGAATTTCTATAAATATATATATATATATATATATATATATATATATATATATTTCACTGACAATTCTAATCTTTTTAATGGGCGGCGCTCGAAGCCGCGAAACGACAAAAGCGGTCAGATAAAAGCCGGGCATTTTCATTAGAAATAACTTCTTGGTGAGCCGCGCGGCGGAACGACGTTCGTCTATTACGGAAATTGGTCCACAAGGCTAATTCCAATTTTTCTTTATCTGGAATCCGTAGCTCAACAGCCGAGGGGAACAGAGGGAACAGGGAACTGTCTTCAGGGCAAAGAAGATAAGCCGAAACGGCGCTTCCGTGACCGTGAGAATGGCGGAGATTTTCTGGTTAACGAACTTACCGGCGAATCCGGGAGATAACGGAACGAAGGGATGGAAAATGCTCCCAACGGGGTGAGGGCGGGTCGTCGCCGTGTTCCCGCAACGACAATAAACCGCGCACTCGTGTACACGTACCCCTTTCGTCGACGAGCGTCGAGCAATTTTACTCGCGAACAACAAGCGAAGCCGTTCTCACTGTTCGACGTTACGTCGGAACTCAAGGATTCGACAAATTTCGCGGCAACGCGCGCTATTATTCTAATAAGACGCCGTTGCAACCCGAGATAATATTCGTAATAACCCGTCCCCCTGTTTGCAAGCGCCATTATCATTTCCGGCATGACACGTATCTATTCATTTGTTATATTCATATAGCATATGACAAAAATAGTAGGAACGAAAGTATTTTTTTATGTTGGAAGTATATTTTTATATTCGCTAATAAGTATGCATGATGTAAGTGAATGTTAACAAATGAATTCGTAGTAATGGTCTTGTGCTTATGTAACTTCGTGTATTATCTGTTCGTTCGTATGATTATTGTGTACAGTTAATTTCAAATTTGGTATTGCAGAGACAAATGTATCTGCGGAGTTCGATTATTGTACGAATAAAAGGAGAAATATTTTCTAACGTTCTGAAGATGAGGATTGTTTTTCTTCTGATTCCTTTAATAATTTCGCTTTTTTCTTTTTTTTTCTGTATTTTATCATGAAAGTACAGTAATAAGTAGTCAATCACGGAAAGTTTACACGCATTCGCGAATTTTAAATATTCTAATGATTTTACATTTCATAGGTAATAGTTTAAAAGAAACAAATTCCGAAAAATTATGATTTTTTTTATATATTTTATTTACTGGAAAACATTAATAAGTCAGAAAAGAATATCACGAATTAAATTGTACAATTATCTGATTAAATTATTAAAAAAAAAGAATCTTTTCATTATTAAATCGTCACGTGGTTTCTTTTTTCATTTCGAATTTTTCATTTCAATGTGATTTACTGAAAAATTTACTTTTCTCACGTGTATCACTTTTCTAGCAGATTTCTCTTTTGAAGGAAACATTTTAATATTGATGGCGATAAGTTTTCTACAATTTTTTTGAAAAAAAATATCGAAAATAGGTGTTTAATACAAAAAATTCAAACAAATTTACACAGTCCATCAAAAATCATAAATCATCTACTTTAAATGCAGATAGCATACAATGGCATGCAAAATCAAATTATTTGAGTATTTGCATACTTGAAACAGGTTTAACATAGATTTCAGATCCAGATTTTTCTGTATCCCAAACATGCGTCAACATCGTATGAAAATGATTAAAAATTCAAAATGCAAGAAGATTATTATCCACAAATAATGAAGTAATGAGGAAACTAATATCACCTGAAATCTAAAAGTAATTTTAAAAGCATCAAAATGACAGTTGCAAAATATACATATTGAAAATTTTATTACACGCATTATAATAAATTTTTCTGTCATTACGTTACACGTATACTGAAAACAATTCGTTATCCACGATAAATGCTACATACTGGCATCGTATCTATATACTTCGTTGCGTTAAAATTATTTTCATAAGGAAAACCATTGATAATCAACCTCTGGAATAAACATCTCCAAATTCTTCATAACACTGCTGCTTCTAAATCGTTTATTCGTTTCACCATTCAATTTATTATTCAACAAAGTAATCCAAATTTCCTCGCTGCCTCGATCGAGTGCCAACTAAATTTCAATTAAAATATCTCCTGCACTGCCGCTTATTAAAACGCAATATCGAAAATTAAGATTTCCGCGTGGATACACACCGACAAAGGCGTTACCAACAAGACGATAATCGTCCAACGAACACACGATCCCTATCGTGCCCCTACATGATTACCTCCTTCACCGAAACACGCAACATACCACGCCGGTTAAAGAACATCCCCATTCAATTACCATTAATAAGCGCCGTCAGCCCGTCTTCAACGTTCAAGACACTAAAACCAACAATTACGTCCGGCAATAAAGTGGGGCAACCCCTCGTCAGAAATTAATACGGAATTCACGACAACCAAACCGCGCAACGATGGGCACGTAGGCCCGATTTCCTTCACAGTTTAACGTTCCATCGTTAGCGACGGCACCAAAAGCACGCACTGAAACACACGTAAGTTTCAAACCTTTTGCAAGTAGTGGAGGAAAACGAAAAGAAATCAAAGTGATCGAGTCCTTGTGGATTATATCTGAACCTTGTACGAATATCACAATTAAAGTATCACTTCAAAGAATATTATTCGTACTGATAAATGTAAAATATATGAATGTAATGATAATATATTTAATAATATATATAATAATAATATAATATATAATATATAACAATAACATAATAATATAACATATAATAATAATAAAATATGTACATTTAAATACACTAATTGTGTATTGCAAATGAGAGATAAGAAATTGCTAAATTAAATTTGTGGAATTTTCTCGTTTACGTTTTAATCTTCATTTTGTTCAGAATTGTTTATTCTGCTCGACTGTGTGACTTGTCTTTTACCACTTGCGTTGGCAACTGATTGCGGACCATAACGAGTGACCAAGCCCAAATTATATGCAATAATTCGTCGGCTTTCTTTTCGAACTCGTCGGCACGATATCACCGGCTAGAAATTGTTGAGAAGTAACAAATTTATTATTTGTTTTGCCTTATACTTAAATATACTGAGAAAATATTGCAATTTCGGACAAAACAAAAAATTCTCGACGTGGCACGTCATTCCAGCGCAAGAGGTTAAGAAAAGCACCTCAAGAGGTAGAGACAAGTTATCAACGATGGCTTTTCGTTTCGAACTTTGATCGACTTGTGAATCACACAACTGATTGAATAATCTCAGTGCAATTGAACATCGAACGAGTCGAATCCAACGTGTCAGATTTGTTTTGATTTCGTCGCGTTCGGTTTGGCTTTCGTTGCATATCGAGCTTGATCCACCGTGCAGAGGGCAAGGAACGCGAACAGAGGGAGAGACGGGGCTACAACTTTTCGCATTTTCCTTAGTGCTGCTGCTCGTTTCGGGGAAGGGTGGTCTGGACGGGCGGCGCGCGTCCGGTTTCCTTGGTGACCGAAGGGAACGCAAAACCGAACCGCACGCTTTATATATCAGCGCACCCTTTCTCCCACTTGCCTCGAATACCCGGCTGTTTGTATTTCATATTGATAGAGTATTGATACAGCCCTCCTGGTAACCCCACCACTCGACAAACTCAACCCCATTCGCCTCAACCCCCTCGGTGGAGAACCATCTCGTGACGAACCGTTGCTACCTCGGTAGTCCTGCTGGTCCCGGGAACGTAAACGAGCACGGTTGTGAGTTACCATTTCGACCGGGAGGAGGAGGGGGGGGGGTCACATGTTTACTTTGTTCCGCATTGTTGCACCTCGCTAATGGCCGGTTGCAAGCATATTCCACGGCTCTCTCTGCCAAACTACCCTGTACGGTTATACGCTGAAAGGCAGTTGTAACCTGCGTCCACAATGGACGGATCTCTTTTAGGGAATGAAACAAGAGGCGAAGGAGCAAGGAGAGGGTTTGAATCTAAACTCTAGACGTGGCCAAATGTCTTGGTTACTTACCTTGCTTACTTGGATAACGAAAATTTAGACTCTGGCGAGTCTTGGAACGAGAAGGAATGCGGAGAGGAGATTTTGCGTACACACGTATTGTACGTGTTACGTGCGTGATTTAGAAGGTTGGGCGCAATTTTAATGACGCGCCTAAACGTCGTAGTTAGCTCCTGGGATAACGAGGATTTAGTCTGGTAAGATTTGGAATGAAGAAGTATTGCTGGAAGGTCACACGCTTAAATACCTTGATTATCTTTTTGACGAGAATTTAGTATGACTTTGCAACGAAGAAGAATACAAAGAGGGGTTTTTGTGCAATGTATCATGTTAAGTGTAATTGGAATGAATGTTTGTTGATGCGGTCAGTATGCAATAAATATTTGTAGGAATGAAAATGCATCGTAAATATAATAATTTTTGGATATTAATGTTTTCTGAATTTTACTAAATAATGATTTAATTTTCAATTTTAACTTTAATCTCGCCTCAAATAACAATCGACATTTTTGTATCATTTATATTTATATATTTTACATATTATTTTTATATTACATTTATATATTTTATTTTATACCTTTCTATTTTTCACATTATTGTATGTAAATATCTATATGAGGAATACATGTAGATAGCTGGATGTAATATTATTAATAAGTCAATCGGGATTTAATAATATAATATTATCATTAAATCCTCCTTTTAAATACTACAAGAAGTTCAATCTCAATAAGTATGAACAGGCTTTGCATCTGCGAGCGCGTGGAAGAAGCATTACTGAATATTCTACGTTCTTATTTTACGATATTTATGAATATAATCTATATATTGAAATTTTAAACCGCGAGTTTTATTTGTGAAACGAACATTAAATTTTACATATCACACACGTTCAATTTTATATTCATTTATCTTTATAATTCATTATATCATTCTTCCTGATTCACGTGTTATTATTATTGTATGCTGTATTATAAATCCATCTCATCATGAATTTTGCCCCATCATTCTGAATCAGCTTGTGCTGACAAGATGAAAAAATGTATTACTTCAGCAATTCAAATTCTTCGATTAATAATGCCGAATTACTAATACCTAAAATAATGTTTAATTACACTGTGAGCAATTTTTGAAGTATGAAAAAAAACTGTTTAAACTTAAAAATTTGTATTTTCTTCCAAAATTGTTTTTCCTAAAAAAAAAAAAAAAAAACCGAGGGTAATGGAGAAAAATAATTTCTACTAATCTACTAATCACCTATAGAATGTCTGAAAAACGTAGAAAAACAGAATTAAATTTTTTTTAACAAAGTTGCGTCTATAAACATTGTCCTTCCGAGCACATGGTTTCTCATAATTTTTCAACGAAGTAAACGAACACTCCAAGAAATGCAACAATAATATTACTAACATTTGTTACTTATTCTTGATAATATCACACAATTATAATAAATGTAAAATAATATAAAATATAAAATAATGATATTAATAAATATCAGACAGTGTTACAAAATTATTTTATCAATGTTATATTGTCATCATGTACTTACCGGATGCCCGGTGAGACTCTGCCAAGAGAATTCGAGGTCCGCGATGTACGCAGGCACGGGCACGACGAAATTCATCGCGTACGTGTTAACCACTCCTTCTCTCACGTAGTACAACTCAGCTTCGAGTCCTGAAAGCAAAACAGCAGCGAATATCGATCGGCTGATCAATTATGAAGAGGCAATACCGACGACACGAACGATAGAGCGAAAGTTTCGCTTGTACGTTCGTCTTCGTGAATCGACCGATCATACGACACGTGTAAACTCCCCCACCTTGCCGAGGACATTGACCAGAATATCGTTTAACATGTACTATACGTGAAGAAAGTTACAAGTACAAGGAAAACGTTATCAATTTTAAAGTTTAAATTGCTTCCTCGGTGTGATTAAAGTTTTATGTGTCTTCTTCTTGTATCACATAGGTGCATAGGTGTATGCGTTTTCTACCAAGCTCGAATTTTATGAATTATAGTCGATTTTTATCAAATGACGAAGAAATTTCGTACAGTATGCATGTTGAGTGCTAATAAATAAAACTGCGAATTTTTATATAAATATTTTCCAAGATACAATAACGCACAGAATCTTGAAAGAACCTTTTTGTATTTTTAACGAAAATGAAATAATTTTCTGCCCTTTCTGTCAATTATCATATAAATATGAAGTTGTATAAATAACATGTAACTACATATCGTGGTTACTTTTCTCCAGAACTTCAAACTTGAGAAAATGTCATAAAACTTATTGATTTCTTTCAAGGGATATTACTATGACATACAGCAAGGGGAATAGAGTTCCCGATGAAAGAACATAAATTCTATCATTATCCATTATTTGACGGGAATGAGAAACGTGAAGAAAATTAATAATAAAGAGATTTCATATAGAATGTTTTTGAAATGTGTTATTAATGTCAATAATTCAGTTGAAATGAATATACAAATTAAATGTTAAGAGAACTGTTATTTTGTCAATTTTTAAATCCTTTATTTTATATATGCTTTTAAACTTGGAATTTGTATGACCATTAAATTCAATCCGCATATCTGTCCAATATTCTACATCTATCCTTGGGTTGTTGAACTTTATCTCTAAGGAGAATCAGTCCTGTTTCGAACGACCATCGAACCAATCGAACAACAACCATCGCTAACCCTTAACAAGCCAAATCTTGTAACTCGGAGATTCAGAATTCCTATCGCTAGATTCACTTTGAGTTTCGTAAATCTAAAAAACATCGTGATTCATCCTTGGAATACAACTATGTAATAAATATTTCTTATTTCAAAGTTTGGTAACAAAAAATATTTTTTAATTGTTTTTAATTGTTTGCATTGTTTTAATTTAAGTATTTCTGTATCAAAATTTGGACCAGTCAGTATCTGCAATCTAATCTGAAAATAATGTGTATTCTATTATATTATTATTATTACAAATGTTATTTCAAGTAATGTCAGTTCAGTGAAAATGTTGTTCGAACTATGAGTTAAATTCTGAATTTAATTCTGAAAGTTGAAATCTGAAATTTAAATTCTAAAGAATAATAGATATTTATATATAAGTATATTTGGTTATAAATTAACAATTTAAATTTTAAACGAATAACGAAAAAAATATAATGAGTAAAATATTTTGTGTGACAAATATAATTTAAGCGTATTTAATAGTATTTAAAAATATTTTTATTTTTTCGTAGATTAATCATTAATGCATCGATAATTTAATTAAAATTATAATTAAGCGTGGAAATTACGAAGCGTTGTGAATATGTAAATATTTCCGTAGATACAAATAAAAGTCAATGACTTTAGGAAATCAATTTCTATTTTAGATAAAAAATCGTAGATAAAAAAAAGCAAAAATATTTTAAACTAGAGTGTACAATTTTATCGTAATTAATACTATTTTTAAACCTTATGCGAATAATATTTCTAATAGAAATATTTAAAATAAAAAAGGAAAAGAGATTATAATTTTGATATCGTCTTAAAAGTAAGAACCTTATTTGTTTCCAATTCAAATAATTTGCAAAAAAGTGAAGAATAATAGAATTTTAAAATAAAATATTTACTATTATAATATATATTACAAATTACATATATCATTATACATTATTGCATTTATATTAAATATATACCATTACATATTATATATTGTTTTGTATACATCATATATAATTATATAATATATAATAATAATTATATAATATATAATTTATTATTATTATACATTATTATATATATGGAAGCTTCAAAAGCCAGTTAGTCCAAGTCATTTCCAATTGAAAGTAACAAATAGCCTTCTATTATCAAAACCTTCAGCCAACGAAATAGTTTAGATGTTACTTTTAAATCTGTTACTTTATACATGTTCTTGAGATATTATAACAACTAAACTCTTCCATAAAACTTTATGCTGATTGGCCTCTGAACTGTCTACATGTCATACTTAAATTATACATAAATATCCTAATCATTTATTTCACTTTTTCCAGAAAAAAAAACTTATATTTCTCCAGACGTATACAGTATCCACATGAAAATATAACTTTTTACAATCCGACGTCAAAAGCTGATACGACTTTCTTCGAAACAGAGTCATAATAGAGTCTAAATCGAACTAATAGTTAGCAAAGTTATTCAAAAAACGCGCGTCACCGCGTCGATGGTTAATTGCGAATCGTTGCCAAATCACCCGCGAAGCATCGCCCAAGTGTAACCCCAACGCCACGGCGTGTAATTACACAAGAGTAAATAATCTACTCAAAACTCGCGCCGCTCAATTTTCAACTTCCGAGCAGTAATTATCCCCGGGTGGAGTACCGCGTTATACGCTTAATCTCGCGTCTCATTTTATCCTTAATCCACGGTTTACAACGATCCTGCGAGGCGAGGTGCGCGCGCACATCCTAACCTACGCGCGGCGTCACCGACACTATCAGCTCCGCTAACAATCCGCTGCTGGCGGAAACTTATCCGGCGATTACGTTTGCCACGCGATAAGATCGTATCTCGGTGTACACTGTGAAATAACCGTGGATATTCTACAGACGGATTTCGTAACACGAATCCCACCTCGGAGACCTCCGTCGTCTGTCGATGTCTCTTTTTCTTTCTTTCCTGATTTCTACCTCGGATCGTCGCTTGTCTCCTCGATCGCGATCTACGGGATTCCTGAAGGAAGTCTACTACCGGGGGTCTCGTGCACGCGCACGTCTCTCGTCTTGTTCGCGGAGAGTCTCGCAGACGGGATGGGTAACACGACGATTTGAATTTCCTCCGGCGACCGGCGCGTCATCTGTCTGGCTTCACGTATGACTAAGCAATTCGATATCACGCCCGCGACAAGTCCTTTCGAATAAGTATGCATCTCTATTCGTATATACGGGGTGTCGTATATACAGGATGGGCAGGATCGAGGGGGATGATTCTAGGTGGCGAAATAAGCCGGAAAAATAGAATCGAATTTTTTTTTCTTTTTTTTTTCTTTTTTTCATTTGAGACTTCGTTTTCAAGGAAATGGAGTTTGGAAATTTGCCAAGCGTGTACTTTGAGTTTGAGGTTTACTCGGGAGTATTTTTATATTGATCTCAACTAAATGTTTCTTTCATGTTCGTCCTTTGTGTATCGTTTTATGTTTTATGTTAACTGACGTTCATCCTGTGTTTTTTTTCAGTATTAATTTTCATTACTTGAAATGTTTTCGTTATCATGTTTGTTCTTTGTGTATCACCTTACGTTTTACATCGATTTTAATTACTCAAAATGTTTTTATATATTATGTTCATTCGTTGTGAAATGGTTAATGGTTTAGTTGTGTTTTTCGCTATAATTATTAGATTTTTACAATGATGATCAAAAAGATTTTTCATAAAAAACGGTTGTTTTATTTACTAAACATTAAAATGAATGCTATATTTTGTGTATTTTGTACATGTTGCGCTTTCAATTTCGATGTAAAAATTTGCAGTAGCTAAGTCAATTTCTAACTAAATATGTTTGCAGTCTACTTTCATGGAAATTGAGTCTTAAGTGAAAAAATTTTATCCTACATTCTTCTGTTTCTGTCTTTATCTTTGTTTTTTTTTTTTTGGTATAAATATATAGAATTACGATCAAACGTATTTAACCAACTTTCAAACCTGACTGAAAAATTTTATTCTATAAGTATTTGTGGAGAAGTTTTATTACAGATTTTTTATTTATTTAACTTCCTTCCAATTACTTACTCTTGTTCACTCTAGAATGAACCAAATTTATACATACTTGGCAAATTTAGCTAATTTTGGAGTGGACAGAAGTAACTTACAGACACAAAAATAGAAATAAAATCCCTTCGTTTTCAATGCAATGAATTTAGTTGAAAATTGGTTTAGTACACATGCACTCGTCAAATTTTCAAATTTAATTTTCTAGGGAAAGAAGTCGAAAAGTAACGAAAGAAATATTATTCCTCGTATTTAATTTATTTCTGCGCGTAGGATCATCCTAATAGTTGCATGACACCCTGTATATACCCGTACGTATCGCGCAGAGGAAAAAGACAAGAACGACAAGGGTAGGAAATATTCAGGATCTGAAAATACGTATGCATCGCCGGGCAGAAAGGAGCGAAAGTGGGAGAAAAACGATTGTGAAATCTGGTAGATGTAAAGCACGTCCCGAATGGACTGTCTTTTTTGGAGAATGTGAATCAGACGATATTTCCTAGTGAACGAACAGTCGTGTTATCGGATACGATTTCCCCGCGAGAATAATTTTAAGCAGTTTAAACGGCAGGATTTACGTTGAACGCGACAATTTATATCGAGCTTATGATATGAATGCAATTCCGCGGCCATTTTCGAGATTAACTTTGAAATTTAGAGGTTCGAATATATTACTGTCATGCATTATTAGGCTTTTTAAACGTTCCCTTTCATATTTCGTCTATGATGTATTTTAGAATTTTCAGACCACTATTTTCCGTTTCTTTCGTAATATTGATTCATTTCATTTATTATTACATTTAAATGTTAAATGTATTATATTTATATATTTTATATTGTGTTTGAATATTTTTATATTCAAGTAAGTAAGTGTTGTGTAATATTTATATTAATAGACGAATATTTTTAATATTTCTAATATTAAGTATTTAAATTAGTTAGACAAATTGAACTTTTGTTAAATTGGGCGATAAATAAGTATATTAATTTCGAAAATTTTGTTTTACGATCATTAATATATAGCCATAACGTTCTTTTTCTTATTTTTTTGTTATACGAAGTTGATACAGCCAATTTGGTAAAAAAATCAGTATGTTTTTTGGATGCTTTTGAATACTAACTGTCAGAGTTATAACGGAGATACTTAGTTAGAATTAAATAATTTTTAAACGATGTTCCTTAAACATATTCTGATATATTAAAAATAGATACATATTTTTTTTAATGTACACTCCTGCTGAAAAATTTAGAACATGTTAAGATTTCAAAAGGAATGACTTTTTCAAATAAATGAATATCTTTTCACTTAGTGTTTTATATAATTATGAAATTTAGTTGAAAATCGAAATCTTTCTTTCAGACAGTGATAAAAAGTATTCTAAATAGTATTCCAAATTTTCAAATGCAAATACACACGATCAATTTACAATCCTTGTCAGATTTTGATAATCCTTCCTTGTTTTAAATATTTAGTTACATGTTCATTAAATTGACGTGTCACGTACCAAGAAATTGTTGCGTATTATAATCGTTATGGTGTACAGCAAATGGTGGAGGAAGCAACTATAGGATTGGAGACTGTGTTATGAGTAAACTACTGGTTCGTTAGTACTGAACTGTATTGTATAGGGTGATGATTTGACAGACTGGAGGAGCTAATTTGTGGGGTGACATATAGTGTTGTGGCCAAGATATAGTGTCGCGATGAATTCTAGTAGCATCCAATAGGATGCAACAATTAAGTAATGATAACAAGTAGAATATTGTAGGATTATTTAATAAAACGCAATAATCAGACTACCAGTATTTGTGCAAATATTTTAAAAATTTTAGAATTAAAAAATTGACGAAATTTATATAAATACTCGAAAATATAAAAGATATTCAACATAGGGGCATCAATTATAATATTTAGAGATCATGAAAGTGCAAAATTGCATGAACACTCGCGATCAAGTGCTAATTAAACTGCGGATTTTTATCCATTTATGAAAATTTAATTTATAATCGTTAATTATAAGATTCCACATAAATCTCTTTTTAATTTAATTCACTTCTTATCATATGATACTTTCAATATAAACACACGTACTTGTACTTCCTGTTGATCAAATTTTCAGTCTTCAGTCTCAGTCGTAAAGTATCATCGCACGTTTTATGAAACTTGTAAAATATCACAAAGATCACGTCACGACTTTGGATGTTCGCCTAAAATTTCTAACGTTTTTAAAGTTTCTAACATTTTCAAACTGCACGTTTAATACGTATCTCGATGAAATACATAAATCGACCGCAGCTTAGAATAACGTCAGGCCAAGTGGATCGTGCGGAAAGGGGTTCTAGGTGGCACACGCCCTAGCCGATTTGGACAATGGGACCTTATTTAACACTCCCTCTCGAGGAAAAGCGCACTCGGAGCGTAATGGAAGAGAGGATTGCAACGACCTCATACCGAAAAAGCCAGGAATCAAGAGAGTGGATGTGAAAGAGAATTTCAAGCATGGAGTGGCAAGTGAAATTCAGTTTATATGTTTACGTATAACGATTACTCTATAGATTGCGCATGTTTGTGCAAAATTCTTTTTACATCATCAAAGGAATAAAACTTAGAGATTGCTGAATATTATGGCAAGTATCGTATCTGCTTCTGAATATTTTATACATTTTTCGTATATCGAGTGTATTATATGTATTTCTTTCATAAACGTATCTGTAGAAATCGTACAGATCAATAACTTTACAAATTAAATTTCGATCAATAACTTAGGAAACGAGTTACTTTATACGTTAATTTTGACGAAACGAAAAGACAGGAAAAAGTTTTTAATTTTATATATCGCGTGTAATAGATTATTTTATGGGATGTATTTAATATTATCAAGTATTAAAAATATGATAAGGATAACTATTACTGACACTTTCTCTATCGAATATAAAATTTGGCAATGGTACAAGTTCATTCAAAAAAAAAAAAAAAAAAAAAAAAAAAATGAAGAGTGGTCTGAGGTTTCCTTTTCATGCTATAAATAATTTATTTATTGTTTATCGTTCATCTTCTTTACATTTCATATTTCTCATTCTGATGAAAACGAACGAGATTAAACGATCGGAATTCTGTCGTTTATTTTGGTTAGGCATCCCTAGAATGAGAAGCACGAATGAGAAATTGGAAGAAAGATTCGTCAGCCAATTCATTGACTTGCACTACTAGGAGCGCACGAACTTCATCACATTGGTATTGATTTAATATCTTAGGCTTAAAATATCGTTAGCTTTCAGTTTACACTTTCTATTCTATTCATTTATTTAATATTCTATCCTTTATTCCATATTCTACATTTTATTTATTTACTTAACAAATATTATCAAATAAACTACAAAACCTTAGTAAAGAGTTATTTCACACGCAACATATAAAAAATATTAGGTATACTCTGGATGTTTCATATGTTTTCTCATATTAAAATAAATGTAAATCTGTTATTAACTATTGCTTATATCTAATACGACAGTTACGTATACATAGTTCACGTAGTCTTGTAAAATAATCTCTTCTATGTTTGTCTACAAATGTTTCCTTTCCACGACTCTTTGGACATTTCGAGTTTTCTCGTCTTTTGTTTCTCTATCTGCAAGATCTTTTCTTTACCATCGTACAATCATAGACACAGAATACACACCTGGTGTTTGTACAAATGGATTTTCCCAATTTTCCTCTCTCCGTACCATCCTATTTCTATCTTTATCCATTTCTGCAATCATTCTTCCATTTCAAGCGTTTAAAGCCAGCAACCTTCGAACGAAGAGATAAATTTTACTTCGCCGCTATAGGATTTACATCCGGGACTGTTTCTACAATTTATTGTTACTAAACCGTTGAGATTAAAGAATTTTTATTTTTTCTTTCATTCACTTCCTCGTATACTGATACAACGCAATATTTATTCAGAAAGAACTGTTTCAAGATCGAAAGTAAGCAAGTTTTGCACTATTTCTACTGAAATATTTCGTTATGTATAGATTCGTTATATATAAATATAATACAGTATTTATTTAGAAAAGATTGAGAATTGAACTTAGGAAAAATATTTGAAAACAACGAAAGAATTACCTGTATTATATTAGATTAAAAAATTTTATTGCATAATTTATATTATGATGAAATTAATAGTTAGATACGATTAGTTTAATAGATTTGATATCTACTTATTTGTTATATCGTAAATGTCATCTTATTTAAAAATTACCTTGCACAGAAAATTGTTAAAACTTGGATAGTAAATGTTTTAAACGAAATGCGATGTTCTTTTTAGTTTCCCAGTCAAACTTTCTTAATATTTCACATTTGTCAGAGATTAATTAGTTTTCCCCTACTTTCACATTTTATTAATTTTTCATTCTTTGAAGCTTCAAATTAGATGCGCTAGAAACATTTCATCTTGTAAAAAATTCGACTTGAAATGATGATTTTATAAATGAAATATTCAACATCCATTATTTTTACATGTTTTTGTATAAATATTTTTCCATAAATATCATTTTTCTCTCGCAATAATATCCTTTTCTTACTATTAAACTATACTTACCTGAGTGATATTTTACTACTCTCAAATTTTATAAACATTCTTTTTTTTCTTTAAAATAATCGTCAACTATATTTTTTTGTAAATATTACACTCCGTGGAGTGATAATTTCTTCTCGTTAAAGTAATCGTTTATAATATTTTACTAATATTCTATTATATTACATTCGAATATCAATTTATTAATTTTATAAATATCCAATATGTTACAAACACTTTTCTCTTTTTCAAAATAATAGTAAACAGTACTTTCTTGCTACTATTACTGTATTAATATCATTCTCCTATTTTTACAAATATATTCAATATTTTTTTCAACTTTCCTTTCTCCATTAAAATAATTTTTAATAACATCTGTTTATTACTATCGGTTTATATTATATTAATTCGCTACTATCACGTTATATTAGGTTAATTTATTTCCTGTAGAATCGTTAAATCATTAAATGTTCGCCAATGATCTAAAAACGCCTAGGTCTGACCTTAGACGTACTCTTACTACTGCCGCTTCTTCAAAAATGTCACGTTTCATATCCCACACGTAGTGAATCTACCTCTGAAGTTTCGGAATCGATATTTCAAGAAGAAAAACTTGAAAGAACTAACGTTATCTTACAAAAACTTTCATAACGTTCCGTGATTTATTGCAGAACGTGGAAACGTAGCATGAATGAGGAAAATATCGAACGGAACTGTGTACCTAACATACGTGTATAGATATACACAATAGAATCACTTCGTGCGAAAAGAGGAACGTAGCTTTTGTTATTTGTTAAATTAAAATTTTAGTAAAAGCTACAAACTATTTGTAAATTCAAAATGCTTCAGGATATCGTTAGATTATAATGAGACAATAAGTAGAAATAGAGGAAACTTGAGAAAAATTCCAAACAATAAATTACACATGCTGCAGTGTTTAAAATTGTAATCTTTTTTAAATTAATTTTGAGACAGAATATTTATTTACTTGCTGGGTAATATTTTGTTGATAATTTGTACTATTGTCAAAACAAAGGCAGGAACAAATTAAATTTCTAATTTGCCATTTCTTCTTTATACATTTAATTCTTTTTGTTTCTTAAACAGGGAAATTTGGATATTTAAATTTTATTGGCAATTACTAGCGAATTTGTGCAATAAAATTGCAACCAATTACCATAAAAATTATAATTCAATTCAATTATATCTACAGTAAATGTATTTACTCTGTGTTTGAAAAGTGTATATGTCATCCATTACTTTTAGTTACTGAATTAATAAAAGTAACTTTCAAAAAAAAAAACAAATTGAATGAAATCTGTGTACAAGAAATTTCAATTGGATACGCTCTTCGTCAATTTGAATTTTAAATATACAGTATGTTAACGTTGCTTTTCATTTCATAAAATGAGAATTTATTGTTCGAATTATAAATGAGAGTTTAAATAAGATAATGAGTATATTTTAAATTCAGTTGTTATAACGTAATTTCGACACACTTTGACGATCAGTATTTTCGAAATTATTATTCATATTTCGTTTCTCTTTGTGGCATTACAAATTAAACTAATTTGCAGAGAGATTTAATAAATTGTTAAAAGAATCCAAATTACTTGACGAATTGGTATAATATTGATCAAATGATGCAATGTTAAGTACTAAAAAACATTGTTACTTCATTCAGTTTATTTTTTTTTCTCAGTTTCACTATTTCACACGTTCTATTAAAATTAATTTAAATGTTAAATGCTTAATTTAAATGTTTACGTTCATTCGACTCTTATTTAACTTCCTGATGATCATCATAAGCGTAAAAGTAATAAATAAACACCAAGCATCTAAGATAATCTAAAGATAAGCGATTAAATCTTATTTTTTAATCACAATCAGAATCAATCTGTTGAGGACCATAATTCTTCAGAATTAGTTGTTTATATCTCTTATATTTAAATAGTTTAGATAAGTTTCTAATCAGGTCTTCCATAAATTTCAATTAGTGTTGAGTAAGATGACTTTTTTCCCCCTATACAATAGCAATTACCATGTCATAAACCAAGTACCAGAAGTATCGTGCAGGCAACGAGGTGGTTTATAGAATGTGGCGAGCTCGTTCTTCATATCTACCACCACATGCGAGCCAGCCTCGTGGAATGGTAACGAGAAATTCTGAAAACTCGTTCATAGTTCCTAGTTGGTCTCAACATGTTCCCCGCGTGTTCTACTTGATACTATTCAGAGTTCCTTTCAGAAGAAAAGACGAAAGTCTTCTAGAAAAAGGTTCTAAGCAGGACAGTCAATGATTGAGAGTCAACAATCAAGCTTCAAAGAGTCAAAAGAGAGTAGACGATTGAAGTTCTCAAGAGTTTTCGATTGTCAATTGTAATTAGTCAGTCAAGCAGAATTAGCCAAGTCTGCCTTGAGCTTAATTCATTTAGACAAAATTAGCTGTCATCTCTCTAGAGATATCAGAAGCAATCAGGCTGCTAATCACCAAAGGTCAAAATTATTCAGTCCCACATCAATGAGAAATTAGGCAAATTAGTGATAAATTAGTGTGATAATCCAGCTCACGATCAAGCTGAACGCAATCATCGAACATTGATCGTTATGTATCAAGCCGAAATTGTTTCCACCTCAAACTCTTCCTCAAATCTTCTGTAAAATCAACCCATCCATTTTCCAACGTGACTTTCAACCTGCCACGAGTAAACAAAACTACCAAACATATTAGCGATTAAACACAGTGATTCATTTCGCAGACGCTTTGTTCAACCGGTCACTGCATAGCTGAACAAACGAGGCCTCATAAAAGTTCCACCATTGTCAGAGGCTTAAAACGCGGCGCACGCGAGATGCTCGGATTTTGTAATTTCATTTAGCGGACTTGGCCGCGCCTCGCGATACGTCCGATGCAAAATCGTCGGCATATTTACACGTCAGTTTATCAGCTGGAGCTATTCGGAAATAGCTGGAGGAATGCGGCACATGTAAAAGTAAGGAAGGCTCGTGCGCCCATACTGCCACGTTCAAAGGTGTAAGGACATTTGTTACATTGTGGAATCCACGTTACGTAATGTCCATTACCATCGTCAAACGATATTTGTTGCACAGATAATTGAACACTTGGTGCAATTCTATTAACCACTTGCGCTGGCAACTGACTGCGGACCGTAACGAGTGACCAAACCGTATACAATAATTTTGTATCATCAAATGTGTTAATATGATTAATATTTCTTGAAATTTCATAAAGAAGATAGTAATCAAAAGAAAGAACTTATTACTACTACTTATTACTACTTAAAATCATACTGCAGAATCTTCAGCTATTATTATAATATTAGCTGTTTCTTACAATTGTAACTGGCTGGTCTTGTAATTATTACAATATTAGCTACTCTTTTAATGTTTATAAATTAAAGAGATTCGTTTAAATTGTATTTCATACTTGATAATAATAATTTAGAAGTATCCAAATTAATTCTATTTATACACAATTTCTATTAATTAACTCATTTATAATAAACAGCTGGCGTTTCATAAAATCTTTATAAACAACTTCAATGTTTAATTCATAACGTTCGTGAAATCTCAACGATGAACATACTTAACACTCACTTTGCAGTCATTATTATATAGTATTACATATAATTATTGTATTACTTTGCCTTGCAACATTACTTATTCCTTCTATCAATATTCACAGATTAAAGAGTTTCATTCAAATTTACGGTCATTATTATATATTATTATAATTATAATTATTGTGTTATTTTGCTAGCCTTACAACATTACTTATTCTTTCTATCAATATTTACAGATTAAAGAGTTTCATTCAAATTTACAGTCATTATTATATATTATTATAATTATAATTATTATGTTATATTGCTAGCCTTACAACACTATTTATTCTTTCCATCAATATTTACAGATTAAAGAGTTTCATTCAAATTTACAGTCATTATTATATATTACTATATATAATTATTGTGTTATTTAGCTACCCTTACATTACTTATTCCTTCTGTCAATATTTACAGATTAAAGAGTTTCCTTCAAATTTACAGTCATTATTATATATTATTATAATTATAATTATTATGTTATTTTGCTAGCCTTACAACATTACTTATTCTTTCTATCAATATTTACAGATTAAAGAGTTTCCTTCAAATTTACAGTCATTATTATATATTATTATAATTATAATTATTATGTTATTTTGCTAGCCTTACAACACTATTTATTCTTTCCATCAATATTTACAGATTAAAGAGTTTCATTCAAATTTACAGTCATTATTATATATTACTATATATAATTATTGTGTTATTTAGCTACCCTTATAACATTACTTATTCCTTCTGTCAATATTTACAGATTAAAGAATTTCATTCAAATTTACAATCATTATTATATGTAATTATTATAATTATAATTATTTTGCTAGCTTCACAAGATTATTTATTCCTTCTACCAATATTCACAGATTAAAGAGTTTCATACAAATTTACAGTCATTATTATATATTACTATATATAATTATTGTGTTATTTAGTTACCCTTACATTACTTATTTCTTCTGTCAATATTTACAGATTAAAGAGTTTCCTGCAAATTTACAGTCATTATTATATATTATTATTATATATTATTATATATTATTATAATTATTACAACTATAATTATTGTGTTATTTAGCTACCCTTACAACATTATTTATTCCTTCTATCAATATTCACAGATTAAAGAGTTTTGTTCAAATTTACAGTCATTACTATATATAATTATTACAATTATAATTGTAGGAATCTCGGCTGAGTCACCAATTTTAGGTATCCCGGACGAGATCCCAATTTATTAGAATTTTATTAAATGGTGGTTGTTTATTTAGAATTGAGTAAATAAGATTGGTTTATTAATATTGACTAATGAATAACGATATACACTGAGTTCTTAATTCTCACAACTCTCGATACACTCAGTTCTCTTTCTCGCAACTCTCACTCTGTTCTCTCTTACGTCTCGACTTCTCGACACTCACTCTCTGACTTCTCTGCACGCACTCCCTTTCTTCTGCACAAAATTCGTCCCTCGTACACACATACACACGTACACGCAAACGAATCCATACCCTTAGTCTTAGACGTTAGCCATAAACAGTCTCAAGGCCCAGGCCTAACTTTCTTTATTGTTTGTGTTTTACGACTCGGGACATCTGCAGTCGAGCACCAGGGAAAGTCTTGGGTCCTTTCTCAGAACTGCCTATCCCACATAATTATTGTTTTATTTAGCTAGCCTTACAAAAGTATTTATTCTTTCTATCAATATTTACAGATCAAAGAGTTTCGTCAAATTCACTCTATGACAAAATATACGGTAAGTGTATTTTTGTTGCTGCAGTATACGGATGCAAACGGCGTGGCACGAGAAGCCTGTCAGGGGAGGAAAAAGCGTGCGAGTGCGTGGCACGGTTCCAACACAGCGTACACCCAACGGGGGATGGTGTTCGTGCTGCCGAGAAAATATTTCAACGAGATATATCTCGGCCGATCCCCCTGAGGAACACGTGCAGCTAACTCAGGTGGATTAAGTTGCACAATGGCGGCGGCGGGTCTCGAGTGGGCAACAAATGGACA
This sequence comes from Tetragonisca angustula, assembly GCA_036937485.2. NCBI lineage: Eukaryota > Metazoa > Arthropoda > Insecta > Hymenoptera > Apidae > Tetragonisca > Tetragonisca angustula. The sequence goes on along the minus strand of JAWNGG020000393.1, from coordinate 15,847 downwards.
CAATCAAGCCACGGCCGCTGTTATGAAACGCCCGCTTCCGTTAAGTTACCGAGATTATGGCAACTTCTTGTTCAACCTTCCATTCGTACACCGCCTTTATCTTGGAGGAATCCGTTTGTCTTTGCTGGGAATAAGAATTTCCCGCTAGGAGAAACGGCCACGGCGGACTGAGTGGCTTAACAGAGAATGGGGGTGGACGTCCCTATCTGCCAGGATTAGCAGAAATAAGATCGCGTTCTTGCGATCGTGATTTATTGCTGTCTTAGAGATGTTAGACTGATTGTGATTAACTAAGTGATTCGACGTAAGTTAATTGTCTTTTACGTTTTTAACTGAATTTGCATTTTTTGGTACCAATAAAATTGACACAGAAGTGGAAAGTTCGTGCACACAGTGAAAAAGTGAATTTCTTTTATTTTTATCTAATATTTTTTTTAATATAAGATTCGATCATAACTCTACTTTCGAAAGACTGAGGGCACTTTTATTTTTAACGTTCCGTTGATATTGTAGATTATCGTGTATATTTTGTATGTGTATATGATACATTGACAAAGTCCCTAAAATTTTATATTTATTATATTTTATTTTATTATATTTATTGTATTTATTATAAATACAGCAAATTACACTACGTATATTAATATTTTAAATATTGTATATATCGTATTTATTATATTATTTTTATTGCAGAAATATTTGTTCTAAAATTTCTGAATGCAGATATAGGTATAGATGTTCATTCTCACGTGAATCTTACTTTTCCTAATTCGGTTTGACATTAATTCTCATCTTTTCCATTTTCAGCTTAATTTGCATTTTAATTACACAATTAAAAATTGCAAATTAAAAGTTACAAATTGCAATATTAACGATCTCCTTAAATAGTGTGCAAAGTGAATGGAGTTAAACAAACCTCTGTCGTGATAATTTGTAACAATATTTGAGCTCCATTGTAGTAAAACGTTCTTCCCTCGGATCTTGTTGTTTAGTAATTGAATTCGTAAGTTGGCCGGACCGCGGTATTACAGGTTACCTCATAAATCAGCCCGTCCAAGTCTACCAAACCGTCAGCCCCAACAATAGAACTCATTCCTTACGAACCAACACCTTCCCCGCTATACACAGAATCTTCAATTCGATAATTGCTTCGCTACCTGACCAATTACATCACACTCTTTACGCTCTTGCGTAAATGTTCCATTAAGTCCAGATTTGTTATTCTAACATCGAAAGCAACTCCATTCGCATTTGTTTGCATTTCCACTTAGAGGATTAACATCAATCGACATTGATTTTATACATGGAAACTTTATTTTCAAACGATTCCGATAATCTCGTGAGAAAATGTTAATCGGCTGCTTGTTGTCGATCAATAATGAATTACAAAACTGTGGAAAATGTATTTAGGATGATTGAAATATTTGATGATTATGGAGAAATGTTTCATTTAATAAAAGACGAAGGTCAGTTTGACTACTTTACACAGCGCTACATTTTCACGATCTCGCAGTGTTATAGTAGACATTTTGAATACAATTCATCTATTATATAGATTATGCGAAAAACCGAATGATGTAAAACAAAAGTAACTCCTACAAATACGTGTTCTTTAATTTTTTTATTATTTTATTTGGAACTGTAATTAATGGATCTTTTTTCAGCATTACGTGTGAAAACTACAAAAAAAGAAAACAAAAAAGATAGAAAATGAACAAGTTGTGATTTTACTTTCTCTCTTCTACATATACAGAAGACTATTTCAGATTTAAACAACTCCGTTAATAAAACTTTGTCAATAAAAGGTAATAAAACAGTAATGATTCTCTTGTAGGTGGTTCGAAGATTTCAAGGTCACTTCAAGTACTTTAAACGTTTTATATGTTTATATATTTTTACATTCGTCATTATAAGTCTGTTCATCATACTTATACAACAATATTAACAGTAATATACAAAAACAACAACAACAACAACAATAAAAACAATAATAATAATCTACAATAATCTTAAAACTTAATAATAATATAATAATAATACAATAATATATAAAACTTAATAATAATGTAATAATACATAAAACTTAATAATATAGCAATAATATAATAAAACTTGACAATAATATACAATAATTTGACATCTTATGTTATCGATAATAACATAAAAATTCGGTAAATATAATGGGAACCAAATAAAAGAGAGACATAGTGAAATTGGTAATATGTAACAAATTTCAACGAGAATCTCTTATTGTACATACCTATGCGAAAAGAAAATAAGATACGAGCATATTTGACAAATCTTTTCGAAAAATAATGAAGTATCGATCTGCGAAGCGAAAATAAGAGAATTAAGAATTAATATAACGAAAAGAGGATTTAAAGTAAAATAATGGAGGACAGAGTGCTTTTCAACCCTCCAGCCGCGAATTCGCGTTTCACTTATTCCCTTAATTTTCAGCGGATCGCATTATTGTCGCGTCGCGTTGCAATTCTTCAGAATGAATTTTTCAAGTTACAAGTTGCAATTGTAGTTTGTATGTAAAATAAAAAAAAAATTTTCTCCATTTACTTTCATTTTTTCTATTTCTTCTTTTTTTTTTTTTGGATGTAATTAAAAGTTCCTTTGCCATAAATTCATGCAAGACGTAAATTTCTCCCGAGATTTTGTATAGAAAAATATATAAAAAATTGTCTGTAGGAATTTTTGCAATTAATAACTGGCGAGATTAGGTTAAAGTACATAAAGTAAAGGATTATCTGTTCCTAAAGATATAACACTATAATATTGTATTTAATTGTTATTGTGATACATCATTTTAAAGTTTTATACACACATATCTGTAGATATTCGCAAAACTTCTGAAAAATTCGTTAACAAATGATCTGCATCACATGCATGAATATTACTCTATTTATATGCAAGTAATTACTGCATTCATATTTTTTGGATACATCGTTGTATTTATGGAGAAAGTCATTCCGTAGAAAAATAAATACTACTCTTCAGCTATCTCGTATATAATTTTTTCAAAATTTTTCATTTCTCGATTTTACTCAAATCGTAATCTATTGTACCAATTGCGTATAAAAGAGTTTTGAGATTATAAAATCCAAGATGTTATAAGTATAATAAAGAATTTAAATATGCGGAACAGATGGAAGAAGATTTTCAAAAATAAATAATAAATATCGAGGAAATACAGTAAAATTCCATTCATTTGAACTGAATTTCAATGTCAATGTTCTCTAATTCATACAAAAATATCAATGTATATCTGACAAAAAAAAATTAATTATTATAACTTACTATAATGTTATAATTTGTTCTTTGATAAATTCATATAAACAAAGTTTTACTGTAATAATTATTGATATGAACAAACAGATTGAATTATATATACGAATTTATATTATATTATATTATAATTATTTATATATTTATATAATTTACGAATTTATATTATATTATATACGAATTGAATAAAAATCGACATAACATGTAACAAATTACTATCGTCAATATACTAAAAAGAATGATCTAATAAAAGTTTTGCAAATAATTATATTTAGCTTCCTGCCACTTGATTGTAGACTACATTTAATAGAATAGAGAAGTAAATCCATTGTCAGTCAAACAAACGAACTCTATAGAAGGTTTATAAAGATTTGTAAAGAGAACGAGATAAATTGGAAAAAATATTACACTGTATGTGGTATTCTATTTTCACTTGGAAAGCTAATTTAAGCACGAAACAAAACACATTTGACGGTGAGCGGCTGGACCCTGGAGAACTTTAAATTAGTCAAACCTAATTTACGGGTTTGCAAGCGTGCATACACGCGTCGAAAAATTTTCACATTAATAATACGGTACGCATAATGATTAAAAATAATTGTGTATGGTAACAGACAGTAATTGCGAAAAAAAATATTAATAACAATAAAGAGTTAATAGCAAATAATTAGATAAAAATTAGTAAAAAAAAATGCAAGTTATTAAAATATTAAATTTTTATGTATTTATGTGAAATTTAAAAATTTAGTAATGTATTGAATATATACTATATATATATTATATAGTATACTTTTACTATAATATATTATTATATAAAATATAGTAATATATTAACTATATAGTATATGTACTATATATATTTGATATACTATATTTATACTATATGGTATATTATTACTATAACATATTACTATATAAAATATAAAATATAGTAATATATTACATACGATTATTACATAATTATATAGTATATATACTATATATATTTAATATACTATATTTATATTATATAGTATACTATTACTATAATATATTACTATATAATATAAATATAAAATGTAGTAATATATTACATAATATTATTATACAATTATATAGTATATATACTATATATATTTAATATATTATACTCATATTATATAGTATACTATTACTATATTATATTACTATATAAAATATAGTAATATATTACATACGATTATTATATAATTATATAGTATATATACTATATATATTTAATATATTATATTCATATTATATAGTATACTATTACTATATTATATTACTATATAAAATATAGTAATATATTACATACGATTATTACATAATTATATAGTATATATACTATATATATTTAATATACTATATTTATATTATCTAGTATACTATGACTATAATATATTACTATATAAAATATAGTAATACATTATAGTAAGAATAAAAAAGCAGATATATTAATAGTACAGCATCATTAATACATTACAGTAATAAAAAGAAATAAAAAAAAAATATATATATATATATATATATATATATATATATATTGTAATCTCCAAACGGAATCCTCGAAACCGTGGCTCCCCGATATTCCCAATAACGCGACGTTGTTCCCGAGCCGCACCGATGGAATCGCCGGAATAGGAGAATCCATCAAACGTTTTACGCAAATTCCCTCTATATAAGTACGCACTGATCGGACCACGGGATCGGGTCACGGAGCGATCTATCAATTTAGAAGCGAGATCGGAACCACGCGAGGAGGAGAAGTCTCGGGGAAAAAGAAGACTCGTGGCCCCGATTCCTTCGTCCCGCGGGACTCGGGACGACATATGGGGATGAGGGTAGGGTAGGAAGATGGGTTATGGGTTCCATTTCGTGAGAAGGGGGCAGGGGGCGGGGGAGGTGGTGTCGATGGCTGCCTCTTCTGCCTCTGGTGCTAAGTAGAAAATCATGTCTGCCGTATGAACGGGCAGCCGCCACTGCCACTCGCTGCAGACTACTAATGTCTGGGGTGGAGTGGGCTGCATCTTAAATGCGTGCCCGGGACCAAGTTAGACGACGCCTGATGCATTTCGCGAAGTTACATCAACGTTAACGTGAACGCGGCCCGTTTAATTCGGATTAGCAATTCCGATTGACGCCGCTCTATGGATGGGTATAATCTGCCGAATGTCTTCTTACTTACGCGTTTCATCGTGTTAGACTGAACTTTCTCTGGTGGGGAGAGGAGTGTGTTGCAACCGCGGCGTGTTCCTCGGATTCGGTGGTAAGAAAGGCCCCCAGGATACTTCTAGATTAGACTCTGTACTCTTCCTCTGCCTGCTCTCGTCCTCTCTTTGCTCTTGCTGACAGAGTTTTGGAAAATAAGTAGGCAAGCCGCTCGACTAACACCTCCTCTCTTGAAGAGAGTTCATTTTTCACACACGATGACGCGATTTTATTTGCTCGTCGAAGATTGTGAGGGACCACGTATTGCTATAATTATGCTACAACTGAAATAAAAGAAAGTTAGGGATAACAATTGTTTTGTCTTTGGTCACAAGTAACGAAAACTTTTGTTATATTGCTGAAACTTTATATAATAATAAAATGATGAAACAATAAAATCCAAAATTAGAAATCATTAAAAAATTTAATAAATTATAGTAAAAGGAGAATTTTTGCACAATAATTTCTCGAAAATTTATCGCTTGTACCTAAGTCCAATCAAATTATAATCTCTTACGATAAATTAATTTCATTTTTATTTTATAATTATTATTAATTATTTATACAATTGACAAATATTTTGTTGCTAGCTGAAAAGAAAGAAAAATTACTAAAATTAGCATCTTCTGTTATTAAACACCGTCACCGGATTGCAATACTAATTATTTCGTTAACTCGTCGTGACACCACGGTGACATTCCAATGGATCATTAAATTACGACACCAGCAGTCAAACGAACAAACCCTACCATACAATAAATATAAACGAAGCTTCAATTGGCCTTCGCCTGTACTTTAATATTAAATATTACATATTGCAGATAGGTCGGAACAAATTTCATCAAGCGCTTTCATCGTTCGTTTCCCGTCTCTTACTTTCGAACAGCGCGTGTATCCGCTTATGTTGCGAAAAATTCGATTAAAATTTAAATTCACGTTCCATTGTAGCAAGAGAGTGAGAGAGAGAAATAGAGAGAGAGAGAGCCAGGAAATCAGATTCTAGCAATGCGCAGCACGCTAAATTAAATCAGCGTGGAGATTGACGTTGTATCGTAGCCTGATGCGACGTCAAATTGAGTTTGAAATGCACGGATGTGGACTAGACACGCGTTCCTGTGCTCTTCTCTGTCTTTATGAACAATAATTAATTTCATAGGCATGCATATTTTGCTCCGTACACATTTGTGCATTCAATTCTAGTAAATTCAAACAAAAAAAAAAAAAAAAGTGCAACTGAGAAAATGATTCATAAAATACGATGGTAAAATGCGACGACATTGAAATTTGTTTTATTTCCTGTAGATTATGATTTATGTGTTATTATTACATGCTTTATAGTTTCACATGTTATAACTCAATAATAGTTGGAACGAAATATTTCAAACTATCAAAAAATCATGCTGATTCATTGTATTATATTCTGATAATGCATACTCGTTATCCCATATTTTCTTTCGTTAAAATTCTTTAACAATGTCTCCAATGGCAGTGATCGAAAACTGGGACACTTTGCATATTACATATGAAATGAATTACTAAATAAATTATTAAATTTCTCACCGTTTCAAAATTAAAATTCAAAATTAATGTAAAGTCAACGTGAAATATTATTATCTCAATATATAATATATTTTTAACAATATTATAATTTTAAAAAGTATTCACCCACCATTAGAAAAATATTATATTATAATATAATGTAAATAATATTATAATATAATAAATATTATAAATATAATATATAAATAATTATATATTATATTATAAATTATAACATTTTTAATATATTCTTAATAATTTAATATACTTTTTAACATCTGAGGATATACATACAACAAATATTATAACCATATGAACATATAATATTTTTTTGGATATACTACACATAGTATTTGGGTTGCACAATATTACTCTTTTTAATTTGTATTTTAGGTTGAAACGAAAATGATGGTCATTTTTCCACGGAAAGAGCGGTCTCGAAAATTTAACCAGGCTGCGAAAGTTTCGTTCGAACATGTCTTTCCTAATGAATATTTCAAATCGTTTGAAACGAAACATAAACTTGAAAAGTGAAATTTTGCAGCCCCTTTCTCTGCTGTTTCAATTTATAAGAGACAGATGCTGAAATTTGATCGTTCAAACCTGAGGTATCTTTGTACAAACGATTAACTGATAACACCGTTACACAACCTATTAAATGACTGATCGTATAATTTATGTGAACTACTAACTAGTTTACCTATTAATTTATGTAAACTAATAGTTATTATTAGCAAATTAATTAATACATAAATTAATAGTAATTAATAATAAAATTAATTAATTCATTATAGGTAATAGTAAGTTTATTATTACCTATTAATTTATATAAACTAATAATAGTTTAAGTTAACAGGTAATATTATTTATGAATTTTCAATAATTTTATTAATTAGAGTTTTCGAATATTATAAAAAATTCAACGAAAATAATTAGAATTTTATGTTATTCAATTTCATCTTTATTATTCAATTACATTCATATTTTTCATTATTATTAGCAATAATTTAATCATGTTTTCATATATGAATACAAAAATTTTTAATAAACCTTTTCTTATTAACACCATTCTTAAAAACAAGAATATTTCCATTTCATATCTGAATAATTTACTGTTCCGAAAAATTATCGCGGCGACAAATTTTGTTTTATTTTAACAATTACAAACCAGACGAACTGGTGAAAACGGGTCTAACAATATTCACAAATTTCCACATCAACGTCAATTAATAGATTACGTACTTGTATCAATTTCTGTTTCGCGGTATGCAAAGCAATCAGAGGGGCGGGTAAACCACCCTTGCGTTTAGGCTTCGTGTTCGAAAAGCGAAGCCGGAAAGCGGTTGAACCCGGGTCAGGAGCCAAGGTAAACACATTAAAGGACAGAACATCCCCGGTAGGAAACACATCTCGGCCCAAATAGGGGAGCGCGGTGCGATACGCTCGATTACGACGGAAATTCGAAACGTCTTGAGGAGGACCGAGGGTGAAAAAGTCCGCAGTGGTAGTGGTGGGAGGAGGGGTGGGGGGTCTCAGCGCAGCCGCATACCCCCGGAATTAATCTCGCGTCTGTAAACTTTGTTTCCTTTCCGGCTGGTTCCTTCGTGTTTATCCATTCGCGAGTGGAGACAATCATTTCCCTCGGTACAAACGGAGGGCCACGGCATTACATTTCCGATATGTTTGCACGAAAATCTCGGAGAGTCTTGTTAATAAAGGCAAACAGCATTCCGTTCGAAAGGAAATTAATTGGATCGTAGAAAAGAGGGGGGGAGGGAGAATCATTTCTTTCGAATGTTGGATTATTTATGTTGGTGAGTTTTAGATGTGAAATAAAACTTGAAATAAAAATGTTGAAGGTGTTCTTTGAAAATATTTACAATATTTTACAATTATAATTTATAAAATATATAATATTTAGAATATTTTATAATTATAATTTATTTATGTATATTTTTATTACATAACATATTATAGGTTCTATTATACAATAAATTAGTTGGAAGTTACTATTGAGTAATGTCTCAGCGGATTCTTTACAAACATATAAATGTAAAATAAATGTTTGATTCGAAGCTTCTTTGAAAATTTTCAGTTTTTTTAAGCTGAAGCTTTTCAGTTTTACCATTTTTAGTTTTCTTAAATTTTTATTCTATAAAACCTCAAAGTTTTCTATGAAACCCCAAAGTTTCCAAAGTTTCCAAAATTAATCTTTACCAATAACTTTTAACATCAGTTTCGACATTATGCGTTTAGTTTCCCCTTAATTTGTAATAATCAGAAAAATTACTAAAAAGTTATTTCTTTCAAAAATAATAGATTACTTGTTCCAGTGAATTTTACATAAGAACGTAAATATAAAAATAAAAAAATATTTATGAAATATAAAAAAATAAAAATACTTCATTCGGTGCCTTTTCAAATGTGAAAACAATTTCATAAATAATGAAAATTAATGTATTCGTAAATAACTTTTCTAATTGTTAATAATTTTGTCCTTTTTTCTGTGAGTTATTCAAATATTTCCAATATCATTTATAAAAAATTAATAATTGTTTATTTTTGAAAAATATTTTAATAGTTTATCGTTGGAAGATTTGTGTCAATCCCGTGAAAAAAAAATGTACGTGCAAGCCTGTGAATCAAATACCGTAATAGATTCAATCATCGAATGGAAATTGCATGTTTTAATGACAAGAAATCTGTTTGCGAATATTTCAAAATAAGGTCGACGCTGGCGTTTTTATGAAACACGTTTAGGATTTTGCAATGTCGGCAAATAAATGAAATAAATAATTTTCAATGTAGATGAACAGATAGAATATTAGTACAAATATTTATGTTGATTTCTGGTAAGATAGTTATAGCACAATGTTTCAGTTGAATTTTTACGTGATGTGTTTCTCTTTTAATTAATAAAACACGTCTCCAAAATTAAATAATTCTATGCAAAACAATTTCAATTAAATGAAACTACACTCTACTTTTCCCAGTAAAAAATCAATAAAAATTGTAACCTTGGTTATATATATATTAATTATAAAGCCTTGAAACAGAACTTTTTGAAACACTCAGCTATTAGCTTCACTATTAGCAAAATAATACTCTCGAATCGAAGCACATAGAAACTTCTGAGGTATTAAATTCATTTATTACACAATAATAGCATAATAAATCAATAAAAATTACAAGTGAATGTTTATAATTATTAAACAATTATCAGTGAATTGTTAAAAAAAAGAAGATTAATGCCTTTATAATTAATACCTTTACTATAATATATTCAGCAATAGAATTATAATCACAACGTAACGTTCAATTTTCAATATCATATTAGTTTCAAATTTCGCCAACATCATCACGTCAATTGTAATGATGCCCACATACAGGTGTATTAAATGATGGAAGAAAAAAACATAAACAGATACGTCTCATTTTCTAATAATTTCCACTTAACTGTCTTTTCATTTGCCTTCGTAATAAATTTTTGAAATTGTAAAGAGACTTTACGGACAGCCTGTACTTCTTCCGCAAACATAAGTGTTTAACTATACCGGCGAATCACCATAACTCTGAAACAAAACTCTCGGGAACGTCGGTTCAACCATCAGCTATCAGGATAATGTATTCCTTCCCTCTTGCAACAGAGCCGATCGAGAAGTCCTCGCGGCTCTCTCGATATACACACGTTCCCTCTCGTTCGCAAGCATTTATGCGATCGCGAGCCGTGATCTCGAAACTTTTCCCCGGGATTCACTCGACTCCGCTCGACAACGGGCGGAAAGTTTCGTTGATTCGATGAAATTTAGCCACGGCTGGCGAAGTACCGAGGAAAACTATCGGCAGCGTGGTCCCGTTACATTTTCATGAGTCAACGGAACTCCTCCACGGCGTCGCGTCGTGTAATCGATAGATGTTAATTCCATTCCGGCCGATTCTGGAAAATTTCGTTATCACGGCAATCACTGGAACAGCAGGAGTTTGGTCGTTTATCTCGTTATCGTTGTCAACTTCGTTTTCGACGGCGGGCAAGTTCCTGCGTGTTGTACAGCTTCGTTATCGAGTCCCGGCACGAGCCAAACGTGTCAAGTGATATTGGCAGATAATAACGATAGTTTTGTTGCTTGTTTCATCATTTTATTTCTCCTCTCACTTTTGTTCTTTTTATTATTTAGTACGCTTTTAGTATTTAATATTTATACCGCTTGGTACTTTTAGTATTTACTATTTATAGTACATGGTATTTTTACAATAATACTTAGCACTAGTATAGTATTTAGTATACTACTTAGTGTTTATACCGTCTTTACGGTGTTTCTACAATAGTACTTAGTATATTACTTAGTTTAGTATTTCTACAAGAGTGCTTAGTATTAGTATAGCACTTAGCATATTACTTAGTTTAGTGCTTCTATAATAGTACTTAATACGTTTAATATGTAGTATTTTATCTGGCATGAGCCAAACGTGTCAAGTGATATTGGCAGATAATAACGATAGTTTTGTTGCTTGTTTCATCATTTTATTTCTGCTCTCACTTTTGTTTTTTTTATTATTTAGTACTCTTTTAGTATTTAATATTTATACCGCTTGGTACTTTTAGTATTTACTATTTATAGTACATGGTATTTTTACAATAATACTTAGCACTAGTATAGTATTTGGTATACTACTTAGTGTTTATACCGTCTTTACAGTGTTTCTACAATAGTACTTAGTATATTACTTAGTTTAGTATTTCTACAATTGTGCTTAGTATTAGTATAGCACTTAGCATATTACTTAGTTTAGTGCTTCTACAATAGTACTTAATACGTTTAATATGTAGTATTTTACCTGGCATGAGTCAAACGTGTCAAGTGATATTGGCAGATAATAACGATAGTTTTGTTGCTTGTTTCATCATTTTATTTCTCCTCTCACTTTTGTTCTTTTTATTATTTAGTACTCTTTTAGTATTTAATATTTATACCGCTTGGTACTTTTAGTATTTACTATTTATAGTACATGGTATTTTTACAATAATACTTAGCACTAGTATAGTATTTGGTATACTACTTAGTGTTTATACCGTCTTTACAGTGTTTCTACAATAGTACTTAGTATATTACTTAGTTTAGTATTTCTACAATTGTGCTTAGTATTAGTATAGCACTTAGCATATTACTTAGTTTAGTGCTTCTACAATAGTACTTAATACGTTTAATATGTAGTATTTTACCTGGCATGAGTCAAACGTGTCAAGTGATATTGGCAGATAATAACGATAGTTTTGTTGCTTATTTTATCCTTTTACTTCTTACTCTCCTTTTTGTTTTTTTTTTTTTGTTTTTTTGTAATTTAGCACTTTTAGTATTTAATATTTATACCACCTGTAATTTAGCACTTTTAGTATTTAATATTTATACCATACTTTTAGTATGTGGTATTTAAAGCTTTTAATTTTCCTAGAATTTGCTATATATAGTAATACTTAGCACTAGTATAGTACTTAGTACACTTAGTGTTTATACTGTCCTTACAGTGTTTTTACAACAGCACTTAGTATTAGTACTTAGTATATTACTTAGTTTAGTGTTACCACAATAGTATTTAGTATTAGTATAGCACTTAGTATATTATTTAGTTTAGTGCTTCTACAATAGTACTTAATACGTTTAATATTTGGTATTTTACCCGGCACGAGTCAAATATGTCAAGTGATATTGGCAGATAATAACGATAGTTTTGTTGTTTATTTCATCTTTTATTTCTTCTCTCCTTTGTTTTTTTATTATTTAGTATTCTTTTAGTATTTAATATTTATACCATCTGATACTTTTCGTATTTGGTATTTAAAGCTTTCAATTTTCTTAGAATTTGTTACTTACAGTATATAGTATTTAATACTTAGTATTTATTAGTATTTAGTATCTGTAGTACTTTGTACTTGTTAGTATTTAGTATTATTTGTAGTTAGTATCTTTAGTATTTAGTATTTGTAATATTTAGTATTCTTGGTGCTTAGGATTCATAGTATTCAGTACTTTAAATAATTACAGTAAATAATTACATTACTATGAAATAATATTATTATATTGTTATTATAATTAATAACATTGTTATATTATTATATTATTATTATAAAATAATTACATTACTTTGAAATTTTTGGTATTTTAGTATTTAGTATTTATAACGTTTACTATTTTAAGTGTTTTCAGCATTTTCAACATTTACTACTTATAATATTTAGCAGTAGTTATAGAATTTAGTATTCATTATTTAGTACATTTAGTATTGAATACTTCTTGACATTTAGTACGCAATATTTCTTAGTATTTGATACTTTTTTTAGATTAAATATTTATTTAGATTAAATTTCTACATGTTTTTCAGAATATTTTTTAGTGTGTAGTATTTTAGTATATTACAGTCTAATATAATACATAGTTTTCTTACTTAGTACTACAGTGTAATATGTAGTTTTTAATTTTTTTTTTTAACTTTAATCTAATTTCTTTATCTTTTTGTTAGTCGATAAATTTCTTTGAACATCAATTATTTTTAAATGATACATTGAAAAAGTAATTAAAACGAAGAAATAAATTAACACGTCGTTTATCACTTGTCACGCGTGCTAGACAACGCTCGTTTTTATCGGATAATGGATCAGTTTGGTATTACTTTTAATTCGTCAGCTTGACGTTTCGAGAGTCCTAATGTTTGTTAATATAAAAAATAATTTTTCAATTCTGACATTCAATATAGTAAACTCAGTAAGCGTGATAATAAAGACTGAGAAATTCGATGTTACATATATTACGAATGGAATAAATCTTAAATAAGAACGTGTTTACTTTGAATGATAATTAATCTTATAAACACAATTTCAAGGGATCAGAATAGTGTGAAATTTCCAAAAAATCAACTTTTTTTGTTTTAAATAGTAGTTTGAAGTCTTGGAAATAAGATACAAAAGTCCTAGCTTTTAAAACGACTTATTTTGGGATGTAATAATAAATCCACCACGGATACAAATTATAAAATAATTATAAAATTATAAAGTAATTATAAAATAATTTGTATCACTGTTTAAAACTTTAAGCAGTATTATAAAGTGTAAATCGTGTGATTCAAATATTACTTTTGATGAATCGAATATTAGGTGACTTGGATTCAATTTAGTTGTGAATTTTAAGAACCGTGAGCCGCGATATATAAGTAAAGAAAGTAAGTAAAGGATACATATAAAAAATGACGTTCTGAAACTTTAAACGCGTTTTTCTCGAAACTAGGTTTTTAGAAACGGTGTGCAAGATATCTCGGAATCCAACTAACCAATCACTGTGAAACTCAGTGCGTATCTTTAGTGTAACATTTGCTCAAACATTCTTAAAAAGTTAACTTAAAAAGTTAAAAAGTTAATAAGGAAAATATAAACAAAAAACGTAGAAATTTTTGGCATAAATTCGGTATATCGAAAACAAATAGCTGCTATTTTCATAATTTTCGCAAAAATGAAAATGTCGGATCGTCAATCCCTAGAGAATATTGTTTACTTTTGAACTTTCTTCGCCTTTCTGTTGCAGCTAACCCTGTTTGGCTGGAATCATGCACACCGACAGGCAATGTAGAAAAAAGTTATGCAAAAAGATGCCGTCAAAAAGTTGAACAAGAGCCCTCTTCTTTTCCTTTTTAATGTTGCTTTTTATAGTTCATACTACGTTAGAATAAACCACAAAAGCTCATGTCAATCAAATATGTACTTTATTTTTTACTAACCCTCCAAAGTGTTCGTAATTTTTAGGCTCGTCACAACTGTCCCGCCCCCTTAAGAAACATACAAGTAAATAACATTCTATTGTTCCGCCGTTCCATTCTTTTATTCCTTCACTCATTCTCATCTATCTACTCTTCTATCTTCATTCTTGTATTCTTCTATTGTTATTTCTCTATCTCTTCTCTATTACCTTTTCGTTTTCATCGTGCGCTGTAAAATATACGGCGCACGATATAATTAAAATCCGAATCAACGAGGCGAGCTTTCGTTGTTTACGTGATATTTTCGTTGTTTCATTTCGTAAGACGTTTGCATGCGAACGCCAGGGCGAAAGAGAAAGATGTATCGTGCCCGTAAGTAATGTAACGCGTTGCTTTAGTTGGCGAAACAAAATGAACATTAATGAATAACGAACGAAAGAGGAAAAGGATGAGAAACGGCGTAGTAAAAGATTAGTCGACGATATCACCTCCCCCCCCCCCCTCACGCGTTTCATCTATCTTCTTTATTGCAAATTCGACCAGTCAACGTGACGCCGGCGTACTCCGGGCGCCAGGCCACGACAAATGAGTATCCTGGAATTCCATTCGACGCCAGAGGAAAGCGCGAAAGCGTGAATCGCGCCGCGATAAATGACTCGGATAAAATAAGCTCGGCGAGCCGCGCGAGGGTTAAATTATTAAAGCATGTTTCATTCCGTAACTGTTATTATGTTGGCGTTATGCTGTATCAGCTTTTTCTTCGTTCACCATTGCGAGTACGACGTATCGCCGATTTTTACCATATTTATCGTGAATAATAACTTAGTTTTTAGGAAAAATTTGTCGTTTTTATATCGTGTCGTATTTCACGCCACGTGTTGGAATATTTTGCTTCAATTCAAGCTACAGTTTAATTTATTACTGAATCGGAGCATGTTGTTCTCGATAACAATCAATGATCAAGGTAAAAATAATATAGTAAATTTTTACTGTATAATATTTGCTGTATTAAAAATATAGTAAACTTTTACTATATAATATTTGCTATGTTAAAAATATA
>JAWNGG020000392.1:0-135642 GCA_036937485.2 Tetragonisca angustula | reverse complement strand
ACTTTCCAGAGAGAGAGAGAGAGAGAGAGAGAGCGAGGGATTATACCCTTCCCGGTTGACTATTTGGCTCTGGCAGTGGAGCAGCTTGCTGCTCATCCAACCAAGATGGAAGTTTCGCTGCGAGGTTTACTCTCGGATATCTAAGTTGATTTTCAGCGGAGTTAATGGAGAGAGTTGGAAATTTGTCGGCGTTTTTCCCTCGATGGTTCACCCTTTCTTCCTCGGCGATCATCTCATGGACGATATCCCTCCTCCATTCTTTCTTGTACATCCTCTTCTTAAAATTCTCTAAGCGTAACGTAATCGATGCTTTCTGAATGTTTTCACTTGGACAAATTTGTTTCCAAACAATTGTTTCGCCGCACAATCGGTGCAATACTAACGCGTCAATATATAGAAAGATACGGCCGTTTGGATGAATCGAGGATTTGAACGATCGCATTTGGCAAGCGAACGCAGTGGAACGATTATTCGCAAGTCGGCCTGACCGATAAAATGAAATATTTTCGTAACATGTCGAGGGCGCATTAATTCGCCCGATCGGGGGTGGAGGGGAAAGAAATTAATTAAAGCGGGCGAATAAATTAAAAGCTGCTCGCGGTCGTGCCGAAATTTATTTATCGAATGAAAATTTATGAAAATTTATTCCGATACTTAATGAACGGAAATTTCTTCGCGATTTAGCATCGCTAATATTTGTCGGCCGTAATTTTGATCGAGCTTTTGTTTTCCTCGCGTTCTGCTCCTCCTCGATAAAAGAGAAATCAGATTCGCTTGTTTATCGAGCATTTTCCCACCGTTCCCCCAATCGAATGGATTCTCTCTCGCTGGGAGAGAAAATTTTTAATATTCGCTCGCGGGCCCGCGTGAAATCCGATTGCTAACCATTTCGTTTCTTTCCTTTTCCTTTTTTCTTTTTTTTTTTTTTTTTTTAAGAAAATATTTTCACCAACGAAGTCTGCATATACAAACACACGCGCCAGATATTCACTCGCGTGAAATTCCTCCTTGTACCAAACTGTTTACAGCGAGCCGAAGCGATCGCGAGTAGTTGAATTCAACTTGGTTGATTATTCGAGCTTGCAGTTATCGAGTAGTACAGAGTTGTCAACGATGAAAAATTTTTGCTTCTTCAAACCTTTCAAAATAATAGTGGCTGAGAGTGGATGTCGCACGCAACGATGCTGAGGTTTCTATGAAATATCGTTTCCGAAACTTCATCATCCATTAAATTTTGTTCAACCATTAATTAGCATATTAAAGAGGAAGGAATTTTGCTGGAATACACGCGCGTGCAATGTTAATAACTTCTATAATCTGAATATTAAAATCGTATTATATCAGGCGGACCATGAATATGCAGAATATTCATGTGGTTTTCTTATGTGAATTTAAACTTGCAAATGCGCAAGAAATTCCTAAAAAATATATATATATATATGTATAAATTGACATTTATCGAATGTTATGGAAATATTAAGAAAAACTGGTATCGGTTTCAACAAGTACATTATTAAATATTGTACGATGTTCGCGGGTTTTCGCATGATAATGAAACGAAGTTTGGAACGAGCAGTCCGTAAAGATGAACCGTATTTTGCAGTATTGTAAACAAGTGGATGAAGTGTACGCGTGGAATTAATAAAGAAGCAGCGCGCGTTGATAAACAAATGGAAATCAATCCTGTTGCGCGACAGCGATAATGCAAATAACGGCCGTACAAAAATTCCAAAGGCTTGCGGTATGAATTTTGCCACACTATTTCCACATTCCACATTCCCAATGTTTCATTAATTTTCGCGTTTCGAAAGCACGCGAATAGAATAGTTAATCGGTACCTTTGTCAGGCAATATAAAAAATGGGCAAGGTTGAGTTATATTTTTATAACTCAATTTTTTGAGTTATAGCCTCGATTTCCAATCGTATAACGCGGTATTTATATAACATAGAATTTTTAATTAATTTGATCGACCCGTTCTTTCAAATATGTCTCTTCATATAAGCGTGCAAGTAGTACTCTAGCGTAATAAGGCAGACAATGCTCCTGCATTCCGCAACGTGAGAAAAAAAACTCGTTTGTTTTCGTCGTAGATTTATTTATTAATAGAAATTGGTAAATTTTAATAGAAAAGCAAATTTGTTGAAATGTAAAAATAATGTTCTGTCATATAAGCGTGCAAGTAGTATTCTAGCGTAATAAGGCAGACAATGCTCCTGCAACGTGAGAAAAAAAACTCGTTTGTTTTCGTCGTAGATTTATTTATTAATAGAAATTGGTAAATTTTAATAGAGAAGCAAATTTGTTTAAATGTAATTTGTTTAAATAATATTCTATCATATAAGTAGTATATAAGTAGTAAGTGCAAGTAGTATTCCAGCGTAATAAGGCAGACAATGCTTGCATTTCGCCGTAAGAATATATTTGGTTTCGTCGTACATTTACTTACTAACAGAAATTAGTAAATTTTAATGGAGAAGCAATTTTATTTACATGTCAAAATAATATTAATAATATATAAGTACATTATATAAGCGCGCAAGTAACTAGGCAGACAATGCTTGCATTTCGCCGCAAGGGCTTACTTGTTTTCGTCGTAGATTTATTCATTAATGAGAATTAGCAAATTTTAATAGAAAAGTAAAATTATACGAAACTAACATTACCACGGAACAAAATAGAACTTGCTTAAATTAATAATTAAGCAGTCAAATATTCTATCGATCGGTCGTTAACGATCCTGCAGAGAATAATTCAGCTACATAACAAATAGCACAAAGAACGGTTACGAGTTAAGTGAAATTCGTAAAATCCGCGGAGCAGATTCTCGCGGCGGCACACAAGAGCCCGCAGCAGGTATTTTTCGTATCCCCCCCTCTCTCTCTCCCTCTCGGTAATATTCAAAAAAAAAAAGCTTGCAGTTTCAACGAGGTAAAACGCACAGTACGCGGCGAAGTCGCGCGTTCACGTGCGTTACAAAAGGACACGATAATGATGATGCCGCGGCAAAGTGGAGCAGGTTAATCGTCAACTCGAGCCAGCCACTCGCGCGAGCGTTTGTTCGAAACGACAATATTCCTCACAAAGCACGGGCCTAGTTCGAGAGGCAGCGCCGCGCGTTTACCAAAATATTTGCATCGGAGCCGCGGCCGGAATTTCGTTTTGTTCGACGAGCACGATTTTTATACATTCTCGCTCGGTTGCGCAGGCTCTCTTTTGTTCACGTTCACGTTGTCGCGAGTGTCTCTGGCTGTCTTTGTTGATTTTTAATAAAGGCCCGCGAGAGTTCTTTTTTTCTTTCTTTTTTCAACGTGCATGGATCTGTGATTAACAACGTGACCATGTCGTTAATCACGAATCCTGCTTAATTGTAGATTCATTGTCTTGCTCTAATTAGAGTAACTTAGATACTCTGTGAATGCTTAACTCGAGGCAGTCATCCTCGAGGTATTTCTCGAATGAGGAAACGTGAAGTTCCGTGCGCGATGTAATGTCACGTTCAGTTTGTAAATAAAATTGCAGCCAACACCGAAATGCGCAGCTAACACCGCGGAAATCGCGAATCGCGAGTCTCCGCTGGCGGAACTGGTCAGCTCGAATCCGCGAGCGGAGGGAGAACGCGAGCCTCGAGAACTGATTTACATTTTAATGTAACGCGTAGCTAAGTCTCTTTTAATTAGCGTCACACGTTAACCAATGCAAATCTCTCGCTCGCTCCCGCGGTTTTCATTAATATCCAGCTGACTGTAAGCGCATTTTAATAAATTATAGTAATCCGGCTTCGAATTTTTCGACATCCCGTCACCAAATCCCTTTCGTCCCGGACGAAGAAGAAAGAGTCGCGCGAACGAAGAATTATTATATCACATTGATATATACATATATATATATATACATATATATATGTGTATGTATATATGCGCGAATGAAATATTTTTCCACCGGACAAAATAGAATATCGGGGAGAAAATATTTCAGGAAGATTTCAACGGATGTGTTTCGCGTTTTCAACGGAAGGGGCACGCGATGTTCCGATAACTGATTAACGTAATAATTTCAAAAACGATTTATCCGAAGTTAAACGATACAACTGCGACATCGTACATCCGCACGCCTCGACCCAGATATTTCTCGCCGATCGAACAAACACTAAATAATTATAACGCCGCGTCTCTG
Organism: Tetragonisca angustula; assembly: GCA_036937485.2. Lineage (NCBI taxonomy): Eukaryota > Metazoa > Arthropoda > Insecta > Hymenoptera > Apidae > Tetragonisca > Tetragonisca angustula. Next base: position 131,467 of record JAWNGG020000392.1, on the reverse strand, counting down.
CAATTTCGACAGCGATGTTAGTCACAGAGTATTAAGCCAGCCTGGTGACGTGCTGGATTATCGCAACGCGCGCAACAAACGGATCGCCGTGCCGTCTCTGATAACGGCGGAATCAAAGGGAAACGTGTTTCGCCAGTCGAATCTCGAATATCTCATATATTCGATCGGCGGATGCTCCTCGAATAAGAAAGGGACATGAGGCCGTCTTTCTGTTTAACGATCTCGGTATCGTGTGCACGAGGTATATCTCGCCGCAACGAGGTCGGTCGCAACAAGGCAATACCACCGACGAACAAAGTGGTATCATACCGTTTGTAGAAGCGAGACATCTCGTCGGTGGTGAAAGACGGCTCTTTCGTGTTCCTTTGGACAACGAAAGGATTGATTTTCGGTGGAAAAGAAACTAGCGTCGTATGTTGATCGTCTTTTAAATTTAATAACGTGTTTGACCCTTTTTGGTTTGGCGAAGGGGAGGGAGGAAATGATAGAATTTTTTTCCTCCATCGAAACGCAAAACGAAAAGAATTTTTAAAAATATCGCAGCGTCTGTTATAATTGTAATTATAATTTATCGATATTTTCGATGATTTTCGAATATGAAGATATTTTTTGGAAAAGATAATGTCAAAGGGATGTAACTCGAACCAAATTGTGTTCACGATATATTTTGAAACAGCTGACTGGGGATAAGATTCATTTGTTATCACGAAATTTTACGTAGATTTTAACGAGGACGGTGATGACAGGTTTTCTCAATGTAGCAAACAATTTAAAATAGAGAATGAAAATTTGAAAGAAGGATCACAAAATTTAGTGAATTCAAATCGACATAATTTCTTTGAGACAATCCGAATAGATATTCCTTTCATTATGAAGATTTCGATAGTGAATGTTACAAATTTATTAGAAAATAACGCTGAGATGTAATATTCTTTTAAATCAGAATGATTCTTAAATTCCTCCGCAGACCGAAAGCGTTATGATTGCCAATCATTTTTTCGAAACTACACGTCTTAGTAAGGACGATATATTCGTTTCAATTTCGAATAATACACAGTTTACAAATTTTCAATTTACCGCACATTCAGGGACCTGTTTGACCGATTTTTACTTGCATCACGCGCCGGACTCCAAACTAAGCTACTCGTGGAATTATCTTAGATTATGTTCTCCAGACTTATCGCTACATCTCTGATATTTGGATCCACGGAAGCTTGTGGCTGTGGAAGGGCTTCATTAGCGAACTTCATTAGCGAAGATTTATTTGAAAAGCTCGGGATATAAGGCAGTGAATATGGTTATTAGAATAGAGAGCAAGGGTTTTCATCTCGCCGGAGCTCTCTCTCCCCGGTTATACCGATCGATATTTTGTTGCTTCTTCTCTTTGTAGCCTGTTTGCTTTGCTCTGCCTGCCTGCCTGCCTGCCTTGTGCAGGATAACAACACCGAGGGAAGAGCGGGAAACTAAATATAAAGACGGAAGGAAGAGTGGAAAAAAGATGAATTACCGTAAGAAGAGAAACGAGCATCCGATTATGGTGGCAGAATTTTCTCTCTGAACACCGTATCGTAACTGTCTTTGTTGCATGGATGCGAAAGTTTCTTTACGAAACCTAACCTAAACTTGAGACATACATTTTTCCCACGTGAGTAGCTATTAACTCGATCCGTTTTTTTTTTTTTTAAATTTTATGAGCTCGGTGAAAATATTTTTTTCTAAAAAATATCACACGTAGAAACAAATACGTGACGCAAATATGTACATACGTGTACAGCGCAGTGCTACGAAACCTAACCTAAACTGTGATACATTTTTCCCACGTGAGTAGCTATTAACCCGATCTGTTTTTTGAACTTTTATTAGCTCGGTAAAAATACTTTCTTCTAAAAGTGTCGCACGTAGAAACAAACACGTGACGCAAATACATACGTATACAGCACAGTATTACGAAACCTAACCTAAACTGTGATACATTTTTCCACGTGAGTAGCTATTAACTCGGTCTGTTTTTTTGAAATTTTATTAGCTCGGCAAAAGTGCATTTTTCTAAAAAAATACCACGTGTAGAAACAACGTAACGTAAATACGCATCCGTACAGCACAGTATTACGAAATCTAATTTAAACTGTGGTACATTTTTTCCTCGTGAGTAGCTGTTAACTTGATCTGTTTTTTTTTTTTTTTAAATTTTATCAGCTCGGCAGAAATGCTTTTTTCTAAAAAAATACCACGTGTAGAAACAACGTGACGTAAATACACATCTATACAGCACAGTGTTACGAAACCTAACTTAAATTGTGATACATTTTTCTCACGTGGGTAGCTATTAACTCGATCTGTTTTTTTTTTTTTTTTTTTTTTGAAATTTTATCAGCTCGGCAGAAATGCTTTTTTCTAAAAAATACCGCGTGCAGAAACAACGTGACGTAAATACACGCGTATACAGCACAGTATTAATTCGTATACGATGAAAGAACGACGCGATCGGACAGCAGAACGTCGTTATTACGTAGCGAATGTTGAGGGAAGATGGACAGCATTCGTCGATTACTTTCCTTCATGTATAATTACACTTCAATCGTCGTGCAGGACAAACAACTGTTTGTTGGTTATTCATTCGGCGGACATCTGTATACTATTCGCGGGATCCTTTGTCCGTTATCGGTAGCATTCACAAAACGGCGCGCTTTGTTTCAACGCTGGAAGCTTTCACAAACAAGCTGACAGAAAACTGTCGGCTGCTCGTCGCCGTCTACGCCAACATGTACATACGTGCACACGCGTATTGTTATTCTCTAATTGAGTGATTGGATTGCTGCCGCTACAATTATCCTGACAATTCGATTATCGACGCTGAACCGCCCGGAAAGACATATACACGTCCTTTCGTCGTTCCCGGTGTCGATTGCCAGCTAAACCCCTCGAGGGGCTGCCTGGAAACATCGCGCCTCTCTTTCTCGAAAATCACGATAGCAAGTCGGTACGTTGCAACAAGGGGCACAAAATGACGTGTCATCGAAATTTTTGCTGCTCTTTACACAACACGTAAAGAATGTCGCTAGTAAAATTCACGTTGAAGGGGAAACATAAAACACAGGACACAAAGGATTCTCGATTCTAGGAGCTGCGAGAATAGAAGCTTAGAAGGAGCAAGAGTGTTACCTGAGGGTACTATAAATGACACTCGGAAGAAAAGACGAAAGAGGTCAATTCAATTCGACGCGATCTATCGAACGAGTCGGACGAACTGCAGCGCTTTTGAACAAACGTCAAATTGTACAATGTCTGTATTAACTCTTTAACCCTCGACAACTTTTATTCGTCATCGTCTACCAGCAATTCATTTACGAAGCATCAGCTCGTAAAATAAAACGATATCATTCAAATGGTATTTTAACACGAAATTTTGTCGATTACGATCTTTCTAACATCGTGATACCGTTTAAGTTTAAAGGAATCATCAACGTGCATCGCGAGTTTGCTAGAACGAGTACAGTATACAAGTATTGACGATACATAGTTTCCAATCTCTGGGAAACAACCTCACTTTCACGATGCAGCAGAGAACAACCCACTCCATCGATAGTATACGCGAGAATTCGACGAAGAAGGGAACTCTAGAAGCGGAGTCGTTCCGACATACGTTATTGGTCCAGAAAACATTGTCTTTTACGGGCGTACCGCGTCACTTTGGCATTCTCCTGCTTCAAACGATAACAATCGAGTAAAAACTCGCGATAAAGCGGTTCCGGAACAAGCTGCAGAACTATTTCACCGTGAGAGAGCCGTTCAAGTGCTCGCGGTACGCTGCGCTAAATCTTCGAACGAGCATACTCGGCCGAGTTACCGGCAAACTGTCATAAGTTCCGTGCTCAAGACGGCATACTAAATGTGTTTCGCGTAGCCGCTTTGATGGCGGCGCTTCCGGCGAGTCGCTGCACACCGCTCGCAATCGTAGTTATCCTTAATGCGATTGTCACTAATAATCCAGGCATTAGGCCAACTTTCTCGTCCAACAGCCACGTGACGCAGGTCTTAAGAGGTGCCATGAAGCGAGGCTTCGTCATTCATAGACTCTTGGCTTTAAACTTTTCTCCATTCATCGCGATTGCCGGCGTTTGCCAGCTAACGTCGTCGTTCACCTTGCGAGATGTTGGTGACACACTGGAAGGAGACGATTAGGTGCAATAATCGATAGATGATTCGTACGTTACTTGGAATTTCGACGATTGCTTGAACTTGAATTATCTACAATTGGCACTGGAGCTACCATACAAATTGACCGTTTTCAACAATTTTCTACATACAGCTACTTATTACATTGCTATTTGTTTTCACCACTTTTCCTAAGATACGCATACAATGAGTTTACATTTCCTCTTATTTTCTTTTCTCCGAGAAATACGCAGCCTGTTTTACCTACCGCGATTGAACGAAAAATTTATGATATTTCAACTCTTCTAAGATTACACAATCGGTTCACGAGAAATATAATCAAATATAAATATAAATATCTGAATAGAGGTACTACGAAGTTATGCACGTGACAACCATCATCACCAGCATCACTGGTGTAAAAGTTCCAAACTGTTCTCTTTGGATTTCGAGTTAAAAGTGCAAATTTAAAGAAAGCAAAAATAAATCTAGATATGAAATTTTGTATCATTCCGTGGCGAATATTTACCCAGAAATGTCGAGGCATTCAAAAAATACGAGGTTATTGGAAAAAATAATTAACACGGACGAAGAGTGTTGGAATATCGATGAACGGAAACTTTCTGAAACTGAAAATAAGGTGACCTATTTGATACATCCCTTCCTGGGGATTGTAACAGATAATGAAGAGGAGAATATCTTGAATAAATGTGGAGGACAAAAGAGAAGGAGGTTAGTATTGAGTGATGTAGAGGACCTGCAGCTGATACCAAGTTGACTATTATTACGTTCAACTGTAAAAAATGTTAAAAAAATTTTTAAGATATACATGAAGCGTCGGTATAATTAATGTTAATCGTCTATCGGTATAAATTCCGGGTAGTATCACAACTGGTCAAGCTGATTCGACGCAAATGTCTCAGCCAAATGAATTTGTTGGAATTTGGCGCGACAGTTTGATGCTGGAGACAATGTGAGAGCTAGTTTGCAATCTCTGTGCTCGAAAGTTGCAGGGACTTTTGAAAGTCCAGTTTGTGGCACAGACATCTGACATCTGACGTCTAACATCTGACATCTGACATAGCGGGACAAGTCGTTCGCGAGGGATATTTAGCGAAAATCAGATTAAGAGCCACGTTTCGTAGCAAAGAGAAATCAGAAATAGCAACTACAATTTATCATACAAAAAAAAAAAAAAAAGAAAAAACAGTTTCAGACTCGCCTTTTATCATTCGTGGATCGTCGCGAAAATCTCTTCTAACCGTACGGTTTTCATCGAAGAATATCGTCGTTACTTTCGTGGAATTCGCACGAAGGAGGACGACGGGGCGCGGAAATCTGACGGGGCGTTGTTGAAATTGCGATGTATTCGGGCGAACGCGTTCCGCGCCGCACAATCGGCGCAGCTCGCTGCATGCATAAAAACTGGAATTCTTTCCCTACGGATGGAATTAGAGACACGGCGCGAAAATTCCAGTTGTGCGGGGCGGTGCGGCGATCGCGGTCCCCGTGTGTATATACTCATCGATGTCGGATAAGACCGAGCTTTTCGACCGCTCTCAGATTCGTTCTCCCCTCAAATCTCTCGCGGAGAAACGTGAAATCTCGACAAAGCGTAAACGCGTGTCGCGTTGTGGCGGGAGAGTGCTTTGGAATTTGCAATTTCCACGAAGAATCTGACCCTCCCTGGATCCTAATGGATCCTTTTCTCGAAATGGAAAACCGCTCGTACGCGATTTCCAACGCACGTTGTATAGTTAACAGCGTGATTATTAGCTGCGGAAGACAAGTGTCGCGTTGCGTTTCCACGTGGCAACGATTTGACGAAGTTTTGCAAATTCCATCGAGTGTGAACTCGAGCCACGGGCCACGCCTTCCGGTCATTAATCTTCCCCTTTCGCTGGACTACGACGACGAACGTGTGCCAGTTTCGCACTTGTTTGTCTTTCGTACGTTCATCTAGCGAGAAACAAACGGTCTAGTAGCGTACAATAATCGAAGACACTTGCGATAGATAAATATAAAGACTCGTCTTTCTGTGACGGTCGAGACAGATTATAAATAAATCATTGAGATTTTAACTCTCTCACTTACAATTAGCTTGCCGCCAAAGATCGATGGACTTTGTTGGATGTAACGCGTAATTAGGTTACAATTGTAATTTTTCAATCGAGCCAAACTGAACAATTGAAGAGAGTTATTTTTGAGTATATATTATTTCATGTTAAAGTTTAAAATATGACCCAATTTGAAGAAGAATATTAATGGATCTGAACGTTTGAAACTCAACAAACAAAATGAAAATTTTAAACTTGTATTCCAAGCAACAAAGTGTTCATTTTTAAATTACGTAAATACTTTGTATCTACGTTCATTTTTAAATTACGTAAATACTTTGTACATATGTTAGATTTATCTCGCGAAAGATGAAACATAACCTCAAAAACATGGAAAATTTTAAACTTATATTCCAAATAACAAAGTATTCATTTTTAAATTACGTAAATACTTTGTATTTGTTAGATTTATCTCGCGAAAGATAAAACATAACCTCAAAAACATGGAAAATTTTAAACTTATATTCCAAATAACAAAGTATTCATTTTTAAATTACGTAAATACTTTGTATTTGTTAGATTTATCTCGCGAAAGATAAAACATAACCTCAAAAACATGGAAAATTTTAAACTTATGTTCCAAGCAACAAATTATTCAGTTTTAAATTACGTATGTAAATACTTTGAATCTGTTACATTCATCTCGCGAAAGATAAAACTTATATACATACAATTAAATAAGTATGTATATATATACATATATACATATATACAATTAAATAGTTTAATTATTTCGTAAAAAATTCAAATCACGTATTTAAAATCCAAACTTAATGATTCATTTGGACCTGATAACACCGTATTTATTTCATACACGTGAGATCGAAAAGTTTGACAATACATGCGTCCATAGGACTCGGAGGATTAACAGAAGAAACGGGACAATCCTACGTAGAAAACAAAAAAAAAAAAAAAAAAAAGAAAAAAGAAAAAAAGAAAATGAATCACACAAATAGCGAAAGCAAAGCTTCGAGAGTTTTGCGCGATACTGTGGCGTGAACACGCGTATAGTGTATTCGGGGCGTGGAGATGGGTGCAATCAATTCCCATACTGTTCGTTCCTCTAATTCTCGCGTTTTCGAGAGACCGGCGCATCCGCGCGGGCGATGTTTCTTCTTTCGCGCGGCTTTCGACTTGGCGCAAATGGACCGTTAACCGGCCGCGTTACGCCGCGCCGCGCTGTGTTTCCATTCGAAACAGAAATAACGCAATCAACGTGACGCGTACCTTAATGGAAACGCGTCGCGTCGCGCCACCGTGCGTTGCGTCGGTTGCGCGTTCCCGCGTAATTGATTTTTAACCGCTTTTCCGCGTTCCGGCCTTGCCAGCTCTTGTAACTCGATCGTAAACGAACCGTCGAATTCGCGGCGCGATACGACAGATTTCGTGGAAACTTTGCACGCGCCCCAGAGGAGTGTGGAAACGAGAGTAAATGTAATAAATTCTCGCCGTTGTGTCCGAAAAGAAATGCTCTAGCATCGAAAGGTTTAGACCTTACGTTTCTTTTTATATAACTAATTGCGTTGACGAAGTTACGTGACGATCTGTCAATTCTTGTCCAGAACGAGTAAAATCTACTCGCTCGTTTGTAGAAAAGCCTCGTTGCTTGAAATATCCGGAATTACAACTCGGAATCGACTCAAGCTTTCCATCCCTAGAAGTAACTAAAGTGCTCCGTGTATTTTTTATGCGAGAAGTAAGACCGAAAAGGGAACACACAAGGTTTCAAATGCTTTCGTTAACTCGTATACAAAATCTATAAGCAGATTCGTCTAGGAAAATATGGAGCTTGAAGGAAGTGGGTCAAGAGGATCGTTACATCGGTCTGTTCCAAGAGAACACGTTCGAAAGTCAAAGTCTACGTACCGTTTGGCTTCTTTTCCTTTTTAGTTTGATCTCACCTGTGAGACTCGCTTGTTGAGATCATCGACTCGCTCGTTAATGAAATTACTTCGATTTGGATTCCGGTATTTATCAAGTAAGGCTATGAACCCGTATGACCTACCCACTGGCGAGGTGTTTGAACTCATCTTCACGGAGGTTAAAAATAAAATGGCGTTCGTAGCGTCACCTTCCACTGTTTTCTTCTTTACGTGGCACCCTTCAATCGGCCGGCCTTCGATCTCTTTTCGATTCAGTTTACCTTCTTCATTTCACATTTCAGTATAATAATAGAAGAACGAAGAACAGAGATGCGTGCGCGCGCGTGTATATATATGTTAGAACAAAGGAGTATACATTACCATGAATTATGTTAGTACATTATGTCAGATACTTTATCAAAAATGACCGCGTGTATTATTAACGCAACGTTATGTTAAATTATCAACGTCAAAGCATTAACGTAGCATACAATGCAGATGTATCTTTAATAATTTATTGTCAAACTATAACTACATCACGACGTCAATGTATTAACGTGTTATTCTGTATGTCTTGGCGTGCACAACGGAAATAATCATTCGGGGAATTTTTTATTACGAGCGTTTCAATTCGTTATTAAGCTCCCGCGGAGAGCGCCGACGACCGCAAGCAATAATGCAAATTATTCGTGATTCCACGGGCAAAAATCTCTCGGAAATTTATCACGCGCTCCCGAACGTGAAATACCTCGCCGATGTATTTCTAAAATTGAAATATCCCGAACTATTCCGGTCGGGCTTCTATTTTCAGAATTAATATTAATTACGCGAACGAAATGTTATCCCCCCCCCCGTCCCCTTCGTCTCTCTTCGTCAGAAGCACGGCCAATGAATTTTCGAATTTGCCAGACCGTCGGTCCACCAGACTGGCGGCAAACACGTCAACGCGTTAAGACGTTAAATCGACGAGGGCGAGTAAGCTCCACGCGAAACTGGCGAGGGGAGGGGACACGAAAAACGAGAAATGGACGAGAGAACGGAAGGAAAACTGCAAGCGGGCCGAGTATTATTTTATAATCTGGCAAAACATTTTTTTCTCCTCTTCTGCCTTGGGATAACCTTTCTGAATGCGGCGTATTTCACGAGACGAGGCCGCTCAGGCGATAGCTTACCAGAGAAAATAGAGCGGGACGGCGGCGCGGAGAAGGAACGCGGACGAGCGAGAAAGAAGAGGAACCCTTAAGCCGTGGTAAGCCTACTACGGCCGCGCTTACGCCGGATTCTCCTCCGGTTCTATCAGCATTCGGATAAGCTGTATCCAGTATTATGTTCCTCCGACGTTGCCAACATCGTGGTTTTGCCTCGCGTAAAGAAGAGAAAAGAGAGAGAGAGAGAAAAAAAGAAAACACTGCGATCGACCGACTGCTGCGAGCCGAGGCGGCGAAAGAAAGGGACAGAGAAAGAGGAAGCTGGCAGCGTGGAGACGCCGCGGCCGCGAAATGGCTGGAAGAAACGGGTGGCACAACATGTTGCACCCTTGTCAGCCGTCTGCCCGGCCGAATTCAGTTTCTTTAACAAACATCCACCATCCGATCGATTTATATTGCATTCACATCGCGATCGTTGGCAATCTGGGCGAGAGTGCCTCTTAGCCAGCGGCGAAACTATACTTGTGCAAGGCGAGACGCAACCCGAACGCAAAACTTGTAGAAAATGTGTAGTAATGAAATTTATATCCGGCGGTACTTGTAATACTGCGTAATTACGTCAGGATAAACTTTGAGCAAGTTAAAGTTTTCCATGAAATTGAAAGAATGAATAAATTAAAGTTTGTTCTACAAAGAATTTGAAGAACGATGTAACGTTGCATACAGCTCTCTTTGACTGAGAAACAAGTAACTGTAATGGCAATACAGGTTCAAAAAGGTGGTATACACGAAAGCCGCTATAGTGGCGTTCAGTAGCTAAAAGATTAATGACGTGTAACCTAGTTACTCGGATTTATGCGCTATTGTCTGTTTGAAAAATTGAAAAACACGTGGAAAACCAAGCAACCATTTTTAACTGTTCTGCCATGATAATATCGTGCGACAATTTAGTTACTATAGGATATCATAGGAACTATTAGCTTCACGCGTTCAAATTGAACTGTGACAGTATTAGATCATCGCATCATATCTAAAATAAATCTAAATTTCTTGGAAATTTGACATTGACAGGCTCTTATCGTTCGCGTAATTTCGTCCCACGATTAATTCTTGTCACACCGACGTTAAGAGCTATTAACATTGTGTTATTTCTGGTCTCTTCTGTCAGTAATGATTTTTCGCAAATTCTGTCTATCATATTTCCCGTATTCCGCGAGATATTCTCTTGTAACGTAACGTGCGTTATCCTCGAGATTGTATCTGCTTTTAAGACGTTCCAATGGAGGAGTTTTCTTGACAGATTTCCCAGGGAAACGAACAGCATTTATCGGAATATCTATTGAAACATCTTGTACCGTATCAACACGACCTACTTCTGTCGATAAAATATGCAGCTCGTACATGAAGTTGCAGATTTAGAAAACGTTCCTTTAACAAACGCCTCTCGACGGATACCTGAGCATGATAACGTCACGTTTCTAATGCCGTACCGATGTCTGGCGAGCGTCACGATCAAATCTGACGATATGCGAGCAATATGGTCCATATTTTTACGATTGAATTTCTTTAAATTTAAATACTTTTGTTATTTCGATAACTAATTCCTCAAGAATGCCTGACACGGCAGAGTTTCAAGCTCGATGGCAAACTGCAGTTTTCCAATTTGAAAGCGTGTTCGAACATTTTACAGTGACATAAAATCACTCGACCATCGGATTTTGCCGATTTTTATCTCTCTATCCAGACAACGTTGTCAAACGATGCTCAATTCTAGGCCATTTTCAATCTAACCTAATTCAAATCCATCATTTTCTATTTGTAAATTAAGCGTTTGACAAAATCAGTGAGAAAAATGTTCATCGATTTTTATTTTTGTATTCAGATGCTGTCAAACAATGCTCAGTTATGGACCTATTTTTGATCTGACCTAACTCAAATTCACTACTTATAGATTAAGTATATTGTAAATACTTATAAATTAAGCGTTTAACAAAATCGGTAAGAAACACACGTCAAAGTGATCAGTTCATCAAACTGACCTTTGTCTCTGTATTCAGACACTGTCAAATGATGCTTAATCACGGGCCATTTTTGATCTAACCTAACTCAAATCCTCTACTTGTAAATTAAATATATATTATAAATTTTCTACTTATAAATTAAGCGGTAAGAAGTACACAAAGCGATCGGTTCATCAAACTGACCTTTGTCTCTGTATTCAGACACTGTCAAACGATGCTTGATCACGGGCCATTTTCGATCCAATTTCATTCAAAATCCATCGTTTTCTATTTGTAAATTAAGCGTTTGACAAAATCGGTAAGAAAAAAGTTCAAACCAATTTTTATTTTTGTATTCAGGTGCTGTCAAACAATGTTCAATTATGGACCATTTTTTATCTAACCTAACTCAAATCCTCTACTTATAAATTAAATATATATTATAAATTTTCTACTTATAAATTAAGCGGTAAGAAATACACAAAGCGATCGGTTCATCAAACTGACCTTTGTCTCTGTATTCAGACACTGTCAAACGATGCTTGATCACGGGCCATTTTCGATCCAATTTCATTCAAAATCCGTCGTTTTCTATTTGTAAATTAAGCGTTTGACAAAATCGGTAAGAAAAAAGTTCAAACCAATTTTTATTTTTGTATTCAGGTGCTGTCAAACAATGTTCAATTATGGACCATTTTTTATCTAACCTAACTCAAATCCTCTACTTATAAATTAAATATATATTATAAATTTTCTACTTATAAATTAAGCGGTAAGAAATACACAAAGCGATCGGTTCATCAAACTGACCTTTGTCTCTGTATTCAGACACTGTCAAACGATGCTTGATCACGGGCAATTTTCGATTCAATTTCATTCAAAATCCGTCGTTTTCTATTTGTAAATTAAGCGTTTAACAAAATCGATAAGAAACACGCGCCGAAATGGCCAAGTTCATGAAACGTACAGTACAGTATAACAGAATGGACGTTTCGTCAGTCGAAATGCATAGAATCGTTTCATTAGGGAAGCGGAGCCACAGTTCGTGGTGGTGGCCGGTTCGATTAACGTCGAGTGCCCCCGTGCGTTCTCCCTCCCCCCACCCCCACCCCCTCTATAATCTTTATCGGGGCAAAAACACGGCGGCCGCGGCGCGCGGGACCATGAAATTACAAAAGCTTGCGATCATGGTCGCTGGCAGAAAGGGGGACGGAAGAAGATCGGTTGCCGGGGTGGCCGCGCGGACGTTGTACGCGCCGCGCGATAGAACTATTTAAATCTGTAACTCGGGCTTGTAGACACACCGTGGGCGGGTGGGCTGGCCATAGTTCACCGGCGACAGGAACACGGCCTCGATTTTAGGGGCATACTAGATTTCACGATCTAGTTACACGAGTGCAGTTTCCCACGCAGTCTAAATGCGACTAAGCAGATTAAACCTTGTTGCGGCGAGCGGGACCGTTCCGTGGAAAGAGAGAGCAGTTTCTCGTGACAAAAGGTGACGATTTGGTCGAGGCGATGATTCGGATCCGTTAATCTCCAAAGAAATCTTCGCGTGGATACCTACTTCTCGCACGCGACACGCGACAATGCTATAATCTTCATTCGTTAGACAGAGGGACGAGTTTTGAGCGACGTTTTGAGATTTGCCACGATTTTGACTGTGATTTTCTTAGTGGGGAAGAAAAAACAACCGGTGGGAGGGTGGGTGTGGAGATGCTGGATGTGATTTATACGAAGCGGTCGTAACGCCTCGGGTAACGTGGCAATAATGAACGAATAATTAGCAATTAATAATCGATAGCACGGGGGTAAGCGGGAATTAGTCGCGCCGCGGTGATTATTAAGCGTGAATTATTGAAAAAGTCACGGATTAATCAGCCGCCGGTTAAATTACGTCGAATATTAATACGGAGCGGAATTTAAAAGGTCTTGCACGAAGTGTTGCCGGTGTATTTTAGTATTGGAAACACCGCCTGCTTCACCTTGTATCCGGTGCAGATGGCAGCCAGTTTGGCGCGCGATCCCGAGATGAAAAATCAGTTCGTCTCGTATATATTCGATCGGGCACGTGCGTACCCTCTCACGATCACGCACGTGGCGCGTGGTCACAAAAGCTCTCAGACTTATTATTGGAGTCTAGCCACCGGCACGAAACCGGTAGGAATAACGAAATCAAAGGCGTGACCGATGCGACAGCTGCCGGCTGTTAATAGGATTTTATTGCTAATTAGAGGCGTCTGGTTTTCCCTTTCTTCTCTTTTCTTTTTCCTCGCGTGTAAATTGAAACGATGTTTAACCGTGTCCGTGCTGAAAAGCTCAAAACTCGTCCCTCTGTCTAACGAATGATGATTACAGCAGTGTCTGGCAATATGGCAGCCAAGGTGTACGTGACAGCTGACAGAAACGCAGATGCGTCGATAGCGATTTTGCTGTTTCGTACGTTAAAATTCTACAATTACCTTCTACCGCGACGTCGATCATTTCGTATGCAGTTCAATTCGTAGATTCCTAGACCCTTCGTCTCCCCCCTTCAAAATTTCCCGACTCGTGTTTGAACTTTCTTTCGTGATCCATAATTCAACGCACTCTCCAGCCTCCGGGTCTGTATGCTGTTCAAATCTTCGCGCCCGGGCTTTCAACTGCAATCCTATTATCCCCTTGACGGTTGCCAACTAATTATCAGCGAAATTCACCGTGACCGCGTGCACTTTTCGTTAAATGCAATGTTATTTGTTGCGCGCCCTCTTTCCGCTAATTAACCGCAGTTTCATTTCCACGGGCGGACTGTCCGCTCGGTCGAAATTTGTCGGCTCTCTCTCTCTCTCTCTCTATCTCTATCTTGCAAAGAAGCGAAAGAGACCCGGGCAAAAATTTATATTCTTATAATTTGAACGCTTTCAAAGAGAATGACTTACGACAAGTACTTTGTACGTGGCGCCGTGCCGTGAGCGTGCGCGTAAGCTGCAGAGATGTACGCTACGCGAGAGGTCGTTTAATTGAAATTTTTCTCCTTGCCTCTCTCGTGAAACTTTGATTAAAAGCAGTCAACGGTGACGTGACGAAGAACGAGAGAGAGAGAGAGAGAGAGAGAGGCGTTTTCATTGACTCGATGAACATATTCTCTCGTTCTCGTCATTGCGCCCGCCAAACGTTCGCCGCGAAAGAATCGCGATCGGGGGAAGCTAGACGCGAAAGCCGCGGGGAACTTTTCAGCGGGACGGCTGTTCGTGAACCTGTCACGTGTAATCCGCAGATAACCGATTAATCCGGATAATGAGGAGAAGATAATGGCCGGGCAATTAAACCGCGGTGAAACCGAATTCAATCGGATCCGAAACGGGAGATCCGTTTCGCAAACGATTTAATGGGTTAATTTGGACCCCCCCCCTTCTTCCTCCACCCGAATTCGAGGTTGCCCCTGCCGTCTCGCGCTCTTTCGCGCCCAGAACTTTCATAGATCACGGTTGATTAGTCTCCAGTATTAAGGGGACAGTGTGAAATTTTCAAAAAATTGATTCTTTTTTTGTTCTGTTTTGTTTTAAATAGTGGTTTGAAGTCTTAGAAATAGATGGATAGAAAAGGTCCTAGCCTTTAAAACGACTTATTTTGGTGTATAGTGATAAATCCGCGGATACAGAATAATTAAATTTGCATCACTGTTTACAACTTTAAGCAGTATTATAAAGTGTAAATCGTGTGATTCAAATATTACTTTTGGTGAATCGATTATTAGAAGACTTGGATTCAATTTAGCTGTAAATTGTAAAAACTGTGAGTCGCGATATGTAAGTAAAAAAAGTAAGTAGAGGATACCTATGAAAAATGACGTTCTGAAACTTTAATCGCGTTTTTCTCAAAACTACGTTTTTGGAAACGATGTGCAAGATATCTCGGTATCTAACCAATCGATTACTGTGAAACTTGGTGCGTATCTTTAGCGTAACATTTACTAGGTATTGACGATCGAACATTTTTCAATTTTTAACAATTTCGAAAATTATAAACAAAAAACGTAGAAATTTTTGAAATTTTTGAATACATCAAAAACAAATAGATCCTATTTTCATAATTTTCACAAAAATGAAAACGTTGGATCGTCAATTCCTAAAGAATATTGTTTACTTTCGAACTTTTCTTGCCATTTTGTTGCAACTAATCCTCTTTGGCTGGAATCGTGCACACCGGATGACAATGCAAAAAAAAGTAAGAGGATACCGTTAAAAAGCTAAATAAGAGTCCTCTTTCTCTCTTTTTTAATTTGCTTTTTATAGTTCATAATAAGTTAAAATAAACCACGAAAGCTCATGTTAATCAAATATAGTTCTTTTTTACTAACCCTCCAAAGTATACATAATTCATAGGCCCATCACATGGGGGTGTACGAGAATCTGAAAATATCGGGAACCTGCTTATCGTTCTTTGAACTACTCTACAATGCTGTGTAGCAGCCTACAAAATATGTAAATACACAGTTCAATTTCTTCTGCCAGTGAAGTTATTGGAAACACGGATTCTAAGAATCGTGTGACTGCGTGCTTAGTACTTGGACATTATGTAAGCTGTTGAGCAGTATCGCTGAGACATTCGGGAAGTTCAGACGTATATTTCAAAATCTGTGTAAATTTAATAAAGATTGAAAGTCTTGAAAAAAAATGTCGAGTGAGAGTAAAATTGTGGCAGCAGGAAGTAGTGCAGAAGATACCGTGTAAAGGAAGAAAGTAAAGTGAAGCTCTGGTTGGGAACATTTTCAGGAAAAAGATTGTCACTATGAATTTAAAACTAAGTATTCAAATACTACTGGTTTATTACGTCATTTGAAGCATATGCATAACTACGTGTACCAGAAAAGAAACTGAATCGATATAAAATTTGTCGCACGTGCAAAATTATACGCAACAGATTGTTGAACCAAAAGATATAACAGAAGGAATTGCTCGAATGATGGTTCTAGATACCTTTCTAGCGACCTTTCGATACAGTTGAAGGCGTGGGCTTTAACGAATTATTTATTCTTGTTACCAATCCTTTCCCGAATCCCGACTCTTTCGAGAATCCCGATAAATTCGAAAATCTCGAAATTTTCGGCTATCCGTCCCGATCCTGAAGAAATCTCGTGTTCCCGATCCGACCCGATGTTTCTGGTTCTCGCACACTTTTATCGTCACACTTAATTCGAGCATTTCGCCTCATGCGTGCGTACGTACCTATATACGCGTACGTAGATCCGGGGAACTACCGGCAATTTGAAATATGGCTGGCGATAATTCAATTTCGACCGCGCTTCTTCCGACCGCCGTGCAAGTTTCGCGAGGAGTTTCGCCAACTAGGTCGAATCGTTCGTAGAAGGGAGCGCTACCCTCGTTCTCCAATCAGTTCGTTATATCGCGATACATCACCTTCGTTGGAGTCTCCTAGCGAGTTCTTTGGTTCGTTTTGACGAACAATGCATCGTTCGTAGGAAAGTAGGGCCCAGTTGAAGGTCTGTCGTTTATCCCCACCAATTCTTGAAATTGGGACTATCCCCACTCTACCCTACCTCATCCGCGTGAAGTAAAACACTCGCGCGACACGAAACAAACGATACATGATACCGATACTTTGATCGTTTCGGATACGTTGGACAAATTTTATTTTAAATAACAAACACGGTAGTGCTTGCTCAAGTGATTGTTTCATTTTCACAAGTATTGCAAGTAGTGGAATATTTCCGTAATATGTACGTTAATAATTATATAATATAAATTACATGAAACGATAAGAATGAATAATGGTAGAGATATTACAGGAAAAAATAATAAAAAGAGTAAATAAAAATTATTTTGAATTTTAATACTCTATTGTAGATTTTGCATGATTTGCAATTTCTGGTTTTGTCGCAATAGTTTTTTTTTTTTTGTAGATAATGTAACAATCTGACAGTTTCTTCCGTCTCTATTGGATTCGCAGGAAACTGCGAATGAGAAGATTCTTTTGCAGTATCTGTCTCTTTGATAGCATCTTTCCTAATTCTTTCTGCTTCTCCACATTCGTTGGCCCACTCTGTAACTTCTTCGTGAGAAATTGTTTCACACGCTGTGTCGAGAAAGTGACGGAATGCAAGTTTTTTTTAAGCTGTTCCTGTTTTTCGATTAAGGATTTTATTCCAGGAATTGAATATACTCGCAGCAGCTGTAATGGTCAGTGTTTCATTTACTAAATCTGTAGAATCTTGTCGTGATGAACTGTTTTTAACAAAGTGTAAAAAATATAATTTTGACCAGTTACGTGAAATTAGATTTAGTGTTAACAACTACTTTTATAGGAATTCCAATAAATTTTCGAGAAATTTAGATTAATTACAACCATTTGGTAATTATTGCTTTTTTTTATAATTTATCGCTTTATTTAGTTTAAAAGTACGTGTGTACGTGTGTATTAAGTTTAAAATAGTTTAAGTGTATTCAATTTAAAAAAAAGTGTTACAATCGAATAATGTAGTAAAACAATACTGGAATTTACCCTCATCCCCACTTTTTCTTTCTTTGCAGAATACACCGCCCCTCTTAAGCGTCCTGTTTCAATCTCGACTGTCGGACGCTTATGAGGGCACTACTATTTGCAGCGATAATTAGCACACCAATATCGAGTGGAAATTCGTTTACATTCGAGGATATTCTCTGCACCTATTCCAGTTGTACGATCGCGCGTGGAAAGCGTAAACTTTCTTAGAAAAATGGACCCTCGAGTGGAGAATTTCGTCTCTCCCGCTGTTAGACACCGGCGAGTTAGCAACGGACGTGATAAATTCACGCGTCAAGTTTGACCGTGCCCAACTTCTCGCAAACTCTGTGTACATCGTTTTCGTCTTTGGTCGAGGAGCGTGTGACTCTCTCGACGAGTGACGAGAGACGAAGGAAGAGAGAGGCGAGTCTCTATTTTTACCTATTGGCGTACGGGTGGTACGCGTTTTTCCTCTTTCGATGGTAATCCTAGCGTGTCAGATCGAAGACAGCTCGGTATCCCTCGCTGAGTGCGCTCGTCTGTTCCGTCCCGGATGCCTTGGCAGTCTTCTTCCTCCGGATATCCTCCCGGCCGCGCGCCCACGTTCTTCGGCCTTGTCTGGCCGCGTCCTTGGTTCGACACGTTCCGACCGACTTCACCGGCAACCCCATCCTCCGCCCGGGCTCTCCCTCGACTGGAACGATACCGATATCCAGCACTGTCTTAGCGTGGAGCACTGGGGGAAAGCCTCCATCTGAAATCCAAAACATTTCCCGCGAATTTTCCTTTTCTAATGGAACCAGTCAGTCGCCTCTTCGTTTCCGTCGCGTCGGCTTCGTCCTCCGAGAGGAATCGACGGTCGAAAAATCCCTCCTGCGCGTCGGGAATGAAAGCGGATCCACCTTTGTCGTTGAACGAACTCTCCTCCGTATGAATCGGGCAGAATCCTTTCCTTTAGAGCAGTGTTTCTCTTCTCAGATCTCAGCCATCTCCTCCAATGGAGGAGCTATTAATTTAACACTGTTAATTTTCAAACGTATATTTGCGCGGGTGCGAAAGTCTCATTGACTTGTGTCTAATTGTGCCTGATCTTGACACCTTATGTATGGTTGACGCCATTTGGTGTCAAATTGAATATTGTTACCTGTTACGGATGACGCTGTTAGACGTCATATAAATGACATGCAGTAACCACCATATTTTAACTGTCTCAGTTGCAATTGAGATTTTAATGTACGCAGAAATAATAAAACGAGCCTAATATTTATTACAGTAACATTGAAATTTTTATAATATGGCATCAAATAGATGGAGTAATCAAATAAATTTGGAAATAATATTTTATTTATATAGAAACTGATGATGGTGATATTGGCACTAATAGTGACGATGTCGATGAAGACCAATATGTCACAGATTATTTTATACGAACTAAATTTTTATTTCTGCGATTATATAGTGAAATATATATATATAAGTTAAACTTTAAAATTTACTAACATAAATAAAAAATTTTATTTAACACACACATATATATATATGTTTTATTTTTCATAAAGTTTGACTTTTCTTTTTAAAATTTAAATACAATTTTTTATTTATGTTAGTTTTAAGTAAAAAATGTTTATTTTTCTATTGAATAGAGACATTTATAAAAAATTAGCATGTACATTTTCTTCGTGTTTTTAACAGTAGGAAATCAACGTTATGACCCCGTTTACAAGTTGTTGAAACGTAAAATGTGAGCATATTTACTCTGCATGTAACCAGAAATTCGATATAAATTTAATTCTCGATAGATGTCAAGCCTGTATTAATAAAAATGGACAAACCTTGAAATGGAATTAATGTAGGTAAACATGGTCAATTTTTGTTTCGAATTTTCGTCGTACAGGATGAGCCAAAAAGTTCAGTTCACTTCTAAGTCACTGCTAAAATAAATTTAAAATTTAAAATTAGTAAGATTAGTTTTTTCTTTTTTATACATATTGATGTTTCGCTAAGAAAAAGAAGAAAAAACTTTTGGCCCACCAGTTTCTGAATAAAAAATTCTGGAGCATACATTTACGTGACATTTTTTTTCTTACCTTTACTCGTAAAAACTACTGGCAAAGTTATGCCTTCTGGGAAAAGCAGAGACACCCAGTATATTGTCACAAGTTGAAGCAAAGAAAAATCGAGAGTCCTCTTGATGAAATATCATTTGCGAAAATAATTGCAACTGAAAATAAGTATCGAGAACGCAATTTGCAAACGGCTCACGGAGATCCAGAAATCGGGATTTAAAAAGTTCTTCTTTTAGTCACTCTCGGCTTAGAAGGAATCGCATCGATACGTAATTCATTGGATTAGCGATGCAATGGCTATCGAGTAGAATTATTTCCGATGGAAATGGCGAATTTATTTTCTTCTCCCCTGTTTTAAAGGCAATAATTTCGTGGATATACGGTTTCCGGGAGATGTGATGAGAAAATTCAGCTCGAGAAAATTTATTCTTGGTTCCGTGCCGGAAGGAGTGGGTTGTACTCGCGCGTGAACCAATGGCCGAGAGTTTCCGAAAGAATATTTGAATAATAGCTTCGGAAAATGATATTTTTACGCGAACAATCCGAAATATCTCCTCGCAGCGAAGGAAGTAGAATTTTCAGATAATCGATGATAATGAGAGCAAGAAAGAATTGGAAACGCCGCAAAGAGGCAAGCTGTTTTAATCCGCCCTCCAAGCAAGGAACGGTTCTGTCAAGCTATAAAGCGTGAAATACAATAACCCCATTAATAATGCAATCTCAGAGTGCTAGTAACATTAATTTACTTTAACCCATTGACAGCGATAGAATAATTGATGTCTCTTTGCCAATAGACGTCATTGATTCAATTAGAATTGTGATTGTGACGCTGTCATCGGGAAGCACATCAAGTGGTCGGTGTTGCCAGTTTATAACTGAAACCGAATTTAGTTTAGTCCTTGCGCGTGAATAATTTACGAAGCAGAATTTCAACAATGTGATCTCGCGATTTTATCTTCGGTGCATCTTCGGTCGATCTTTTTCATTCAATGTATCATACCCTTAGAGTTGTTCAAGCGTTTCGATTTCGTAAATTAGTAAAACTTTCATCCGGTGTGATTGTGGGACAATAAATTCGTCAATTGTCCTCGATCGAACTTTCCAAACGATCCTCGATCAAGAAATTGAAAGCGACGTTTGATTGTTGCTCGTGATCGTTCCAAACTGACTGACCGCTTCGTAACCGGATTTCTCAACGGCTCGGAGAAAAAAAAAGATATAATCCAAACCGAATATCTCACGTCGATGGAAATGGAGGTTAATATGAAGAACCAAATAACGATCGCGAATGCAAGTCTATTCATAGTAAGTCGAGGAAACCTCAACGATCAAAAATACTTTCTTCGATGGTGAGCAACGTTCTCAAGAAATACGGTTAAATATCCACATTTTTCCCCAGTTAAGCGTCTGTCGCTATCCCTATCTATTTTTGAAATTGGGACTGTTTCCTCACACCATATTATCTTACCGTGCTACCGCACAAAACACGACACTTGCACGCACAAAAAAAGCGGTATACAGTAGTCTCCAAATTTTGGAATTGGGTTAAGTTTGAGTTATGTTTGGGTTATACAGTAGTCGCCAATTTTTGGAATTGGGACTGTTTCCTCACTTTATATTAGCTTACCGTGCTACCGCACAAAACATGACACTTGCACGCACAAAACAAGCGGTATACAGTAGTTCCCAATTTTTGGAATTGGGACTGTTTCCTCATTTTATATTATCCTACCGTGCTACCGCATGAAACATGATACTTGCACGCACAAAACAAGCGGTATACAGTAGTCTCCAAATTTTGGAATTGGGTTAAGTTTGAGTTATGTTTGGGTTATACAGTAGTCGCCAATTTTTGTAATTGGGACTGTTTTCTCACTTTATATTATCCTACCGTGCTACCGCATGAAACATGATACTTGCACGCACAAAACAAGCGGTATACAGTAGTCTCCAAATTTTGGAATTGGGTTAAGTTTGAGTTAGGTTTGGGTTATACAGTAGTCGCCAATTTTTGGAATTGGGACTGTTTCCTCACTTTATATTAGCTTATCGTGCTACCGCACAAAACATGACACTTGCACGCACAAAACAAGCGGTATACAGTAGTCCCCAGTTAAGCGTTCGTAGCCATCCCCACTAATTCATGGAATTGGGACTGTCCCCACTCTACGGTACCTTACATCCCCTCTCCTTTCTTCAGCGCCAATTCGTACAGCACGCCTCCCCACTTAAACGTCTGCTGTCGGTTCCGAACTGTAGCTATTGTATTGCTAATTACACGCATAGTCGAAATAGCTGTTTCGAATTCATTTATTGGCTGCAGAGAAAGAACGGGCTAAACGTTATTCACGCTGTGAATCCGCCGATAAATCAGTCTTAGATTTTCAATTATCAGTCGCTAAGCTCCGCGAGAGCCGTTCAGACGGAAAACAATATTCAGCAGTTATTCGAGGCTGCGCGCTGGATTTTTTTCATTATCGTGTTACGAGCCGGCGTTTCGGCCATTCGCAAGGAGATAAATCGTTCCTTGGCGATATTGGAATATCGGGAAAACATATTTCATTACGGCGTGAGCGCGCGCGCGAATCCACGCGACGCTGTCGAAATTTCACGGGAAATTTCACTATTACTTAACACGTTCCGTACCGGGACCAATTTTTGGTTACTTTCCGTTTAGGCCGCGCAGGGCGTATACGATTAATAGTTTTGCTTCTGAAGTATGTTCTACAATTGTTATAATACTGCAAATATTATAGTTATCAAGAAAAGTGTCTAGAGTTTAAGATGCATTGCAGAAAAAGCAATAAATTTAATTTCAAGGTATTGTTTCAACAAACAGTTCTTTTAATGATGTCAAAATTAATTAATTTCTGATAAAACATTTTGTTCAAAATTTTGTTTTTAGTGTTATTGTTTACTAAATCGAAATAAATAATAATAAATTATATAATACTGTACAAAAATACTAAATACTAATAAGTAATATTTACTTACTTTAACGTTATTTTGATAACAAATTTTACAGCAATTTCTTGCTGAATTGAGTTGATCTTAACAGACAAATGGAAAAAATGCCTAGTATACGTCTCAAGATGTCAATACATGGTTTTATAACAAATTTTTAGAAAATCCTTCGTTTTACAATGAACAACTCCAACAGAAAGTTCACTGTGGGTCGTACACGTTCCAAGTGTCACGGAACGTGTTAAACGTGATACCGTCACGTGGATATAAGTGTTTCGTGCGACAGCAGTCGTTTCGCCGTGGAATTTATGAATCGTCAAATATCATGCAGATTTCTACGTGTCACCGACGAATGGCGCCTCGTTTCTTCGGAACCCAGGCTGGATGCGTCAATTTGGAGCATCACGATTGGTAAATTTCGTTGGAAGATAGAGCGATTAATAATATAAAAATTTCTTTTTCTTTTTTCTTTGCTCACCCTATTTTAAATAAAATATATATATATATCAAAATATAAGAAAAAGACTAATCTTATCAATTTTAAGTTAAATTTACACTTATTTATTTAGTAGAAGTAGAAAGTGATCATTGGCCCACCCTGTAGTTTCATTCTCTCATCTGCGAACGTACGCGAGTGAATGTTACAAAAGTAAAGTAAAACTGGTTCTCCGTGTCGTTTGAAGTCACATTAGTCGTAGAGAGGAACGCATCGATAAATCGACCGAACGTCGTTTGACAAACGTTCGACGAAAGAACGCGGCGAAAGAGGGAAACGTAGTAATAGGTACGTAGTTGCCGGTACACATTTTTCTTGATTACGCGCGTCCGGCTGAGCTTACGCGATGATTTATCGCTGCGCGCGTAATTTCGTCAACTTCTTCTCCCCGGCGTGTTCCCCGAAGGCGAAAACGTGGCATAATGTATCGTTCGTCGTACTTTACGACGTCTACCCTATCACAATTTCGCTGATATTAGCACGCGTCTGCCTTGCTCACTGCGTCGCGTCTTTTCAGTTTTCGCGATAGCTCGCTGTCGATATCCGTAACGTCGTTGCTTTCGATGAAACAGAGGAACTGTCGTTTCGCCTGAAACTCGTCGATTAAAGCATCGGAGCTTGCAACAAAGCGAGAGATTGTCTCCAGAAATTTCCCCGGACAGGACAGAAGGAACCAAAGGATTTCAAGGGTTGATTTTGATTTTGACAGCCGACTTTGCTCGAGGACGGAATCCTCACGGTGCTCTTACCCAAGAGACAAGACTGATTAGCCATTACGGTAATACGTTCGCGAATGACCGCTCTCAACTAGATGGACTCGCTCGATCGAATTGATGCTCGTTGACGAATACGTTCGAGGAATGTCTGTTCCGGCCCATTCGGATCGAGCCATTAATTTATTCCTCGTCGTTCCCTTGGCCAACGACGACGACGACGACAACTGCAACAACGATTTTCCACGACGGTGAATTCTCGAATAAAACGAGAGCAGCCCGGCTGCGAGCTCGGTAGCGTGAAACTACGATGAACAACGGGAAAGAAGAGGAAAGGGAGAGAGGAGAAAAAAGTAAGAAAGGAAGAAAGAAATATACGCGGGACAAAACAGCCATTGTGCCGCATGAATGTACGTGCGTTGTGCATCGTCGTGCATCGACTTTTTACACGCGCGCATTCTGCATAACATTCCGCGCAGCGCACGCGAAACCATTTAAAAGCGAGTGTAAATAAAAAACCGCGGTTGATTGTCGCGCCGACTATCGACGTCGTCCACCGTTTTCCATCCCCTGTTCACCGTGTTTCTCCTGTTTGCCTGCTCGCAACAACGTTTTACGCAGCTGCCGGTCTTCGAAAATGCAACATGCGCTGCCCAATCATCTCACGCCGTTTCCAACCACGATTCGACTGTTAAAAATCGTCGAAACTGACGAGTTGCGCCATGTGATTCCCTGTTCGAAGGTTTGAAATATCAAGTTTTGCGAGTATCACTTTTATCCTGTACCTTTCAGATAACGCAAGGGTGAGAAAGTCTCATTTTTCGAAATTTCTTCTCTTGTACGGTCTAACATTAAGAGGCAATTGTTGTCGCTGCGTACGCTACCCCCTCCACTGCATAGTAGTGGAGGATCGATGCAGTGGAGGGGATAGCGCTAGCGGTCAGGAAAGTAGAGGCAAAGGCCGCCAGTTAGCCACCTGTAATGTAAAATGTGAGTGAATGACGTTTGAGTGAAACGAAAATTTCGAATACAGATCGTCGAGTCGTAATATCGTGTAAATCTTGAGGAAGTTACAGCGTGCAATCTAGAGAGAACCTAATATCTCTTTGTTATCGCCGTATTCGGGCCTACCCAGTTCATTAATTCCTAGATAGTAATAATAATAATTCCTAAATAATAAACTTGATATGTTTATTTTAAATCATTTGTGTTGAATTTCGATTTAGATTTAGCTGACGCGTTGCCGAAGGAAATCAATCTCCATCGCTTTTCACGGTGGAAAATTTCGAAAAATTGATCGACTCGAGAACGCGTGGAATTTGAGAATCTACGGGAGAAGAGAATTTGTTAAACTGAAACTCGAGATTTGAGAGATTAACACTCGAAACTCGCTGGGAGATAAACTTTTTCCACTCTGTTCCCCTCTTTATGTTTGCTTTTCCCTCGTGTAATTTTAATACCGGGCAATATGAATCGAAACATCGAGAACACGATGATAATTCCGCGCCATATGCGAAGCGTCGAATAAAATCATTCGGAATAAATTGAAAATGTGAAATCCTCCCGGTGGATTCGTAAACTGAAATTTATACGTTGATGGTCAACCTGTATTGTAACAGTCGATCTACTTGTAAATCCGACGTTTGAAAATGAACGTTGTCTACGTTTCAGTTAGCTCCGTACGTATCTCGATACGAATTTTCATTCCTCTCAGTTGAATACAAATATTTTCATTTCGCGTGTAAATTTCTCGTGTTCCAACTCGAATTTTAGAGTTATGTTGATAAATACGGAGTATGTAAATTGGATTTCTACAGCAAAGTTTATATTTTTACCTTATATGCTTTTTCCAAAGCATGAAATGTCTCGTCTACTGCTACCTAATACGTTAATTCAGAATCAGATGCAATATTCTTTCATCTGCTACCAAAGAGTAACCGAATTTGTACATTCATTTAAAACATCCCACGCAATTATCTCCTAAATCATTTTCGTTACAGAAAAAATATTTCACATAAAACTTACCTCGTCTCGTCGTAAAACGAACTACGTGTTTGTCTAAAAAAAAAAAAAAAAAATACATAGTTTCGTTAAAAAATAAAAAAAAGGAACAAATAAAAGTCACTCTAAAATCTCAGAGACGCCTAGATTTCAAGATTAATGATCATCGACAGATATTCTCCTTGAAATAAAGTAAGTTCTATTTGAAATATTTTTTCCTATAAGGAATTTTAATTTTTTTTAAAACACAGTCAATTAACTGGCGGGCCCTTACCCGATCACTGGCGCTACTCCCTCCACTGCATCGATCGCTCTACTATGCGGTGGAGGGGGTAGCGTTAGCGATGACGAAAGTGAGAGGTAAAAGGCCGCAGGCCGCCAGTTAGCCAATTTTGGTTTAGACCATGATTCAGAGCGCAAGAATATTAAACAAAATTACTTAAGAATTAAAACGTTCAAAAAGAATTTTCTTTTATTATTATTATAAAGAAAACTACAACAGACTCATTTGAGTCTATCAGTAATTCAGATACAATTATGTTAAAAATAACATATGGAAGGGAAGTATCTTTGTGTGCTCTTTTACGACATATTAACACAATAGTGTGTTTTTAACTTATTTAATTAAGTCATGTGGTTTTGTTCTTTTTAATCTTCGGTATTGAGTAGTTTGTTTGCCACTTGGTTGGGGTGTTACAGTTTGCTATTGCGTGTCTTGGCCAAAAAGGATTAACAGAATTATTTTTTAAATTTCACTGATTCTATGATGTAAGACAAGACGGACAATATCGCTCACGATTGGGTTAGGCTTGAGGGAAGCTCAGGAAATTGTTGTAACGATGAGACGTTTCAAACGGAACACTCTGTACATACCGAAACTGTACCTACGAGAAATCAATAAAACAAACGAAACGAGAAAGGAACGAGACCTAAGGACCCTTGTCCAAAAACAACGACGTTTCTTCAGTTACGACGTTGGTCCCTCTCGGTATTGTTTGCCCCCAAGATCATAACTCGACATAATGATACGGTTTTTTCGCCAACGGAATTTACGGCGTGATAATAGAGGGTGAATTAGAATCACATGGCTGGCCGCGCCAACAGTCTGCCTGAGGCGAGCCAGAATAAACCCAACTTGTCGCGCACGTATAACGAAAGATTCGCTCGAGCAAATCCAACTTGTCGTCGCACTTGGCCAACCGCGACCGAAGATTCTAATCTTCCAGACCCTTTCATTAGTTATCTAATTATCCTGTCAACGGCGATCCACGCGGTGGAAATCCGCGCAGCCACCTCGTAACCTGAATCTCGTCACCCCCTTGTTCGGGGTCCGGTGCAATATCTTTCCGCGAGATTTATCGTCACGTTCCCCTGGCGAGAAATATACGAGAGGGCTTGTTACATATCTCTGTATGTGTTCTCCTTTTGCTCTTTCTTCTGGGCTTTTTGATGTTTCTTGCACGTCTATAGAGTTATGATCGTTAGAAGAATATGAAACGGAATAACATCGAGATTTGAAGTTACTTCAAGTTAAGATCGATGGTTTGAAACCGTCAAAGTTGCTCAAAGTCGTGTGGAATTTTAGTTTTGCCAAGCTTCGAAACGCTGTACAGCGTCTGGTGGCTTTCCACGCGTGCCACTGTCAGACAATCGGATTACAAGTACGCTTACATTAGCCAGCTCACGCGTGGGAAGGTTAATTTCGCGGTTCGTTAGGTACGCGGAAAAATTGGTAGCTGGGCGGAGAGAAGCGATTCGCTTCTTCGTTTATCGCTACGCGAGAACGTGCGAAAGAAACGCCGAGAATCCGACGACGTCGTATATATTGTTTGATATTGAGCTAGACTCACAGGTGAGAGAGCGTCGCGAGAACGCTTAGAACCAACGTCTTTCACTCGCGCGATGTGTTCCCTCGCAATGTGGCGAGACGTGATGCAAAGTGCCAGCTCCGGAAGGGAACGCAACGCTCGGGACTACCTACAAAGGCCATCGTCGCTAATTAGTAAGATTACAGCGGCGCCGTGCCCTCGCCGCGGGCCTCGTCCCTTCTTCGCTTCTTTTTAAATTCCAGATGCGCCTGTACGAAATTTGCGAGACGTTTGGCCGTGTCCCTTTGCCCAGAAATGTCGCTTGCTGAAAGTGGCAATAGAAAATGACCCGTTTCTGCACTTGGCGTGCTGCGAAATGCATCGCGTCGACTTCGAAACGCCGCACAAACTTATTGCGGAATTATCGTAGCAAACCGCTGACGAAGATTTCAAAGTCTCTGAATCAGAGATCGAAGCAACGCCACGAACCGTTCAATGGAAATTGTCACTCTGTTCTCCGCTTGTTCGATCATAACACGGGCGTTCTACCTCGAGCTCGTTTTTTCCCCGGCGCCATCCTGGATGTTTTTCCATTTTATGCTGTGCGTTCGAGGGCTTGTTTGGCTAGTTCTCCGTCCATCTCGTATTTTTCTCGTATTTCCGAACAAACGAGCGGCGAGTTAATCGAAATTAAACAGCAAACCGGGCAAACGAATGCGACGTCAATCGATTAAAACGCGAGTGCACAAGGGAAGGGGGGGGGTGGCTCTCTGTAACTTGCTCCTTGCTGGTGAAACGTAGTTACAGCCGGTCAATTTCCTTGTGACTCGTTGATTTCATAACCGTTTCGCGTGTTTCCCTTTCTCTCTCTTTAAGAGAAAAAGAAAAGCGAGAAAAGGGAAGTTTCCTTTTGTTTACACGTAAAAGCAAACGAACCCGTTTGCGAATTAGTCTGACATTTTGCTTCTTTCTTTCTTTTTTTTTTTTTTATTCCATTGATTTGCCATCGACCCTTGTTAACTTGGCTTTAACCCGAGGCTCGTATAATTTCTCGTTTCGGTTACAAAAGGCGCGCGCGGTAGTACTTTTACTGTAAAAATAGAGGCTCCCCGGCTATAAATTACCGGCCGTGTACATTTTATGTACAAACACGATAGAAACGTGTAGAGAGATCCATTGAACCGTGTTTTAGTCAAGTGCGCGCGCAACCCGCCGTATATATTCAAAATCGATTTTCTCGAAAGCGGCGGCTGGCAATGGGAAAAAATTGCATTCCGCATTTTCGATTGAATTTTTTTAAAAAAGAACCGCCCTCGTTTCGAATTATATCAAACATTTCGCAGCGCGTTGCTGCGCGTTCTCCTTTCTTTCTTTATTTCTTTTTTTTTTTTTTCGCAAACGACTGCAGTTTTCAACAGCGTTTCGCCATTACCCCGCGCCGGTTTATTCCGCCTTCATACATGGTTAATTAATATCCATTTTTTTTTTTTTTTAAATAAACCACTGAAATATCATTTTATTAAAGCTCGCGATATCAGCGGACGCTGTGTGTTACTAAAATATCTCGCTTTTTTCTCCTCAAAAATAAATTTGAACCGTTCACTCGAAACAAAATGTCAACCGTTGCCCGAAAAGAGCTTTCGAACGATTATTATTATTTGCTGCTCCGAATAATTTCACTCTCTGCCGTTTGTACGCGTATTATCAGATCTTGCTCATTCGCCAAGCGTCCCTTACATTACAAGCGACGATCACGTAGCAAGATGCCCCCTGTTGACCGGACACGTGGCAGCATTTGCATTTTTATCGCTGTCGCGAGTCCGCCTAATTTGAAGAAATTATAATGCGTCGGCGGTCGCGTGCAACGAAATTCACGCCCGCTTTCACGACACTTTCACGCCTGCCCGTTTGTCCACGATGCCCGTTAAAACGTCAGCGTTAATAAGAATTAAGTTTTCGGATGTACGTGTGCGTTAAGCCGTCTCGACAGTTTCTCTCGCGATCAGAACTTGATCCCCTCTCTTTAAATTAGAAAATTCTTTTCGCGGTGAGAGATTTGGTTTGGCGAATGACGTGAAAATAAAATACCTTGTTGGCAAAGTCTAGAAAGTCTAGAGTTTCGTGAGATTTGCAGAGAAATGGAAGAAGGTGATATCAATAGCGTGGGCCAAAAGTTTCTTCCTGCCTATTTTTTCAAACAAAACATTAAAATATAAGAGGAAAACTAATTTTATTAATTTTAAGTTCAAACGTAATTTTTTCATTATGTTTTAAAAATTATTTCTCTCAATTGTTGACTGCCAGAGCAGTAAAAGAATTACGGATATATTTTAGTAAGAAATGATTTTTTTGCTCATTCTGTATCAGAACAGATCGACCTATAAAGAATAAAATATTGTCACGCACGATGCATTTGTTATCCGTTAACGAAACGAAAGGATGCTTTTGTACGACGTGCAATATTTCAATGTGACTATGTTGAAGCGTATCGTATGCTACGAAGATAAAACTGTCGAACAGTATACAAAAATTGTGTGTTGAACAGACAGCAGCATATTTAGATGGATCAGTGAGAAGACGCTTTTACTTCTGCGTGAAGTTTACGGAGAGAAGAACGATCGAGGATGATGAATGGCGCATTGTCTGAATAAATAAATAAAACTTTCGGGACAACCTAACGTCAAAACTTGAAACGATCGGCGAAACGAGAAATCGCGCGTGTCCGATTAATTAGGGATGTCCAGTCGCGGTTCAAAATGCAAAAGAGAGAGACGAGCAACTCCTCTCTTGTCAGAGCAACTCCTCTTTCATCCATGCCAATTTTCGTCTGTCGCTTTTTCTTTCTTTTCTTTTTTTTTTTTCTTTTTGCCCCCGATTGAACGCCGAAATCGAAACGGTGTCCAGCAATTCGTCCCCCGAATGAATGTCGCCGCCTATCTGACGAGTGTATTACCGATCTAGACTGTGGCTCCCTTTTTTTCGGGTCTCCCCTTTATCCTCCTTTTCTTCCTTTATTTTTTCTCCCTCTTTCTTTCTTTCTTTCTTTGCAGAACATCGGTTTTGATCCGTTTGCTTTTCCGTGTGCTAGGTATTCCGGAACGAGGACGGAGATAAAAGGGTGACAGGGAAGAATGAGGCACGCTGTGCTCGCTGCGGTTTGCTTTTCTTCTTCTTCTGCGTTTGCTCTCGAGGTTGTTTGGCACTGTGTGTTGAACCGGTTCGCTGCTTGCGTTTCTTCGATGGGATGTGTTTTTCGATTTCACGAAAAACGCAGATCCATCTAAGATTTCGTTCCCTTTTTTTCTTTCTCTTGAGAATTTGTTACGTATTCGTTGTTGTGCTGCTTGTATGGTCGAGTTTGACTTACATTCCGAAATGAGATTTAATTGTGTTCAGTCGTATCTTGTCCAATCGCGATAAGTGAATTTCACTTGTTTAACGTGACTACTTCACTCAGAAATGGAGATCGCTGTTTATCTTTGGTATTTTTCAAGTCGACGATTACTTGGTGAAAATTTTAAAGTTTCTTACGTTTGATTGATGAGGAAATCAACAGACTGACAGAGTGGGGCTCATGCACGGCGAGGAAGTTTCAACGTAGTGGGGAGATTGGCGAAGTGGAGGAGGTAGCGCCACTCAGGAAAGTGGCGGGGGAGGGGCAGGCCGCCAGTTAGCCAGCTCTGATCTAGCAAGAATGTTAAACAGAAATATTTAATAATTAAAACGTTTAAAAGAAATTACCAGAATTATTTTTTAAACGTCTCTTTTGATTCTCTGATTCTACGATGTAAGACAAGATGGACGATTGTTATTTGGATCGAAGCAAAGCGGCGAAAACGAATGAAAAATTTATTCAATTGTTCCTCCGCTTCGGCGGCATAAAACATCCCATGAATGGTAGCAATTTGTTTCGCATCGAACGAGCTCGGAGATCTCGTGCTTAAGAACCCGTGCTGAAGAACGAATGTCTCGCATTTTGTCTCGACTTTGTTCCTTCCTCTTGCCACCGTCGTTACATCAAATGATTTTTCCGTTTAATCAATTTAACTGCAGTCCGTCGCGGACGAGTCGTGAAATTCGTGCGACACGGAAACATCGAAGAAACTTTCTGAAGCGGCGCTTCACAACGAAAGCTGTGTAACGCGAAACAGACAAAAACAGGACAGCAGCGGGGGAAATCAAGCAAGAGAGGCTAGAGGGAGAGAAGACGAAACGTCAGAGTGAAGTTCGACGATCGGCCGAAAGACAAGGAGAACGAAAAGAGCGAAAGGGGAGGGGGAGGGAGGGAGGAGGCGAAGAGGGAATCGCTTAATGACAGCGAAATTCGTGGTATTCAGTGGCACCGTTTCCGTCGCGGTTATGACGTCGTCGTCGTCGAAGAGAGAGAATTGAAAGGTGGTATGTACGGTTACACGGCTGAAATACGCCGCTCTCGTCGGGCTTTCATCCGGCCGGCCGCGGAAGAAAGGGCTCGTGCAAACTGCACGAGAGATACCCGGGAATCTATTTCAAATTACTTGGACGGGAGTTCGCTCTGAT
Source organism: Tetragonisca angustula (assembly GCA_036937485.2). Lineage (NCBI taxonomy): Eukaryota > Metazoa > Arthropoda > Insecta > Hymenoptera > Apidae > Tetragonisca > Tetragonisca angustula. Next base: position 99,115 of record JAWNGG020000392.1, on the reverse strand, counting down.
GGACTTATGGGGGCCATTTGTTTTATCGCTGTTGAAAAGAGGCCAGAGTACGGACAATGGGACCGAATGGTTCCAGCGAATACATCGTGTGTCTCTCTCCGCTCGTGCCTTCGTCCCTTTCGCCCTACCGTTGTTCCAGCCAGCGGAATCGCTAACCGGAATAACAAGAGGTTGGCGTGCATATTTTCAAGTTTCGCGCAATTTCCTGCTCACGGCAGCATCATCGCGCAGCGTAAACAAAAACAGGCAAACGAGGAGAGGATAGAAACGCTAACGAGCGTTATCCTGTTCCCTCCTTTAAAAGTGTTCGCACACATTTCCTCCGCGATCTTTCCTTCCCGCTCGTGCTTTCTTCTCTCGCTTGCTCCCACTGTTGTTTTCTTAAGTGACGAACTAATTACGCGCTCTCGCCAAAGTCTGGCACAATTGCACGATACCCTTTCGTGGCGAAACGTCGTTGTTTGACGCGCTCCGAAATTTATCGGGGCTACGCTGCGATGTTTAATTTTAGCTTTCGTTCGTTGGTAAAAAAAAAAAAAAAAAAAAAAAAAAGAAAGAAACAGCCGAGTGCAGCTTCTCGTTTAAATTTCGTGTCTAGAGATTGGCAATCGTTGTGACAAAGTTCAAATCGATAGACGTGTTCAATATCTTTCTCACGTTAATTTTGTATCAGTAGATTCCATTCTTGGTGAAACTTGTAGTGTAACTTTCGGACAGTGCGGCAAGTGTGACAATGGCCGAATAGCTAAACGATATGGTGGGGAGCGACTTCGGAGATGACCTTGGGCGGCCAATTGATTTCGAACAAACTGTAGCGCGCCAAAGTCTCGCCGAACTCACGTTATTAATTTCTGTTTTCAGGTAAGCATCTTGCATCCTCCTTGACACTCTCCCTGGCACAAGCATCGCGTGAGTACTCATTACGAGATTAATCATTAGCCTTTATACTGCGATAAAATGAACGAACAGATTAACAATTTTGTTTTGAACAGTGTCAATTGAAGTAACAGGGGTTTGAACAGGCGTTGACACGCCTAATTTGCCAAGCGCGATAGATTCGCGTTCAAAGTTGGCGAAGTTACGGATTTGCATAAACGCCAGGCAGTCGCCAGGCCAATTTGCCATGTCGGAATTATTTCTTAACCGAGGCACGCGTAATTAATGATAAAAGAGAAAAAGAAAAGTAAGGACCAGTCAGTTTCAAAGGAAATTATCACGTGCGAGAGATTGTGAAATCCCAGTAACGAATTATTACGACGCGAACGTTATAAAAGGGAATAAATGTAAAATTAGGTTAACGGCGAAACGTATTAAACGTGGCTGCAACTGACGCATGAAGATGAATTTCATTTATCTACAACTATCAAAGAACAACGGTTCGTATAATTGGAATAATTAAATTTAATTTGGAGCTTAAATTTACAAGTTCGTTCTTTTCTCCCTTTTTCTATAAATTCACCTAACTCGACCTTTACACGAACGAACCGTTTCTTCGTTTAACGAGGCCTTGAAAATTTTAATAGCGGAAGTTTCGCCGAATCGATTCGCAAAAGCTTCCTGTCCATTGCGAGTCTCGTCAGACGCTTGGCAAAACTTTTAATTCCTCTCTCTCTCTCTCTCTCTCTCTCTCTCTCTGTTATCATGTATCGGAAGCTCTCTCTGGCCAGTGAGGGGTGGCTGACGCCTCCTTCCTCTTTCCAACTCCATTTTTACGGCGCATTAAGTCGCGATCGCTCGTCAGGTGTTCGTCGTGAGATCTACAGAGGGTGAACAAAGCGCGTTTCCGTAAACACGATCAGAATTCAAGTGCCGACAAGTTTGCCGTAGGAACTTGGTCTCCCTTCGGGCATCGCTCGAAAATCTTCCCATTTGCTTCGAGCGCCGATGGAAAATTCATCCGGTGCCGGGGATGGGAAGCATCCTGATGCATCCCCGTGCTTTAATGCACGTCGCTGTTACGAAGGATCTCGCAAAGGGAGCGTAAGGTTATCGATTCGAATATTTTCGCGCGTTCCCCGGGAATGCCGCTTGTATCTCAATTTATTAGGGAACCATGGAGGCAACCGTATTGATTGTAAATCGAGATTACGCCCGCCCCTTTGCGACGAGAGCGATTCTCGACAATTTCCTTTATCAATTAGCGTCAACTTTCATAATTTGGCGACAGGATTCTGTAAATACCTCTCGTTATGAATATTCATTGCGAGCAAATACAGATCGAATGAGACGAACAATTCGTTACTTTGACTCGCGTGATTTATAAATTGAGAAACATTATGGACAAGTAAAAATAATTAAACGAAAATACAAGCCACGAAATACGATGCAAAATAAATAAATTATACAATACATTAAATAAAAGCCACAAAATGCTATATACAATATATTACAAATTATAAAATTATATCATATTATAATATTTATGTTGTATTACAATATAATTATATATGTTACATAGATTAATTATATATATATTTACATTATATTATATAAACACTGTAATATTTATGTTACAAGCTATATTGTAAATTTTATAAATCACTGATACATCATCATCATCATAAAATTACCATACATATGATTATAATAGATAAATATATTAAATACGTACAAGCCACAAAATGCAATATACAATAAATTACAAATTATAAACTTATATCACATTATAATATAATTATATATATTACATATATTAATTATATATATATATATATATATATTTATATTATATTATGTAAACATTATAATATTCATGTTACAAGCTATATTGTAAATTTTATAAATCATTGATACATCATCATCATAAAATTACCATACGTATGAGTATAATAGATAAATAAATTATAAAATATATTAAATACGTACAAGCCACAAAATGCAATATACAATAAATTACAAATTTTATATATTAATTAATATATAATAATCAATATAGTAAATTTCACAAATTATAAATCACTGATACATCATTATCATAAAATTACCATACATATGATTATAATAGATAAGTAAATTATAAAATATATTATAATGCATACAAACCACAAAATACATCACGTAGCATTACAACGTTTAAATAATACACCTATTCGATCATGGAAACTGTTCTACAGAAAACTAGTTTGCATTGTTGGAAACAACTCCTGCCCCTCGTGTTTCCAAAGAAATGAAACGACGCAGGGCGTAGATGGCGATACAAAATTAAACACGCAATAAAATCGACAAAGCTCGTTATTTCTGCAGCCGAGCGAAACGTTCGAGGAAACCCCCTCCACCCCTCCCCCGTATTTGCACACGGGATGAAATCAAGATACAGCGGCAAATAAATAAACAGGACGCGAAAGTAAGGGAGATCTCCTCGTTGTAAAACTCGAATACAATGAGCAAGAGGTGGTAGACTGCGCCGGGTAGAAAATGATGAACGGTAATATAATAATAAAACGGAGCAAAGTGTGAAGCTCTACGGTGAGAGAGCCGTAGAGATGTCACGAATAATGGTCGGGAATAAATTTAGTCGTGGCGCGCGCTTAAAGAGGTAGAAGGAACAATGAACGGGGCAATACAACCGAACCGGCTGGGATATCCCCAGTTATCGTCCGCGGTACGAACTCGGCGAGAAGAATAATTTGAAAATTGAGAATTTCTGCCGGCGTGTTGTTCACTGGACGTTATCACGAACATTAACAAATACGAAGTTCGACGAAGAGTTTAGCTGAAGAAGCGTCGTGTACTAATGTCTCGACAGACACATTGGTTCCATTCTTCATTTTTCCCATAACTTGAAAAAGGAGGAGACGGAAACAGAAAGACAAAATATCTTGGAATCTGAATTTAAGGGCAAAAAGTTTTTCAAAAGCTATTACCATCCTTCTGCTAAACCATGGCTTTCACAAAACTCCCTAGAGACTTTATTTGCTGGACGAACAGACTCCGAGCAGATCACGTGCAATCAGCTGTTTCCCTCTTTAAAATTAACTTGATACGAAATGTCAGTGTGGCAGTTTAGTTCAAGATCTCGACCGTATAATTTGGCAGTGCCCCAATCTCAACGACAATAGAAATGTCTTAATTAATAAACTATGTCGAATGGGTTATATCCCTCCCCATACAATGGACTTCCATACTACTCTGTTGATTATTCATAAATTTCTTAAAAGCCGATGGTTGGCATCTGTAACGGATCTGTATCGAGTGCTTAGCTGCGTGACTTAACAGTTCTCTTAGTTTTAATTGTAAGCTCTAGTTATAAGCATGTAAATAGGAAACATGTATCTTAGTTGCCTATTAGTGTAATCCTTGTATAAAAGTTTGCGAAATTGTTTCTGTACTGTTAGTATGCACAGCAATGTTGCTAATAACCCTGTAGAGGGTTCTATAGCGTGAATAAAAAAAAAAAGTTCGACAAAGTTTAACGAAGTCGATCGACGTGTGTAGTAACCGATCGTGTGTGAAATTTCAAATTACAAGTCGGCGGCTTGCCAGGAATGTAAGGGAAGCTGTTCTCGAAACTTTACGTTATTATTCCCCCTTTATATATTTTAATATCCCAACTCGTCGAATGTCTTTGAGCTCGCATTCTCTCTCTCGGGCATTGTCTTTGTTCCGCGAGCCTCGCATCCCATTCTTCGTTTCACCTCGGAGGGAAAGAAGAAGTAATTCGTTCGCTGCTCGACCCATTGTCTATCGCGGACTGGCCATGATTCGCATTACACAGAGTTCCGTCTTTCTTTTTTCGCGAAGTTGTTGAAATTGACTTTTAATCGTTTGTTCTTGTTTTAACCTCCTTGACACATAATCGTCTGGGAAACGTTCTAAGCTAAAGTCGATAGTGACGCTTCTGAGACGTTATAGAGGATGATTCATGTGACTCGCACGACTGACTGTAACTTTTAAATTGTGCATTTGATGTAAAATTGTTTAGTACAGAAGTGGTATGGGTTTTAAGGGAGGAGAAACATGATGTATCAATTTTTTTTATATTGGATTAATTTGATCATTAACGTCCTATCGTACAATCTTAAAACATGTCCTTGGCCATTAAGTTTAAGGACCTATTTTATGTGGTTTAATACTTTCTTTTACTTGGAATTTAATATTTTTTCAATTTACGATGAAAAAAATGATCCAATGAAAAAAAAAAAGAAAAATGAAGATGACCTTGGAAATTTCGAAACCCACATCATCATATTTTGCCTCTCTTAAAACCGTACGACTTTTGTGTTGAACAATTTTTCATTAGTACAATTTAAACGTTACTTCAGATGTGCAAGTTACGCGAATCACCCTATACAAAGATATATAAGAAAATATTTTTCTACATGCCTCGATATGCCTCTTCCCAACGTTCGTATCCCAAATTCCAAGTTACTTACTTCGACAAGGCAATCACTGGTAAATTTTCGTCTGAATATTGCATAAGAGATCCGTACGCCAAGGGGTTAATTAGGCCACGTCCCTTCATTCCTGCAAGCTGAATATCGCGAACGATACACATTCAGCGACTCTTTCAAGAGTTGAATTTCTCAGCAGGACGATTAAAATTTTATTCTCGAGTCGGTGTCCGTTTCGAAGTTACTTTTTAGCTATTTTGCCTTTCCCAGTGGCGTTATTCTTTGGAGTGATCGTTTTCCTCAGTTGTTGGGCTTTCCAGACCCGAGACGCGTTCCGTAACGACGTGTCTGTTGTCCGCGTAAATCACGGGGGTTGTTATTGGATACTTACGTCGATCAGATATCGTCGCCAGACGTATCGGAGGGAACGAAGGGCACGGCCGTTCGCGTGCTGGAATTTCCCGAGGAATTTTCCAGCCAGGCTCACGCTGTTGCGTTGGTATCGATACGCTACGACACGATGACGTTTTCCGCGCGCTGTTCGTCAAATTAACCCCTGGCGCTATTTTGACGTACGTCGAAAGTTTTTTGTCCCTAAATTGTAAGGAAAGAAATTGCATATTATTAATAAATATTGTTATTAATTAATTTAAAATAAATATTTATGATTTATTATGTTATATATTTATTTATTTTAAACAAACAAATAAATATTATTAATTAATTTAAAAATTAATACCATAGGAACCAAGTTAGATCGAAGAAGTCACAGGCGACGAAATTAAAAGGACTTCAAGTTTTTACAATGGCATTTTAGCCGCAAAGCGGAAAGATAAAAAAGATATATATTTACTGCCCACAGAGCAGAATAAAGTTGAAATGATTGAAAAGGACAACAACGATCCAAATAAGGAGAACTTTCCCTCATACTTGATGATTGGTCTTGACACATCCTCAGAGTCCTTCGGGAAGGGCAATCCAATAAAGGGCTTGTTATAAGGGAAGACTTTGAGGAAACTGGGGCAGAGGTTAAGAGTATTCGACATAACTGAAGTTAACGGGATTGAACGGTGATCATCAGTAATTTTTAACATTTCGAGTCAAACAAGAATCCATGAATCCAATAGAAATACTTGAACCATGGTTCTTCATTCCTCGCTTAAAAATACTGTATTAGAGTTTTAATACTGACTTAAAAATACTCTATTAGAGCTGTAATATTGACTAAAAAATACTGTAATAGAGTTCTAATACTGACTTAAAAATATGATATTAGAGTTGTAATACTGATTTAAAAATACTGTATCAGAGTTGTAATACCGACTCAAAAATATTATATTAGAGTTGTAGTACTGATTTAAAAATATTGTATCAGAGTTGTAATACTGACTCAAAAATACTGTATTAGACTTGTAATACTGACTTAAAAATACTGTCTTAGACTTGTAATACTGACATAAAACTACTGTATTAAACTTTCAATACTAACTTAAAAATACTGTATCAGAGCTGTAATACTGACTCAAAAATACTCTATTAAAGTTGTAATACTGACTCAAAAATACTGCATTAGATTTGTAATACTGACTTAAAAATACTGCATTAGATTTGTAATACTGACTTAAAAATACTGTATCAGAGTTGGATCACGTCAGTGGTCCTTGAAATATACATACGTAGAGGTATACACGATCGACACCTCCGCAGTCGTGACTGTTCTTGAAAAAAAAAAAAAAAGAAAAAAGAAAGAAAGAAAAAATAAAACGTCACCGCGTTTCTCGAGAGCCTCGAGGGAATTCGAGCCTCGTCGAGCAGGGTCCGCCTCGATTATTTTGCGCAGATTACGTCGCAATTACCTCGAGGAGGGTCGAAAGAGGGTGCGTGGAGAGGCAGAGTCGTCAGCGAGAGATCACGTAACGAAAAATCACATTACGCGGCTGCCGCCTTTATTTAAAACGCCCGGCCCTCCCCCTCCTCCCCAGACGCTCGCCCCTCATCCCGCGCGGACTTCATTCACTTACCATTATCCCCCTACGGTGCATGAGGGTGGCTGCAAAACTGTCGCGCTTTACCGCGCCACGGAAGGAAGCAGTTACGTTTTATAACCGGTGTAATAATCGTTTCCACGGTCTACGGAACGCTCGATGTGTCTGGAGAACGCTGGACGAGCGCGTATCGCTCCAGTACGCGATTACGTTCCACTCGCTCTCGTCGAAATCTCATTGTCAAATTCGCCGACAGCGTTTCAAAATCGTCACGCAGAGAGACACGCGTGTCTTCTGTCAACGTTGCGCAGTTATAGGATTGTATCAACCCTATCTTAAATGTAACAAAGTAATATTTTGTGGTTCACAACTGTGGACTCCGAGGAATCGACAGTGTCCGGTTTCACTGTTTTAGTGTTTCCATTTATTCGTTTTACGTAGGCAGAGAATTTATTAGAAGAATGGTATAAAATGGGCCATATGGGGTTGCGTTACTCGGTTAATTAAGTCTACGTCACAGGTGCCGTTGTTACCAACGCAAAGGGCACGGCTGTAAAATATTTACTATAACGTGAATGTTAAATAATGTACCATAAATTGTTACTGTTAATCAGAAATAAGCATTGTTTTTTGCTGTCAAACACACTGGTCGGGAACTTTTGAAAACGCTGGTTTTTTTAAATGAACACGTATAAATAATAGGTAGTGTTGATTTTTTTTTTCTCTACAGCATCCTTTCACGCAACATGCAATGAAGAGCAGAACTGTAACCAATGACAATGAAGAATTGTCGATAATTCGAACTGATACAAATTCGTAAAAAAGAATCCATCTGGTTCCGTTTTAAAACATGAAACTTGTACTTTTTTCAAATTTTCTCGAAAATTGTAAAAATTCGAACGCGTGTAAAAACGTTAAAAAAAATTTTCTACGACTAAGTCTACCACGGTCTTGAAGACTGAAATTTTTTCTTTACAACAACCTCTCGAAACTCACTGTGCGATTGTTGTTCACCATTTTATTGAACTTGAAACATTAAGTGACAAAATGTTTGGTTTTTCGAATTTTTGTCTAACTCTAATACTCAACGTTCAACAAAACAGTGAAAAAAGAAACATTCGGGAAGAAATTTTAGAGAATCATTGTGAAGGAGAAACTTCTAAAGAAATTTTCAATATTTTCACACGCAATATTTTTTGTATTTTTGAGAGAAATGTATAAAATTCCTCTCCTGCTGATGTGATGTAAAATCATCATCAAAAGCAACAAACTCACTCTTATCAAAATAGAAGCTTCGCTCTTTAAAACGAGACTCAGTAAATTGTTACGTGATCTTTCTTTACAAAGTCACATTAGTTTAAATGATTTAAAAACACCGCAGACGCGTGAGTTCTAACAGCGACTTTATGGTTCTAGACGCGTGGACGTAATGTTTCGAATAACGTCAACGGTTAGTTTTATTATTTAGTTATATAGACTCGCACTGACGCTACAATTATAATAAATCAAATGCTAGTTAGAAACCTAATCCAGAATCAAAGCTATAGTCGCTGTTAGGACTGCAATGTTAAATGATCAAAAAACCTTTTTACCATTTTTCAGAAGATTATTAGGATGTGACCTAATTTTTCTTTGCATCTTCGTGATGAGCAGAATACTATGCAAAAGAAAAAAAATATTGATCTCGAAATTTTGCGGCAGGTTCTCTACATGTATCTCCATCAAATCAAAGGTGTAGAATTCATCTGTGATCGCAATGGACAAACTTTTCTTTCCACCCTGTATGTATCGTTCGCTCGCCTGTATGTACAGCAACCACGCGATAATTATTAGTAAATCAAACATTGGAGAAGGCAACGAACGAAAGTGTAGGGGAACGACACTCGAATTTTATCGGGTCGCAATTACGTTGACTGGTGACTGCTTTGTTCGCGTCGATCGCTGAGCGACGTTCAATCAGAAATATTGCTGTCGATCGTGGAAGCTGTTTCGCTCTTTCGAAAGCCCACGCTCCCCAGCCCGAGGGAACAACGACCCGAGTATCTCCTGATCCTTACACGATCCAATTGCTAGTTACATCGTTATCCTGCAGCGCTGTCGAAACAATATGCCCTTTTGCCTGCCCATTTGTGTCGCCGGCACAAACGGCGCGCACGCGCCTTTATTTCAACCCCCTCGGGGAAGCGCGATGAAACCTCTCGATATCGCTTTTAAAAAAGGGGACGCAACGTTCGAACGACGCTCGCTCGTAAATCGTGCCGAGCCAAAGAAACTATATCGATTCACTGTTGGACAGAGTCAAGTTACGCGAGTTAATCAGGGTGAAAACGTATCGATCGAACGCTTGATCTACCGACGATCGAAATGTAGAATTTGTACCAGAGAAATGGATATGAAACAAATACAATTAAAGAGCATAAGCTTCTGTTTATATAATAGTTCTTATTAAAAATCATTCGAACTTCTGAAAATACACTGTTATAAATGTATGAAATTTCCATGAAAAATTCTACATTGGTCGTGTCGAGTTCTAGTATTAAAATGCTAGGTATTTTTTCCTAGTCTACGCGAATCGATACAATAATCTTACGACGAAAAAAAAAAAATGGAAAATGTTCACAAATGTGACGGAAGTAGTCCAGGTTCCATTGAAATCGTTTGCTCGATAAACAAATATTCGCGTGTCGTTAGGAAAATTTTATATTAAATAAAAGATACACAGTCAATTTATACGTATTTAAATTATGGAATTGTGCTGTGTGTATTGTTAATTTAACTGATCAAAATGTGACAAGATCTTTATTCAAGATTTCCATTCAATTATTGATAATTATTGATTAACGACTATTTTTATAGTTTTTATGGTATCGATTAACAACTACTGAATTATTGTCGATAACATTTGTCAAGCACCTTGTAGGTGACTTCAGTTCATCGTTCGAGCAGCGTGAAGCGATCGCCTCTCGTTTCAGCGGACCGAAGTGAGTCGAGAGCAAATTTTAAAAGTGCCTTTGGGCGCCAACAGTAGCCAAACGATTAACCACTTGCGCTGGCATGACGTGTCGTCGAGAACTTTTTTTGTCCCAAATTGCAACATTTTCTCCGTTTCAAGTATATTTGAATCTAACCCAGGCTAAATGATAAAGTTTATTACTTTTTAATCATTTTCATTCAGTGATATCATACGAACGAGTTCAAAAGACAAGGAAAGCGACGAATTATTGTACACGGTTCGGTCACTCGTTATGGTCCGCGAACCAGTTGCCAGCGCAAGAAATCGAGAAAATCGTTAGATCGTGAATTTAATTAACAATTACGCGTTCTGGTACTTGGGAAAAGGCAGTCCTTTCGCTTTCCACGAAGCGTGGAAGCAGCGAGGTTGACTCGAAATCGCCCTAAATCGCAATTTGGTCGGATGAATAGCCGTGGAAGCACGAGCGCTACATTAAAGATATGGCGCCATTAGCGTGGCGTGCCTGCATCCCGGCCCGTGTCACGTGCATAGCGAGATAGATCATTAACTCTTGGATCGCGTCCCGTCAGTCGTAACACTTGCGGGTAATACGCGGAGGCTAGTACGCTCTCCCCTTTCTCTCCTCGCCCGAGTTCGCCGCGAGATAACAACAGAAACGCGAGACAGACGTAGGACAAAATTTAGTTAAAATGGCAGCCGTGATTGTTACTTCCATCTGATTGAATGTAATTATTTTTTCTCATCTCTCTCTCTCTCTCTCTCTCTCTCTCTCTCTCTCTTTCTCTATCGTGCAGTCGAACGAGCGATAACATTACAAAGCAGCGGAAAGAGAAGCTCCAGGAGGTATTGCCACAGTAGGGGTAATACCTGCGCGAGTATAGTTGACGTAACAGGCAGCTTGCTTGCACGGTAAACTGGCAGAACGTTGGAGAGACACGGAGATCTCGATAGGAGACGTTGAGAAGACCAGCTGCCCCATGGTTGGGATCAAACCGACAGAGTCGCGCAGGGTGCAGCCGGGGGTGGGAGGGAGGGAGGACGAAGGAAGGACAAAGAGACGACGGAACATTGACAGGGGACGTAGCGGGGATACAGAGAGGAGAGAAAGAGCAATAGCCTATACGGTGGTAGGAGGAACGGCGAGGAACAGAGGGAAATATCAGGGGAAGACGGAAAGGGGGAGGGGAGGGGGAAGAGGGTGGTAGGGAAATGGGTTCGGCTGTCACATACACGTACTCCCCGGAGCTGCAAACTGATAGTGGACAGATACTGCGCATTCGTGGCGCACGGTTAGAATTAATTGCCAATGTTTGGCTCGGCTAGGTGGATATTGGGATGAATGTTCGTTAGCGAACACGGTTCCCCTAACGTTCGCCGACTGAAATGAGTTATCCTGTCAGAACGGTACTTATGTCGACCCCGGTGATGCCCGGAAACGAGCACACCGTGTCCGCCGATAATAGGCTTCGCGGTCCATTAATCAGGCGAATAATCCGCGAAAAATTCGACGAGAATGCTCGATTCGGTGTCTCTTTGGATCCTTTCCGTCGATCCTTTGGATCGACGATGCGTCGTAGCGTAACGCGTCGAACGTTGGCGCAATGGACAGCCGATCTGCTTCTAGCGGATGAAACGATTATGATTGTTGCACCAACGTTTGTACGGCAACTATGGAGGCGAAAAACCACTTTCTACTAAAATGAATCCGTAACTTTTTCATTCCATATTTAAAAAAAAATTTTTTTTTCTTCACAGATTACACTAATTTTGTGTTCGTGCTTGAACTCAAGTTTAATTTAAAATTAATAAAATTAACTTTCTAGTAAACATGTTTTCGAAAAAATGGTCAAACGGACGAGGAAAAGTGAGACCATAAAGACTAGACAATAACTGATCGTTCGAGAATGTTTAACACGACAAATATACAGATACGATGTCACGCAGTTTCCATCGTTCGATGAATACACCCACAGACTCGTTTCTATTCCCCCTGTCCACCATCTTGAGACACTTTCCACCTGAGGTATTACGATTCTCTTTAACCGCGCCGGAAGCGGATTAACGCGGTTAAATATCACTGACTACAGCTCGGTCGCAAGGGGAAAAAAGGGGGGGCAGAGTAGAAGAAACATGGCGCGAGTGGCTTAGAAGCGCGGATGTGCCACGAGATTTAGCCACTTGCGCTCGTTACCGTTACCCTCACTCAGCCGATCTCTCTTTTCTCTCTCTCTCTCTCTCTTTCTCTCTCTTCTGTTTGTCTTTTTATTGCCGCTCGCTGTAGAACGCCATCTCCGGCAGATAAGGGAGGAACGAGCCGCCGCGTCGAGCGTTGGATCCAGCCCACCGGACGATTTGGAAGTTAACGACTTTACAGGATACACGGGGATTATGTTAATGCGATGTTTCGGTGGATCGTTTTCAGCCAGCCAGATAGGGGACGGCGGTGGTGGGAGGGGGGTGGGCGAGGGGACAGATAGGGAGGACAGAGTCCAGTTGGCGTTGGTCCGCGCGCTGTCGCCCGACGAGACGTGTCTCTCTCCGCGGATAAACGCCTCGGACGGGGATTATGTAGCTCTCTCTCTCTCTCTCTCTCTCTCTCTCAGGACCTGCGCTAATCGCGTCACCCGTTCTCGTTCTTGTTCCCCGGCAGTCAGCCTAGCCAAATGTTATCGACGCGAGGAACGCGCGACCCAATTAGACGGCCGTTAAGCGCCCAAGACTTTCCACTTTCTGCTCTCTTTTTCCTCCGTCTGGCTAATAATAAGTAGATATCCCTGCTGATTTGGATCTTCCGAAAGTGGTCGGGAGCAAAGACTTTTTTATCGAATCTTGGAAAGAATAACAGAAATATTACACTCGCGTGATTTGTAACAAATGTGAATTTTATTAATATTAGTACCAATGGATTGTCAAAATCTACGTGCTACAACTACCGTATCGCAGGCTTCTCATTTTGGTATTTCCAATTTGTTTCTCCTTGTTACACATTCCCACGCTGTTCAGTTGCATAATTGGGCGCTCTGCTTGCCGCTTCTTGATTTACTTCATTTCCATTCGTTTACTCGCTGTTTATTTATTTGGACGTTCGGCTTGTTTATTCACGCCATTTATTCGGCATTCTCAGACTGTTCGATCATTTCGTCACGCGCGTTTCGACTCGAGCATTTGCACATTTTTCTTTTTAAAGAATCGATTCGCGAGGAAGGCTCGTTCAGATTCGTCGAAATTTTATTCTCTCGTTCAACTCGCTACATCTTGCAAGCATTCCCTTCCCTTTTACATTTCCTTGCTTCGTGCGTTATGCAATTTGCTCGAGGAACTTTCCAACGGTCCGACAGGGTTAAGACAAAGGGACACACATGCATGGAATTTTACAACGTCGACTCGTTGGAAATTCTTCGCCGATGCTGCCGGCGGGAACGAAATTCTCTCGAAAGCGAACGAACAAACGGCCGGATGAATGAAAACACCGGTTAACTTCGGCCCTCCCTCCTCGGTTTCTTGCTACTTTACAAATTCATTAGTCAGAGGTGACCCGTTAATGACCACGGTTAGTGAAACTGGGCTGCACTTTAACCCGTAAGGAATCGAGTTCCGGGTTTCGGGTAAATTCGCCATGAAAGTAGCCCGAGTATCCTTATCTAAAAACGGCCAGCAACAACTACCGCTGTTCGGAATGTTACGCTCCGTGGAATAATGTAAACGAGAGACGCAGATGATTTTACAAAAAAAGAAAAGAAAGAAGGGGAACAGAAAAACTTTCTCCCCCTGGGAGAGAGAGTAGATTATACCGCGGGCTCAGCTTTAAAGCTGATGAATTTACACACGTATCCGAGGCTGGGGGAAAAAAAAAAGAGAAAAATTCACGCCGGGTAAACGTAAGTTCTTCCAGGCTTCCTCCTATTAGAGGGGATCAGGGAAGATTTGTGTCTGACTTAAAGCGCGGTTCGCAATAATGAAATATGAAACGTGAAACAGAGAAGGAAAGGCCGGCTGTAACTTTTGTAAAATACGTGGGATTTTTCAGTCACTTCAGTGGAAATCTAGTTGGCGTGATGAGACTTTTTAGGAGGGGCAGAAAATGATTGATTAAAGCCCTTATTTTTTTTTCTTTTTTTCAAACGTTTGATCGCTACGTTGCATTACGCGTAAAGGAATGACATTTATAACTTTGAGATTTATTCGTGTTGTGACCGCGGTCAAGGAAAGATCTTTCCTAATGGTAAAGAGCGTTCTTTTCTTGTTATAACTTGTAAATCGAAGGGAGCGTGGATGATCAACTACTGAAATTTATTTTATGAATAATTGTTTTGAAGATCTGTTACTGGCACAGTGTTAGCACTGAGCTAATATTATCAGGTCATCCAACAGCTACGTGCAACAACAATCCACCGATAGTGCGTGGCTTTTGAACATGTTTTCCGTAACAGCTAGTGAAACTTGTTTTAACAGTTTGGTGTTTTGTTCCAAAGAAAATTGGAAATTTTCGATAAATAGTATTAAAAAAAAAAAACGAATATTCATAAATTAATTACCTACGATGTGAATCGTAGTACAATAACACCTTCGGGACAACAAACAACCGAAAACATCGTAAATTCTATATACTAGCAATAGTACATAGTGTAGTAATAGTAACAGTATAGTTTCTCATGTCAAAACTTTGTACCTTCATAGCCGCTTTCGCAATATCCACGATAAAAGAATTGTCCAATTTCGAAATTACCGTTGAATTTCAACATAAATAAAAGTTGAGTGTACGAAAATGTCGGAAACCGCAGCAAAATCGAATATCCGAAAATTAAATGTCAGAAGCAACATGCGCCGGCACGCGTACCTTTTTATTTCTCAGTACTGCGAAACCGCAAAAGAAAAAAAAACAAACAAAACAAAATGGCAAAGTCAGGCCATCTTTGGCAAAAGTGCTGCCAGTAAATATCCGGCATCGGGTTTAATTAAACCGGAAAGGGGGCTGGTTGGTGCCGCGCGAGGTACCCGATAGTTTCTTCAACCGAATCGCGCAGTTTGTCGGGGAACGTTCAGTGAAAATTTCAGCCTGTGTCAGGGGTAGCTCGCGGCGATTTTGTCGATAGCTAGTTTTCGTTTCGGTCCGCGACATATTTCCTTGAACGTTCGTCGACGAGACCGTTTCCAACCAGTGGAGGTGTTGTTTCTACTCTCCGATTCTCGGTCGGTACGTGAACTAATTGCACTTTCTCGCCGTGGAAACGAAATTTTCGGCGCTGAAACGAGTTTTCAAAAGGCTTTGCGATGGCACTCGCGGCGCGAGCGAACCGCAGGCTGGTTCTCCGTTTTCACTTGTTCGGTTCTATTAAGCGCGGCCAGTCTCGATGAATCGGTTCGAATCGAATTTTCCTTGATAAAAGGAACTGCGAGAATTCCCCCTGAATACACCCGCTGAAACTGTGAATCCGGACGAGGTTCGTTCCACGACAGGCAATTTTATTTCAGGGATCATCGATGGATAGAAGGGAACGATTTGTTTGTCGACTTTCTCCCTCTCTCTCTCTCTCTCTCTCTCTCTCTCTCTCTCTCTCTCTCTAAATACGCATTTGTATAATGGACTTTTAGTTCCTTTGATTCGACATTTTATCTCGCGTTGCGTTGCTTTCGTTGTCGAGAGACGTTTCTTTCCAAAACTATACTCGTCAAGGTTTTACAATTTTTGAATTTTCGAATCCATTTCGCGTTCCACGTCGTTTTTTTTCCGTCGTTTCGCGTGGTCAAACTTCCGAGGACACGCTCACGCGAGTTTCGTACCCCTGGCTTTCTGAATCGATAAAAACGCCGTCAGTCTTCTCGCGAGTGTTGCTCGTCGATGAAAATTTTTGGAAATATCAGTCGATTCCACGTTTCTCAAATATTTTTCGTTCATTTCGTCGCCGATACAGACATACGACACAGACATTCAGATACACATAAAGAACCTGCCACAAAATTGATCTTGACCTTGACCTTGAATTTCAGGGTTTTTTTGTATTGTATTCTATTCATCATGAAGATGAAAAAACTTTTCCAAGGAAACATAGGTCGTAACCTAATAATTCTTTTGACAAATGGCAAAATAGTTTCTTAATCATTCAACACTGTGGACGCGTGCGTGCCAAGTCCTAACAGCGGCTTTATGGTTCTGGACGCCGATCGTCGTAACAGCGACAAACACAGTTGCAGCATCAGTGTAATTCTAAATAATCAAATGGACAAATTATGATAGCCACTGACAAACTTTCCTTTGCACGCTATTCAAGTGCGTTCTAACAGCGACTTTATGGTTCCAGACGCGTGGACGTAATATTTCGAATAATGTTAACAATAGTTTTATTATTCAGACTTACATTGATGCTACAACTATGATAAATCAAATGTTAGCGAAACTTGATACGAAAATTACGTAAAATGGACATCTAGACGCGTTCCAGAGCCATAAAGTCGCTGTCAGGACTCACGCGTCTGTAGTGTTAAATAATTAAGAAACATTTTTCAAGAAAATTGATGACCATTTGATGAATAGAATACAATGCACAAAAAGTTTCTTTTACCTATCTCTGCACCCTGTACAGTACAACGATGGAATGCTTTCGAGTGTCTGCACGTAGCTCGGATGCGTCTGATCAGAATTGAAACGGTGACGCGCGGTTCGATGCGGTGTGGTGGCCGGATGAGATTTAAAGAGCGCGTAGAACAGCCTTATCTGATAGTAAATCTTGGGGAACGACGCCGCGGCTCGTGGATATTAATCGTGGAGGAACTGTAAGGTGGAACAAGGAGTCGGAGAGAGCGATGTAGCCGGTAGCTGGCTCTGAATGGCGGATAAATTTCCCAAACGGGAGATTACCCCGATACTAGTTCCCAGTTTTCCCTTTATTATGGTCGGCGTTGCCACGTCGTAGATCCCCCGATGGTGATCGTTATCGTTTTCGACTTTTCGTACGGTGGCGCGTATCTCTTCAAATGCGATTCGTTGCACGAATTCGCCAAGTTCTTTTCGAGTTTTTAGTTTTTGGAGATCGTGGTTGAGAATCTGGTTTGAGCACGCTTCGCATAGATCTTCAGCGGTTGCTAGCTGAGAGAGTTCGAATTTGGCCCAAACTACCCGAATAGCAGGGGGATCGTGCTCAATTGATTAAGAAAATCCCGAATGAAATCACCGTTCACAACAACAGAGATTCAAAACACGTCATAAGACAAACCGAGTCGCTCAAAATTATAAACAATTTCCTGAAAAATAATAACATTAAAATTGGTAGCAAAGATCAAAGAACTAACCAATAAGCTGTGATACTCAACAGACCAAAAACTATTTTTCTGGTACATTCATTTACATTTTTTACGTTTTTCATTACTCTGTTATTGCTTCAAATATATATATATATAAGACAGCATGTAAGAATACGTAGCAAACAAACCAAGCACAGACTTGAAGGTAAAGAGAAAAAGAAAAAAAAGTTCAGATTCGAAGTTTGAGGACTTTTCGAAATTATGTCTCTCGTTTCGTCGTAAAGTAAATTTAACGATAGATCGATTTAAGCGTGTAAAAGTACATACCAGCATGTAGCGCGACAGACGGCAAATAAACTCCAATAAGAGTGAACTTTTCACCGTCCGACAGAGTGCATTTACAAGTGGAATAATCGTGCGAACTGTATTGAAAAATATCGTAAAAGGCGCTTTCATACCTGCCTCGCCAGTAATAAAACAAAATACCCCGCATACATGAATTAAATTTTCCCCTATTGGACGTTTACGTTTTTATTTGCGCTTTTGCGATATTATAAAATCGTTCTGAAATTCTCGAGCGTAATGCCAGAGATATTGCAGACGCCAGTTTCCAATTTCTAAATAATGCAAACAACGCGAAACGTTATTTCTGAAACGTATAAATATCGCAGTATCATGGAAGTATCGCACGTGCGGGGTTAATTTCTAACGGAACGATCGAACGAATCGCCGTAAAAGGCGAAGACGACGCGATAGCTGGGGCTTGTTGTAGCTTCGCAGGAAATTACAGACGGATAGTCTCGTCGCGTGTGCCTCTCGTGGGGAAACTGTGCTGCCCAATGGTGCGTCGACGGGACGAGTATTTTCGTCGTCGACGCCCCTCTTCTCTCGGTGTCACTGTCAAACTCAGACCAGAGTTTTTGTGTACCTTCTTGTCGAAAGTGTAAAATCCATCGCTAATTTCTAATCTACGCTTTCACGTTCGACCGAAAACGTCGAATGTTATTCGTTGTTGCACGA
The DNA here is from genome assembly GCA_036937485.2 of Tetragonisca angustula. Lineage (NCBI taxonomy): Eukaryota > Metazoa > Arthropoda > Insecta > Hymenoptera > Apidae > Tetragonisca > Tetragonisca angustula. The sequence goes on along the minus strand of JAWNGG020000392.1, from coordinate 80,567 downwards.
ATTCGTTCTAATTGAAAGGAATGAAAGGGCGTCAAACGTCCACCGCCGCCATTATCTTGCAGCGCGAGAAATACGGGCTTGAATAAGCTCGGGCTTGGGAAACAGGAAACGGATAAAATAGCGCAGCCGCTGCCATAAAGAAAAGCAATCCGTGGAACTGGGGGATCGTTCTTTACGTTCTATTATAATATATATATCCGAACGTGGCGCGGGAAACGTATGTCCTCCCTTGGGTTCCGTGAAAATTGTACCCGGATCTTCGGCCGGAAAGGCACGACATTTGCATTTCCACCCCCTCCCACCCCCTCCCAGCGCCAGCCACCTCTCCGCACGCTAGGCTGTCCCGTATATGTATTGCTCATGAATATAGACAGATATGATCCTGTCTCCGACTGCTTTGGCGTTAGCGCGGAGCCGATCGAGTCCTTTGTGCCGTCAAGTCAATATGCCGTCGTCATCAGAAAGTGTCCACTAACCTCGATGACCTGCAGCTCCCAGCGTCGATGAAAGGACCTTCGGATACACGCGACGCCAACACACACCGACGGCCAACGCCTTTGTTCCAAGGAATCCCGCCGTGTTATTGCCACTCTCGATACGATACCCTCCAAGATCGTTTCGGTATGGTATTCAAATCCGCTTCTTTGTCGCGTTGTTTATCTCGCTTATTGACACGCGGGCTTGCGAAGATCGTAACCGCCGCCAAAACCTTAATTACATCGAGGAGAATCGAATTTCGCGTGCGGACGCGGCACGCCGTCATCGTGATTCAACTTCTCTCTCTCTCTCTCTCTCTCTCTCTTTCCTCGTGTATATAAAGTAAACTAAACGGGACAGTTGTAGACATAAAAGTGTTAACACTGTACAAGCGTCATTTGTAAAATAGCGGTTAGCAACCGGTGACATACTTTCGCGTTATTTGCTTGGTAGAGAAATCAACAGATCGAGAGAGTGGGGAGAGATCGATGCAGTGGAGGGGGTAGCGCTAGCCATCAGGAAAGTACGAGCCGCCAGTTAGCCAGCTCTGGTTTAAAAACACATTAGCATCGTGTATTCTCAGGGAAGCAGATAGTGAAAATTCTGTGCACTTTCTGACGAAGGATTTTTTTCTTTTTTTCATTGAAAAGAAATAGCAGAATGTTTACGTTTAGTTTGCGTAAATAATAATCCCTTGTACTACGCGTCGCCAGAAACTTTAGCTTTCGTAAACCTGTTTGGCGCAGTAAAGAAGCATGTTTATTGCAACATTTTGAAAGAAATATGTTTGGTATTTGTTTACGATCCAAGTATCTTTTGCAGTGCACAAACACAGTAGCATATTTTACTGCTTTACTTTACTTTCCCGGGAGAGAAATTTTGCAAAATGTTCTCGTGTTCAGGGATATGTCTTGAATCTTGCTATGTATAAAAGAAAATTATTAAATACACGTGTATATGTATTTAAAAGTATTATTTTTCCTGTTATTTAGTTTAATTTTTTTAGTATAGAAATCTTTACAATAATGTAATAAAGTTTCTCATTCTACACTATATTAATAGAAAAAAGTGGCGTCTATTTACGCATAATTATGCGAAATAGGCCTGTGTAGTATTAATAAAGTTGAAAAGATAGACAGAATGGAACGTTTCTTTCTTCATGGCGTTAGTCTGCTTCTCTCGAATAACTTTAACAAACCTTGCCCTCGACAAACATTTTTTCTATCATCACTTTGTAAATAAAATAACGTAACATTAGAGATAGTCGTTCGAATGGTGTTTAATAAGAAATTTTGTAGATTATATCTTTCTAACATGTGATGTCGTTGAAATTTGAAGCAATCATCAACGTGCGTTGCGGGTTTACTAGAACAAGTATAATACACCAGAGTTCCAATCACTGGAAAAAATAATATCCCGCACCATTTTTTAAACTTTCGTAAGAAGCAATAACAAGTCTAGTTTATGTAAATTATTGAGTGTCAATTGACTCCTGTTTCAGGACTGTCTTCTGAAATTTTTTTGTTCCTCTCACGTCGTTGTTATAGCTTCCACTCTAGTCTGTTCAGATATGATACTATTATACATCGCGTCGTACAATACGTTCGTTATGATTGTCAGCAAATTATAAAAAGAAAAAGTCCTAGATTTAAATTCCCTCAGGAGGGACACACCGTCGAGTTAATGTTTCAATCATCGCATCCCGTGTGTTTCTCGCCATGTTCTTTACCATAATTCAACAGCCGCGTAACGTCAACTTCCATTCACGTGGTATTCCCGACGGGTTGTATCACGTTCGCGGTGAAACGGCCGGTTAATCGCGTTTGCAGCGAACTAATAACAACGCCGATCGAATTAATAAAACGGTAGAACAGAACCGGGTGCCGGTAGTTTACAATTACGCGCACGTACATACTTGCCCTGTGCGTTTGAACGGTCGTGTGCGTCGTAACGATGCACAATCGTCTAGCTCGATAGCTAGAGGGCCGAGATCCCTCGAATATTGCGAGAACGCGACCGCCATTACGCATAATGCCGCTTTCTGGCCGCTCGAGCTGACGCTGATGACTGAGCGTGTCCTGGCGTTCTCTCCTTCTCCACCGAGAGAGAGAGAGAGAGGGAGTGCAGAGTTGTCCGGAAGAGTGGCCCTAATTGTAACAAACAACCACCCTTTATCCGAGGCTGCCGCCACGTCAGCTACCACCGCCTCCTCCTGCCTGCAGAAGCAGAGAGCTTCCCCCGAGAAAGAGACAAACGCCCAGATTTCTTGCAACAGTTAGGGCCCGCAGTTTTCTACTTGCATTTATAGCGGGCTGCTGCTCGTAGCTTGTCCCCGCCGATGCGACGTCTCCTCCGATGTCACGACACGGTTGCCAGCCCAATTTATCGCCGACTTGCACCGGGGGCGGGAGAGGGGGGGGGAGGGAAGGAGGCTTGTAACGCTGCAACTTGGACTTGGCTGGCTGGTGTGTACGTGGGACATGACTGGAATGGAAATGTCCCACGTACAGGCGAGGGGAGGCTGAGTTAGGCCAGCGAGATAAATTTCCGTTTCCCCGGGCTGTTTCGCTTCCCTTTTTATTTTCTAAATTCTCCGACGCGGCGACCGTACAAGCTGATTTCAGTTTTCGCAACTTTGAAATCATTTCTCGCGATTTTTCACTTTCGGCCGCGAGTTTCCCCGGCCACCTCTGCTCGAGAACCGAGCTTTTCGAATAAATTCGATCGAATAAGTTAATATGGCGAACAAAGTGGAAGATCGAATTGCGTTCGCTCTAAACTTCAACGGGGTACGAATTCGAAACGTCCACTTATTCGCGAAACGAACACACGTATCGGATACGTACCCAGGTTCGGTTTTTCCTCTGAAAACTTACTCTTCGCGTTTCGTCGCGCGCACCCGAGCAATTGAGAACAGAGGAGAGAATTCGATATCTGTACGCGTATGCGCGAGTTGTTGGTCTCATTGTTGAAACGACGACGACGACGACAATAATTGCTTTTATCGAGGAAAAAGTTGCTCTGTCTCTCCATCTCTCCTCTATCGCGGATCTGGCTTCTTTGAGATTACTTGGTAGACCAACGATACACGCAAACGCAAACGCAAACACGGCCGCCTCCTCGGTATCAGTTCCCTCTCTCTCTCTCTCTCTCTCTCTCCTCCTTTGGCTTTTCTAACGCGAAGCTCCAGACCGGCCCTCCCCTAGCCCAGGACTTTGATTCGAGTTTCGTTTACTTTGAGGTTGCCGATGGTAAAATATAATTAGAAGGTACCCAAGGTGCGGCATTCGTATATATATATATGTATACATAGGTAGCTAAGCGGTTTGGGAAATAAACGCAAGTGCTTGTAGCGAAGCACTTAAACATATTGCGAAGATTTCGTTGGAAGAAGATCTTTCGTTTAACGAGCAGCTAATTACTTTGGAGTCGCAAGAAGACCAGGCTCCAGAAGAAATCAAAGAAAAAAAAAAAACCTGATATTAATGATTCCGTCCTCTCGAAAATGAAATTTACATGGAGACGTCGAGCGTGAGTATCTACGTAACAGTAAACGGCACAGCGACGGGGGGACATTTCCCCGAAGTGGAATAAGATTCCTCGAACGAGACGTCGGTCGATCGGCAATCGGTGACTTTTCGAATCCGCGGCAACGAGACAGGGACGCGACAGGATGGCGCGTTGAAAAGTTGCGCAACTCTTTGGAGCACGCTTTCCGTCTTGTCCTCTCCTTTATTACAGTCTCTCGGATGAATACCAGATGCGGTTAGAAGTTTCAGGTAGCGCAGAAGCAACTTCAAGACTATAATTGCTTTGTTCGATCTAACTTTTGTTTCCCGCTGGCGTGGCGAGGCTCTTACGTCGGTCTCCGGTATAGTCGATTAAACACCACGTTTTCCACGGCGCTGTCCTCCGCCTTCTCTCTCCTTCTCTCTCTCTCTCTCTCTCTCATTAAAATTACAATATTTTTTCCGTACTTGAAAACTTCTGTACACTCCTGCTGGTGGACTCGCCCCAATCCCGTCGTCGAACACGAAACTAAGCAAGACGTTCCCAACTTCATAAACAATTGACGACGGAGTTGCGCTCCCCTCCGCGAGAAACTCACGACACGATATGTACTGATCTTCGAGAAACGAGAATCTCTCCGATTTTTCCAATTTGCTTTTTTTATATTTATATTTAGACCGCCGCGTTACGCCTAATTGCACGCTGTCCGTCGCGCATTTTTCGCGTGCAACTAATAGACTAATATTCACTACTTGAAAGACAAAAAACGTAAAGAATCCGGTTCTGACGGATAAATTGTATTTGGTAGTGACGATCTTGCGTTGCACGTAATTTATACAAAACGTGATATTCAAAGTACGTGACAATTTTTTTTTTTGCAGTATATGCAAAACGTACGTAAAATATTAATGATAAATAAATTTAGTGAAATTTAAATTATTGAGATGAAAAATTAATAATTCTAGTGTATTTCAGTATTTTTTTTTTTTAAGTGCGATAACGTTCGAAACAGATAAATGTATGCAGCAGTATAATCACTCTTTGCTAGCGGAGCATATTCTACGTTTCCGGTGAAGATTTTTGTCATTCTTTGTCATCATATGAATTCATATCTTTTGAAATCTTGCGGTAATTTTTCTTGAGAAGAAAAGAAAAAGAATTCTTCCAATCTTTGGTTGGACAAGTGTTTACTGTTGGATATCGGTAGATCCCCAGATTGTCAACAATACATATTGCAATCGCGACATCCCCCTTTTATTTATGTAAATATTATGTAGCGTAGGAGTCATCGTCCAGTAGTCTGAATTAGTGCGAGTAAAGTGTTGTGCAAAGTGTATCAAGAAAATATATATGTACTCATAACTAGATAAATTAATATAAACTACCAGCCCGCTGCTATTATTTAATCCAACATTTACAATTGTGCCAATAACGAATTTCTATCGTATCGAATTCGTATCGTACCCAATCGAATTTTTGCAACAAATGGTACACTGATCAGAGACTGAAAACCGAAATGTTTTGAAGTTTAGGTATTATACCCAGCGACTGAAATCGAAATATTGTGAGGTTTAGGTATTATACCGGTATTTGTTCCTATATTATCGTAATATAGCCGCTATTTGGGAAATCGATTCTAATACCGGTATAAAACCGGTCATACCGATATTTTCATACGTATTTTAACGGTATTTGGTGTCTACAATGGTAAAAATACCGAAATATATACCAATTTACTGACGAAAACACATTTTTCATTTTCTACGTACAGTAACTCTTATTAACATTCGGACATCATGCTATTCAAAATACTGTTGTGGATTTCGATTGTTTATAGTAGTAAATTTGGATCAATTTTTTAATGATATAATAGAACATTTATTATAGTTTGTAGTAATATAAATTTTATTTATTGCACATACTTTTCTTAATATCAAACAATAAACTGAACTATGTCGAAATGTAGCGTAGCAAAAATATTCGGACATTTGAGGAACTATAATATTTGAACCTGAAAATTGTTAACCTAAACGATAATTAATATTTTGTTAGGTAGTCCTTAACTTTAACAATATATCGCAGACGCTTAGGCATATTTCCAGTAATTTTTTTCAAGTAATTTAGCGGAATATTCTTCCATTCTACGATTAATCGTTGTTTCAACTCCTCTTTCGATTTATCGACGTACGACAATTAGTCACTTTTCACTGAGGAAAAAGAAAAACGTATCGATAAGTTGGTCATCTTTTAAAATTAAGTAAGAGTATCGTGGCTGATATTGTATGGAGATACAACGATAAATTAGTATTAGAAACAACAAAGGATACGTGTATAAGCCTCATCAAATTTACTATCGGCAGCTTTGTGAAAACATTTAATCACTGTCTCCTTTTCCTTTTCTAATACATTAATATTTTATTTACCGATATTATACCGAAATACATCTACCGACCTAACATCGTTTTGACAGTCTCATACCAGTATTCGCACCATTTCGGTTTCATCAAACGTCATCGAACAGTAACCTAAAAATACCGGTATTTTACCGGTATCCGTAATACCGATTCGGTCTCTGACACTGATGGTACCGCTGATTGCGTGAACCGCGCATGTTTATTGGCCAGGTAACGCGAAAGATCCTTTGGAAAGGAACTGGCGGCTGTTTTATGCATCGATCGCCGTATAAAACCGTCTACGCGTCGCACGGTTTTTGCGTGACGTGGACAAAAAGGCAAGGTGGCGAGAGAACCAACGAGGGACAATGGTTTGACGTATCACCCTGTCATCGGCAGCCTGACCAAGGTCTCGAGCCACGTTGTCGTCGTCTACTTATCTCGGCCGGTACAGTCTTCCTCTCGCCGGAAATGATCGCGGGCCGCGCGACTCATTGTCAATGAAATCGCGCGTTATCCCCCGTTGCCGAGAAATATGGACGTCGCTGGAACAGCTCGAACGTTGCACCCTCGACAATCTGACAGCTATCGATCAGCCAAGTTGTTCTTACAAAAGCGTTCACAGCCGTCCCGTTCCACCCCGCCTGCTTTTCTACTCTTCGACGTTCGTCGTCGTGGTTTTTTCCTTGGTGTCGTCACACTCCTCGTCCTTGTTTCCCGTACCATCGACATTCGCCGTTGTCGTCGTAGTCGCCCCGCCACTTCTGTTCCCTTCCCTTCCGCTGATATCTTTATCATTTTCATACTCTTCACTTTCTTTTCTTCCTTTCACCCGAATCTGAAGTCATTTATTTTCACTCGTTATCTTTGCCCAAGTACATTGCCCTCGCAGATGTTTCAACTTTGTCTTTGATGTAATTGTCTCGCATCTTTCGATCTCAGTTTTATACTATACACGCGCGCGCGTATCTGAACATTTTTCTCCTTTGTCCACTTTGTCAAACTGACGGTTTCATTTCTGCCACTCGAGCGATTCTCACGCAATCGAGATAAGCAGAAACGAAATCGTACAAAAGTCGAAAGAGAGACGACAGTGTTTGAAGTGGCACGACAGGTTAATTATGGGGAATCGGGAAAGCAAGAACCGACGCCATTGAGCTAGGTAGCGTGATTGACATTGTTTGCAAGAGTCGAGTTTACGCGGTATGTCGAGAGAGGACGCTCGGCTGCGTTGGAAGGCGATGACAAAGGAAATCACGCGGCTCGCGTGGCAGCGAAGTTTTGTCTCTATTGAAATAGCTTCAGCGACGTTGCAGTTGCAGATTTTCGCGAATAGAAGTTGGCCGATCTTTTCTCACGGATGTAGGACTCTGCACTTATCGTAACTAGGCACTAGCTTGCGACGGCTGCCTGAAAAAAAAACTAGAAACTTGCGCCCGCTGCGTTTCGCATTTGGTCTGTTGGCATTCAAGCGTTTGCTTCGCGAAAGATGCATTTTATCTGAGAAATATAGGGCAAAGTGCCCAGATTTCGTCCTCTTGAACATTTTTAGCTTCTATTCAGAGCCGAACTTGAGAAAATTGATTTGGTTGTGACAATTTGAAAGTTTAGCAACGGAGATCTTTGTCAATGTTTCTCAAAAGTACGCAGAAAGAAAGAAAAAAATTAATGTACAAAAAGATATTATTGTTTAAATTTGACTGCGTCGCGCTGTTTTATCCAGGCATTCTTTTCATCAACGCCACCTCGATTCTTTAGTTGAAAGTAATTATAAATTAATTAATATTACACAAATATAACAAATTGTACAATGAGTATTAACTTGGATGATTAAGATTTCATTGCTTATATTAACTTACTTGTTTTTATTGTTACTTCAATTTTAACAATTTTATATAATTTAAATTTTAAAATAAATTTTCATATTTAAATGTAATCATTATGAGTCATATTTCATGTCATAATTTAATAAAGAAATAGTTTAAACAAAGCTTAAATCTTATAATATCAATTAAATGATAAATTGTTTATTATTTTGTATTATAATAACATTCAACTCAAATATTTATATTAATTTTATTCTAATTTTAAACATTTCTTTATGTTCAATGTTACTCGATTTCGTTCATAATTTTATCTATTTATGTGTGATTAGTTAAATTAGTTCAGAAATATAGTAAATTTGTCAAATTTAATAAATTTGTTTATAAAATTGATGAACCAGCAATTAAACAAACGTGAAATATATCATATTGTATATCAATCAAAGGGAATATTTTTTATAAATTTTTCATGTCAAATTTCATTGCGACATCTTTTACGTGCGAAGAGTTACTTTAAAATATCGTGGAAATTTTCGATCCGACCCACTGTACGGGAAATTGTTTCGATTGTCCTCTGCCCGCGAAACTTTGCCAGAGCACAAAGGATTAAAAAAACGAACGTGTTCTACCACTGAAAGGTTGAACCCCACCGGCTGACACGTTGCGACTTACTAACCTTGGAAGAGGAAAAAAAAAAAAGAAAGAGAAAAAAAGGAGAAAGGAAAAGAAAGAAAAGGCAGACGAAGTTTTATCTCCTATCGTCGAATTTCACGGAATGCTCGCAGAGCCTGCCCTTTGAAAATGCAAATTTGCAGAGGAGAGTAGAGTCGGGTGGGTTTTTCGTTGTTTCTCGAGCGAGCGTCGCGCCAGAAATTGCGTTAAAGAGCTTGCAGTTTCTTCTGTCTCAACGTTATTTTAACCTACTTTCCCCGAGTCTTTTCAAAAGTGTTCCCTTCGCGAAGGGATTCGAATGGACACAATGGGACAAGGATTGTGTCTCCTTAGGGTGTTAACGTTCCTCTGCACGATCGAAAATCTAGGACCCTAGAGTGAACGTTGCCTCCGGAATTTGGCCGAGGTTTGACGGAAGATTTGACCGCAGTCTCGATCAGAAGAGTCCACGATCGGTTAATGTTCGTCAAGCGTTGCCTCTCTTGGCAACGACGCGCCCAATTCCACGGAGGATTCAATTTCGTGACGCGTCGAGCCTCTAATCGTGGAAACCTCGCGACTTGAATTCAATAACACAAATCCTCGCATAATACGCCACTCGATCGACTAAATCTCGTTACCGATGCGACTCTTAACGCGCCGGTCCTAATCACTGTTCGATAGAATCGGAGACTGCGTCTTCGGTCGATGCGGAGGATTGACGTCAGGAGGCTACAACAATCCGAGTGATTCGCAACCGAGTAATATTGTCAAAACTATGCGTCGCGCTGTCAATTTGTCTCATGGTCGATCGAAACTGCTTGAGCTTATATATTTAGTTCAGACTTTGTTCTGCGAGTTGCCAGTAGCGAGTTTTAATCGGATTAGATAAATAAGAATATAAAATAATGTTCTAGAAACGAGAGCTGTGGTTTTTAGAGCTGTGGTTCTCTCTGAAAGCGGCGGCGACACGCTTGGAAAAATCGTCGTGTCAAAAACAACGTTTCCTACCGCTCTTTGGAAACTTGTTGTTCTTTGGAGAGAGTCGTAGAGAATAACGTGAAGAAGGAAACAGCTGAGAGAATAACGTGAATTTGAAGAAAATTCCATGAATTCTAATCTTGCGCGAAAGTTGGAAAAATTGGAAATATATTGATTCCTTTGGACAGTAATTTGTTAATGATTATTGTTTAGTTTTCCAATTTAAGGTGGTACAATAAATTTTGACGTAATTAGGAATATTACGTAAAGAAGAAAAAATCTTGCAAGATTACAATTTGAATATAATTTTACGTAATTTAGGTGCATTTTAGGTTAGGTTTAGAATTATTTATCCTAAAATGCATCGATTCCTTTGGCCAGTCATTTATTAATGATTGTCGTTTAGTTTTCCAATTTAAGGTGGTACAATAAATTTTGACGTAATTAGGAATATTACGAAAAGAAGGAAATCATGCAAGATTACAATTCGAATATACGTTTTCGTAATTTAGGTGCATTTTAGGTTAGGTTTAGAATCATTTATCCTAAAATGCATCGATTCTTCTGACCAGTAATTTGTTAATGTTTATTTAGGATGATATGATAAATTTTGACATGATTAGGAATGTTACGAAAAGAAGAATAAATCTTGCAAGATTACAATTGGAATATACATTTACATAATTTAGATATATTTTAGGTTAGATTTAGGATTATTTATCGCGTTCTCTATCCACCGTTGAAACGGTTATTTCGATCCCAAGTGCGGTTAATCCGAAATCAAATCAAACGGGAATTTAATCTACACATCGTCGAACACTTAACATACAAACTGGTTCGATCCAATCCAAATATAATGCAGATATAAGTCAAACATAAATCAATTTAGTTTCGACCTAAATCAAACCTCGCTCAGACCTAACCTAAATCTAACTCGTACATAATCGAATACTCCGTTCGAGCTAATTCGGCCTAATGCAAATTTAATGTAAATGTGAGTCTGATCCAATGCGATCTAACGTTTACCTCGGCTAAGCCCAACTTAAACATATTTCGAATGCACGCGTGCTGCCGGAAATGCGTGCTCGTGTTAATCGAAACTTAATCTAAGCAGAAATTAACGTAAGTTGGACACATCGTGTCGTGTCGTCGATTTTGCGGTGTAACTCGTTTCACCCGCGATCGCTCGAAAAAAAGTCGCTCGAAACGGATCGCTGGAAAGTTTGGAAAAATTGGAAGAATTTCGAACTTCGCCACCATCCATCGTCGGTGTCGATGTCAATTTCAAGCGCAGAATAAAAAACACAAACGACTTTCGTCGATGTGCGTGCAAAAAAAAAAAAAAAATTGCCAGCGATAAGTCAGAGAACATGATTCGAACGAAGCTTTCACAGCCGTACTCTAATCAGTCTCTTGCAGCCACTGGCACACGGTCAAACGCCATTTTCTCACCGTCAAATGGCCCAGTAAATTGAATAACCTTCACCGAACAAATTATCACGGTAACTCGATGAGCGTGCGACTTGGTGAAAAATTCGTGCGAGGCCCGTGGCTAGTCGATCGAAGCTATTAATCGTTTACGGGTGTATAGAAAAGTATCTCGCAGACGAACTGTAACAGCTAGAGTTTTGCAATCAACATGCGTTTTTCAGCGAGATTTCACGGATTTCGTGGACACTCTTTTTGCAACTTCTGACAAGCAAAAGGGACTCGTTCGAAATCGTCAGAAATCGATCACGAATTTTCTGGAAGATCTTTCCGGACCTCGTTCGAAAGATGTTCGTGTTATTAATTCTCGAAAGTCAGCAAATCCGCGGCACGTGTCGCCGGCGATGAAAGTTTTTCGTCGAATGCAATCGTTGGATGAACTGTTTTTACTTCACCTTGGCGCCAAGTTTTTCCGCGTTCCTCTCACCCGTTTTCGGGATCGAGAGATAAAAACAAAAAAGAAGAAGAATCGGAGCACGCATCCGGACTTGATCGCGACGACAAACCCCGTGGCTGGTAGCGTTTACAGCGGATGAAGACGGAGAGTCTCGAAAACCGTCGAAAGCCGCGGTGCTTCGTGCGCGAAGAAGTCTCTAAAATTAACCCTCCGTTACCAGGGGTGGGGGGTTGGGGGGAGGTTAAAGGGTTCCGGTGTGCGCATGCGGAAGCGCGTAGCGGCGTGGCAGCGTTCCGCATGGTGTGCTCGTTGTTCCGTGCTGATGCGACCGAGGTAGGAAAAAAAGATGGAACCTTTGTAAGCTGAACCCTTCTTGTGTGCATCCTGCGGCAATTGGGTCTCCCTATCTAGCGAAGAGGATGCGTTATTATGAAAACTTTGTGCTTCCTGTTTTGAAAACCGGCGTAAAAGCCATCGGGAAAGCTGGCATGAAACGACGCGGAGCAGGTTGGCGAGAGAGAAAGAGGAGCGGCAAGGGGGGTGGGTGGGTGGGGGTGGGTGAGAGGAGGCAGCTACGAAGGGTAATTGCACGAGAGCGACTTCGCTGAACGGAGTGTTGCCAGTTGCGGCGGGTATCGTGGTTATTTTCTGATTTGCCGGCACACGGGGAGGAAGAGGAGGGGGAGGGGGGGGAAGGCGGGGAGGCAAACCGGTGGAATCATCAAAGTTCCGCGAAACGAAAACAGGCCGCGTTGATCGCGCATTAATGCGCGTACCGCGGTAAACACCGGGGGGGAGGCAGATGTGGATCAAGGAAGGAGAGTTGTAAACTCTCGTGGTTGGGAATCGGGGTTAGGCTCAGCGGTGTATAAAAAAATTGTATGAAGCGCGATGCGCGGGATTCCACGCTCAACCGTTTTCGTTTTTACACGCGTTGCGTGCAAGCGTGGACACATGCGAGAAACAGGACAGAATTGCACAGATCAGTGACGATTAGCAGTCTCGGTATTTTCATTTCAAATTGATTTTTCCTGGAATTTCCTGGAATTTCCCTCTGGTCGCAACTCGCCGTGCCACGCTGATTCACGCGTAACAGCCGACGATCGTCGTCCAATGGCTACCGGAAGAGATAGGGGAGGAGGGAAAAAAAAAAGTAAGCAAGAAGAAAAAATTATCTAGCCGGTTCGAACCCCTGGGACACGGGCCCCTGCCAATTACCGCTTAATGAACCTAAAAAAATGTCGTTTCACAGCTAATTAAATCGCGTCCCCCCGCCTTAACGCTGGGAATTATTTTCAATTCCCGATTCGCCACGGGCAACGCACCGGCACACAGCCGCGCCGCGCGCCGAAACGGTTATTACCCTCACATGTTACACTGGCTGCGATACACGTTTATTCGAGCTTCCGCCTGAAATATACAACGCTCGAAAGGAACCAATTAACTTTCTTCGTCGTTTTGCCTCCCAGTGAAAAATGTATCACTCGGTCGCGGCGAATAACGCTGGAATACGTTCCTCTCCTCGGAGAGAGAAACGATTCTCGCAGATGGTTCTCTCGATTGTTCCCGTTCGACGATTTAAATTCTTGACCCAGTCTATACGTTCCAAGTGGCGCGCGTCCCGTTATTAATTTAACCACTTGCGCTTGCAACTGGATTGCGGACCATAACGAGTGACCAAACCGTGTAAAATAATTCGTCGTTCTTTTCGAATTCATCGGTATATCGCTGGATATCAGTTACTGAGAAGTAATAAATTAATTTTTATCATTTTGTTATTTGTTTTGCCTGGGTTATATTTCAATATACTTGAAATTAGTATATTGAAATTATTTTGTCAGTATATTTTACCCTAATACGAATAATAATATTTAGAATCGTTCAGAATCTCGAACAGAATCTCTTTACCCTGAGAAATCACATTTTTGAACACAGTTTCTATTAAATGCCTTAACCACTTGCGCTGGTAACTGATTGCGGACCATAACGAGTGACCAAACCGTATATAATAATTCGTCGCTTTTTTTTTTTAACTCGTCGGTATGGTATCACTGTATAGAAATTATCGAGAAGTAACAAATTTATTATTTGTTTTGCTTATTACTTAAATATATTTAAAACTGAGGAAATGTTACAATTTTGGAACAAAAAATTCTTGACGTGCACGTCGTTCCAGCGCAAAAGGTTCACAGCTTGTCGAACGCCTACGATTTCTCGTGATTTCGTTTTTCTTTTCTCTTTCTGCTCCAAATTATATGCTTTTAAAATATATAAAATTGTACAGAAGTTGGAAAATGCATCGTAAAAACGTTCCACGGATCGTCTTTTCTGTTCCTTTGATTTGTCGAAGAAACATAAATGGGGGAGACACCTTCGTAACGTAAGAGTAAAAAACGTTATTCTGTTGCATCGTCCCGCAGTACACCGTAGATTTGCAGATTTAATCCACTCGTATCGGGCGCCGCGATCGAAACATGTTCTCCTTTGAGCTCTTTGTCTTCCTTCGCGTCGTGTCTCTGACGGGCAGAAGAAACGTGCCGATAAAAAAGGATCTACGACACGAAGCGAATCTGCGAGGAATAAATCGCGATGTACAACAGCGCGAAGAATGTTTCGGCAAATCGTCTTTACAACGTTGTTCGACGCGATAATCAATGGAAATGTGAAACGCGGTTTTGTTTCGCCGTGGCGAGTATTGACTCTCCGCGAGCGCGAAACGTTGGAAGACGCAACGTTTCCACGTGGCGATAAAGATTGTTAGCAGTAAAGTTCTTCGATCGTATTCTTCGCGTATCTGAACCGTTTGAATAACTCTCAAAGCGCTGAACACCGTGTGAAGAATAACTTCGCGGATCACGAATATTTCCCTGACGGTTGTATTATTCATGTGGCGATAGCTGCGACGCGCGCCTCTGTTATTTTTCATATTAAACGCGAATGTGTTATTATCTGTATCTTCTAGAACCGTGGTTTCCAACGTGGGAGTAAATTTGAGAATGATGTTATTAACAGTGAACTTTTCTGCATTTCACCTTAAGATGTGCTCGAATTGTATTTTGAATTTTGTTAGGTACCTTTGTTAGGTTTGTTATTTTTATGATAATTTAATAATTTATAAAATATAATATATAATATAATATAATAATATTATATAATTTGTAATTTATAAATATAACAATTATAATAATTTTATAATAATTATTATTTGTATAATAGTTTTATTATAATTTAAATGATCGAAATATTACAAAAGAAGCTTCCGTTAAAATTATTTTTCGTGCATTTCAATTCTCTTTTATATGTGTCACAAAGGTAAGATACGTTTCGTCGGGATTTTAAATACGTTTAGTATGGCCAAAAAAAAAAGGTTGGAAAACACTGCTCTAAAGAAAAATTCATTATTTTTTTCAAATAATTTTCAGAATGTTCAAAATAATGCACACTGTTGCTAGAACGTTAAACAGCAAACGTATCGAAGCAAGTAGAACAGGACTACGTGTGATCAGACCAGAGGCAAACTAACACGGGTGAAAAAGCCTGAATGACTGTGGTTAATTTATGGGTGGCGCGATGATATTTATAGAGCTGACAGAGTCACACGAGGGCACACATTTTTCATTTATCACTTTAATCTCGAGACACATTTACATACAACTTACATTGCCTCGATGCGATCTGCGAACGTAATTCAAAATTCCTCACCGCTCGGCATCTCAGATGTTGTAGATTTCTCGCGACAAATAATATTTTTTAATTGCTTCCGTAGATAAGAACGGGCGTAGTTGTCGTATTTGTATTTTCTTCGCGAGATCAACGATAGCAGGAGAGAGAGGGGGGAGGGGGGAGGGGGAGGGGAGGGGGAGAATAAATGAGAACTTTCCAGAAATCTCTCGAGAGAACAAAAACTCGCTAGCGAAATTATCTGTGCAAGTGAGACCCGAAGCGAATCAAATATACGTGTATCTGCACTTGTCAAAGTCGCTACTTATGCTCAATATTATTTGGCAAGAAAATTATCCAGTTCGAAAGTTAACTTTACTTAACCCTTCTTACTGGACCTATTCAATCGCGTCTTCTTGATTTAACCCTTTGTAACATAGTACAATCGCGACCCACACCGAGGACGACGAAATGTTTCGTCGGCGTGCATTTCTCAGAAATTATATTGAAACAATTGAAACACTAAATTGTTCTATAATATTATTTGTTTATTCGTATTCTGTATTGAATTGTTGGCGCACGCACCAGAAAGAAAGAAAAATTTAACTGTAACTTTAAGCTATTATTTCATAATATATCTAGAAATCTAGTAAAGCGTGGCGCAATTTGAAACATGAGTCAGCACATAATCCTGCATCACATTTCTTAAACTCGTAATGCGTCTTCCTCCTTCTGTTATGTTTTCTACGCACTATATACTCACGCTTTCTTTTGATTAATTTATTACCAGACCTTTTCATTTTAAGGGTATTAAATGAAATAACTGTAAAGTAATTATAAATAATATAAATACGTTTGAAAAAATATAATAAATAATATAACAAATATAATAAAATGTAATAAATATAAAATATGTTTAAAAAATATACGACTAATGGAAGATGTAATTGTCGAATTAGAGTTCACCTCTGATTCAAATAAAGTTTGCTGCAATTGCCGATAATATTTGCCCATAGGCGCCAACAGTACCTTGAGAGCAAATTCATTTTAAAGGTATCAAATGAAATAACTGTAAAATAATTATAGATAATATAAATACGTTTGAAGAAATATATTAAATAATATAACAAATATAATAAAATGTGATAAATACGATAAATAACAAAAAATATACGACTAATGGAAGATGTAATTGTCTTTTGATCCAAGTTTGCTGCAGTTATTGTCGATGACATTTGCCCATATATGTGCCAACAGTACCTTGAGATCAAATTTTGGAAACGTCTCTAGGCGCCAACAGCGTCCAAAATGTTAAGTAATCATCTCCGCCAATCGGGGATCATTATTGCCTGAAGGGAAATTTGCAGCTTTGAAATGACTGGTAGAAAAGTCCCAAAAAGGCCATTCAGACCGTAGTGCAGTGCACGCTACGGTTGCTCGAACACGTGGTAGTGACAGTTGAGCCTCCGGTTTCGGCATTATATACATATGCATTTAAAGTGCATCCGCACGGCTATGCAAACAGGTCGGCAAAGTGGGCCACCGATCAAGTCGCTTCTTATCTGATTTGAACGGGCGACCACCGCTTCGTTACACGAGTCGGTACGCCGCGTGCTGTCAGCAAACCCGTAGGTGGCTTCGCCAAGCGATTATACACGGTGTCCCAGGTAGTCCTGTATGAGAAAATAATTTGGAAATAAAGAATAGAATTTTTTTTTATACAGGATTTAGTTTTTGAGAGACTCGAGCTTGAATATTATTTGGTATACTTGGACTCGTGAACAGTTATTTGTAGTTAATTGATGAGAAAGGAAGAATTAACAAGAGGTTCACCTGTGGAAATAATAAAATTTTTTTGTCAAAACGTTTCAAAATTGAGTTTGAAGCAAGCAGCAGGGCAATTTTTAACGAAACATGTTCAAAATTTTACTTTCTTGTAAATGTAGCTTCAAATGGAAATCACTTTGTTTCATTTCTTGCGCTTGACTAACCTCTTGTTGATTATTCTTTTCTGTCAAGAATTTTAAACTTAACTCTTCCATGTAAAATCACTCTCTTTTCACTTCTACTATCGATACTGAAACACCCTGTGTATATATATATATATATATATATATATATATATATATATATATATATATATATGTCGCTACGACACTGGCTACCGGCGATCTACAAGAAACATGAATCAACACGCTGATTATTTAGAAACGAATAATAAAGTAACTAAAGCGTTACTTCATATCTTGAGAAATCATAGATGTGATTTATGGTTGTCCCGAACTTGATACTTTCTCATAGAAAGAAGAAGAAAAAAGTTGTATAAAGTTTGTCAGAAATAAATATTGCATGTATAAAACGGGTAGCCACATATTTTACTTGACCATTTCATGTTTACTTTAAAAAAAAAAGGTTTACACAACAGGTGAAAAACCAGCACAAAGAATTGAAAGCGTAATTTTGTTGGGAACTCGGCAAAATTCTCAGAAATTTTTAAAAGTAGCGTTGTTAATTCTGTTGGTGATTGACATCAAGCTTAATATCACGGATTAAAAATTAGTTTTCATCGTATTGTTGTAATGAATGATACAAATAGTTAGCGTCGTTATTTACATATTTATTAAGTATACGAGTAATTTTACATCAAATATACAATATTTGCTCGTAACTGTCGAATTTTATATAACATTCTTTTTCTTCCCTCTGCGCGTAGATCAAGTTTTCGCAGTTCGACTCGTTCAAATTCGGGACACCCTGTGCATCGCAGTTAAAATCCAATTTGAAACCGGTGAAATAAATTGCAAAGGATCGAGATTAAGCTCGTGCAGTGAATCTCAAAAGAGAAACCGCCGTGTTTGAAACGGTTCGCACAGATCAGATCAGTTAAAAAAAAAAGTGCCAAACGATGCGAAAATTCGTGATCGTAAGGAAGAAAAAGAATATGAAATTACGTGGTAATAGAGGCGAATGGTGGTTGGAAATACGACGAATAGCGGCGAGATCCAACGATTTCCCGAAAACTGATCCAAACGATATGAATTTTCATCAAAGTGCACGCTTCGGCCTGGATCACTTGCCGAAACCGCGCCCGACTTCGACACGAGAACGCTTTCTCCGTGATAAATTTAATTCACTCGCGTATATCGCGTCGGTGGCAAAGGCTGGTGTTATAATCGCGTTAATCGTTAATCGACTCTTTACAGTCTCGCGTCCCACGCCGATTGCCAAGTCGCGGCGCGATATCGATTCGGCAAACAAGATGTTTGTGCAATCTCTCGCAAACGAGTCTGTGGCGCGCGATACGTTTGTTCGTTCGAAACGAAAAATATTTTGTCGCTGCGTCGATTTAAACACGTCGAAATTGTCGATTATTGATCAAGTGCAACTTGCGCGTATTTTACCGTGCCATTTATTTATTCTGCGTGACGTACGATTTCGTTTATCATTGGCTCTCAAACACACATTTCGCATTACATTTCTTTCTTTTAGTTTGTCGTTTATAGTTAATCAATCGTTTCGGTGCCACGGACTGTTTTATGCGCTGCGGTAGCGTTTTCTTGATGTGACTGGCGAAATGTGCCAAGCAACGTAAGTAGATACAGTAAAAATTATTATGCACGTGGTTTAAGTTTAATTGAAAGGAAGGTAATTAGGAGAGAAAGCTTCGATATGGTAATCGAAACCGAGAACAACGTACAGAAAGTACACGTAATTTGATGGAAATAAATGAAGAAAAATTGAATTTGATCGTAAAAATTTACTTTGACCTTGAATTTCAAAGTCAAATTTTCTTTTTTCTTTTGCATTGTATTTTACTCATCAGGAAGATCTTTTGAAAAATGTCATGAAAGTTTCTTGATCATTTAACACTGTGGACGCGTGTGTTCTAACAGCGACTTTATGATTCTGATCGTCTATATTACGTAATATTTATATTTCGAGTAATGTTTACAGTGAGCTTTATCGTTTGATTATATAGACTGACATTGATGCTACAACTGTCATAAATCAAACAGTGAAACCTACTATGTGAATTACGTAGAATATACATCTACGCGGCCAGAATCATAAAGTCGCTGTTAGCACGCACGCGTCCGCATAAATGTTAAACAATTAACTTTTTTGCCATTTTTCAGGGGAACTATTGCGAGCTATGGTTCGTTGGAAAGGTTTTATCATCGTGATGAGTAAAATACAATGCAAAAAAAAAAAAAACAAAAAACAATTTAAAACTCAAAGTCAAGATAAATTTTTCTTTACTCTCTTATGCATTGTGGTAGTGGTTACCATAGATGAATGAAAATACATGATGTTTGTATGAAGGATGAGTATGGCGAGAGTGAGAGTATAAGAGAGTGGTGTGGTGTGATCTGAGTGTTTGAGATATTTCATGGCAGAAGAAAGAACGAATCAGAGAGATGTATGCGAGAACAGTTGAGCGCGAGCATAGTGACGAAAAACAAGTGTGATTGGGAAGATGTCCACGCGAGACTTGAGTGTAGCAGAGTATGAGAGTTGAGACAGAGTGTGATAGTTAAACATATGTATTTCGTAATTTCTATTAAATCTACCTCCTACTAGTGTATTTATCATTCGATCCACTAACATGCATTTCCATCAAATCGAAGGTGTAGAATTCATTTACAACAGCCACGAACAAACTTTTCCTTCCACTCTGTATTGAACATGATCAAACGCTGCGCCACTATTCGACACGAAATCCGAACACCACGATCGCGCTACACTAAAAATAGTTAAATAATTCATCGAAGTGCTAACGAAAGACCGTGTACGTAATAATCGCGAACGAGTAAGCTTGACTCGTCACTTTCGCATTTTGATCGTCAGCAGTATTCAGGATAAAAGTGGAGTACACCGAAGCACAAAGTAGCAAATATTTCACTTTCGATCCAAGTGCAATCGGGCAGCCGCTGCTTTTTCGTTCGAAAGCGTATATGCATATAAGCGATCGGCGATGCAACTTGCATCGAGTTATCGCGAGTGGCTGCACGTTCCATTACAACGTGTGTGTTGCTTGTACGAGACAATCGTTATTGGTCGGATACGTGTTGCGGCACGGAACGCGCGCGCCGCTATAAAACTTTCATGGGGTTGCGTGGACGGCGGGAATCGGAGCGGAGATGCTCGTTCAACGATCGTGTTGTTCGTGAACAGAAATGGAGGAACGTATCGGAATGGTGGCGAGCGCAGCTGATGCTGCGTTGTTTTTGACGTTTAGTACTTCGTTTGCAGTCGAGGCAACGTTAATAGTCGTGAAAATAGGACACGCCGCGCGTACCCATGTACGATGAAACGCAACAATTACAAATTTCAACAGATCGAATGACTTTAAATTTCTTTTGTCTCTCTCTCTCTCTCTCTCTCTCTCTCTCTCTTTCTCTCAGAGAAAAGGGGAACACACTGACGTGTGAATCAGCTCGATTTTGATGAAATTTGGCATAAATGCAGATTTCAAAAAAATATTTGACTCGTATTTCTTTCAATCGTCGACGTTGAAGGGGTGAAAGATACCCTCAAAGTTGGGGATTCGATATTTTGTCAAATATCTCGGAAATTATTGAGGATAACGTTTCTGTGTAAATTGATGAAATTAGTGTTTTTTAAGGATTTTTATATCATTTTGTTATAAAATATTATATCTTACAAAATATTATATTATATATTACATGTTATAAAATATTATGTTATATATTATATCTTATAAAATATTATATTATATTATATATTATATATTAATAAAACCGTATTTCTCACAAGTTTTTCCAAGCAAATGTTGATAAATTTTCTTGAATATTTGCTTATGAAAACTATACATTCAAACACAAATTCCGAATAAAATGGAATCTTGATTTTTCCATTATTTTTCAAATCTTTCTCGCTGAACGTGCAGAGCAGTGTGCATGACACGAATAACCTAAACAGATGTTTTACGAATATCGGTTGTTAGTAACAACGACAAAAATGCATATTGCGAATTCGATGAAATGAGACTACAATGCAGAGAAGAGTGTCGAGTGATGTGGTACCGAAGAGCTGCATCGTTCGATCAATCGAATCTTGCGAGTAGAAATACACGTGTACGTAGTAATGTAAGTAGTACAGCTCAACGGTTAAGCCGTCGCGAATATGGAAAACGGTGATACAAAGTGACTCGCAAATTTTGACGAGGCTGTTATTATTACAGTTTCTTTTTTCTTTTCGGCGTTCGACCAGCGATATATGTTAAAACTGAAAAATAACACGAGGCCTTTGTCGCTGTAGCGCCACTTTGACATCACATCTGGCTTCTCTGGTTACACTCAAACGAGTGGTTACGATCGACCACCGACCAATGAAACTCGATAGATAACTTGGATTTTGTCGGACGGTCAACCCTTTAAATCGTCGGTTTCGTCGACGATTCCTGGGTTTTCTCTGAAAACCGATTCTAAAGGCGTTTGCGGTCAATGGGGGCCCTCCTCCAGACGAGTCGTTTTAGCAGAATCTCGTTCGTCTCGCCGCCTGATAATATCGATATACCGGTGATAGAAATCTCCGTGAAGCTCCTCGTTTTATTCGTTCTCTCCGCGAGTCGGAGAAAATGCGGCGAAATATATCGGGGAAAGCGTCGCGATTCGCGATATGAAATTACAATTACGATGCACTGGATATTGCATTTTTCGTGTCTTTACTCCTTACGACCGGCGTAGTCACCGATACAAGATTGTGCGGAATATTATCCAAGAAAATTGATAAGAAAAATATTCCGCATACCAAAACTCTGTACGTATTATACAGTGAGTTGAGTAATTTAAAATCATATTTCCGAAAAGTCGGAACGCGTGTCTTCTCTCTGATTAATTACGCGTACTCCTTCCTGTACTCTTCGTGTCTGGCTATTTTTTTTTTTTTTTCAATAAATCATCAAAATACAAGGAAAGACTAACTTCACTAGAATTTTAAATTCTAATCTAATTTTATCAGTTAATTAAATTATTAAGTAAATTCGCGTTCAAGCACGACTTTTTCTTTCAAATGTCAATGAAACAAACAATGTAAAATAAAATAAAAACGACTGACGGATTTATTTTAGTGGGAGGTGATTTTTGTCCCGCGCCCGTGCTCGCACGCCTTTCGAAAGCTGCCGCCTAAGTACGACCGACTAAACTACTTATGTACTTTGGAGATTGCTCGCGTCCGACTATAAACGATTAATCCGCTCGAAAGATTCGCGCGCCGTTCAAAGACGCGTTCGCGAATATCCGACGAAACAGCGAAAGTGCTTTCAGTGCGGTGAAAAAGAAGAAGAAAAAGAAGAAGAAGGGGAAAAAAATGGAAAAGAAAAAAATAGGAAGAAATTCAATTTCCCGAGAACCAACCACCCTTACATGATAAAACTTCCCAACTTTCCTACGAGCTCCGAATCGATCTCGTTTATGATCGTATCCCCCACCTATGGAACAATTTCTCGCCCGCTTGCACGGGCAACGTTTTCACGGGAGGAGCGCGAAATTTCAGTCGTTCGGTAAGGGTGAAAAGGGGAGAGGAGTGAGGGGGGGTGGGAGGACGATGACGGAAAACGTTGGAGGCGAGCGTGGGTAATTCAGTTTGGCGAGAAACACGGCGCGGACGAGACCGGTTGCAAGATTCGGCCGGGGCAATTTACAGTGGAATCGGCGCGGTGTCCGATACCTGGCGCGCCCTTCTGGTCGCACGGTTGCACGCTGGCCGAAGCAGGCGCGAAAAATATACGCCGGGGCCACCACGTAGGGGAGATAAATTAGGTGGCTTGGAAACGAAGCCCGGAGAACCGAAGACAGAGTCAATTATCGAGGGCCCCCGTCGGTCTCTGGAGGCCAGACTCGCCAGTCTTGCCGAATGCTGAGAATCTTCGATCCTCGATACTCGATCTCGAATCTCTCACTCACTCTCTCGTCTTTTCTCGTCCGTTCTCCCTTATTCGAGCAAACGAGCAACGAGACGCGCCTCTCTCTCGAGCGAAATTCGGTTAAGCGCGAGTCTCCCGCGCGGTTTGTCCGGGTCGACGTTCTTAATTGCAGTTCGTTCGTGTCCCGCCGCTTCGACGCAACTGCCGAGCAACGTCCAGGGAACGGCAAGCGGTTTCTCGCGTACCACCCCCGGATAACCCGCCGCCATAATCTGGTTAAATGGACGCTCTTTAAACTGCCGTTCCGCATTTCACCGAAGAAGCATGTTTCTTCATCTCGTACAATGGAATTTACAATCCTTGCCGCCTTTTCCCTTTTGTTTTTCACATGATGCTTGTTTACTGTAGCTTTCGCTACGACTGTCCACTCGTGGTCACGTCGGATCGTATCATTTTCCGTGTTCGTCGATCTGTTTTGAAATAGAATCTTTTTTCTTTGTTTTGTATTTACTGGTGACATTTTGACGAGATCTCGGAATACTTTTCTTTGAACAAACTTTAATTTTTCAAACAAACATTTTACCTGAAACCTAACCTAACTAAAACTCTAACTAAATCTAATCTCTAACTTAAATTTTTAAGAGATTAACGGTTATACCTACAGCCCAATCGTTTGCAATACATTAAGAGAGAGGATACTTTTATTACAATAATTTCTTAAATCTTTTTTTTAATTTTCTGGCAATATTTTGACGAGGGTCTAGAATGTAATAAACTTTAATTTCTCAAAGATAACCTAACTTAATTTTTCTAATCTAACCTTAAATTTTTAAGACGAGTTGCAGTAGATTAAGAAAGATCTATTATTACAATAGTTTCTTATCGTACAAATATTTCACTGTCGAATCCTTTCTGAATTACCTGGTAACATTTCGACGAGCGCCTACGATAGTTTTCTTTTTTTTAAACAAACTTCAATTTTTCAAACGGAAACCTAACCTAAATTTTTAAGTGTTCGACAAGAGTTATATTTGTAGTCGGTCTTTTCCGAATGGGGATAGATTCTTATCGTATAAACATTCCACTGTCGGATCTTTCCTGAATTTCCCTAACATTTTAACAAAAACCTAGAATGTTTTTTTTTTCAAACAAACTTCAGTATGTCTTCCAAACAAAAATCTAACCTCAAATTGATAAGAGATCAACAGTTATACTTGCAGCCGGTCTCTTCCAAATTACGATAGATGAAGAAAGGAATTATCTCGTTGGAATAATTTCTCATCGAATAAATATTCCACCGTTGAATAAAAATGGCTGTAGTGTATCACGTATTTCTAATATACGATTACTCCAATACGTGCTATCCCGGCGCTCGTAATGAAAGGGTTGAACGCGTCGTTTCGAAACGCAACTCTGCAACATCCGCGATATTACACGAGTGATTGTCAAAGCGGCATCCTCGCGTGGAATCGCACTGTTCCGTTTCGTAGACCCGTGCCGTATCGAAGTTGGCAGTATCGATCGGTTTCCAATTGATTCGCTACTTCCCGAGGCAAAGTTTCGGCAATTCACCGAAATTTCCACGACGTCTTCGTTTCTACGCCGTGGATCGATCTCGTGATCGTAGACGTTGGAGGCACGAGCCAGCCGAGGGGGAAACGACGAACGTTTCGCGCGTCTCACGCGTGAAATGAAACGAGATTTTTCACGGGGATTCACGTGCAATTTATTTAAATCAAGAGGAGCACAGAGCACACGGTACGCAGTTGTTTGCCCATTGACCGGAGCGTCCCGGTTCTTTAAACCTGTTTTCATTTCCTGCTTTCATAAAACTCGAATGCCGTGTTTACGGATACACCAGCCTCGCCGGGCAAACGTAGTTATTCTTCTTCATTATCGTCTTTCTTCCGCGTCCGCCCCGGGAACGCGAGCGCCGACGAGAGAAAAAGAGAGAGGGAGAGAGAAAGAGAAACTGCTGAAGGATTTCATTAGCAAACACGTAGCCGTGTTTGAAGCGTTTTTGCATATTAAACGCGCACGTATTTATCGTGATATTTCGTTTCGAGTGTCTGCGAGAGTGAACGATAAATATCGCCACGTTGAAAACAAAATCCTCTCCCCCTCGGTTCTCGGCCCTTCAAAGGCCCTTTCCATTTTCTTGTTACCGGTATGTTTCGGATTACGAGAGAGCGAGACACGCGCGCGCAAGATTTCAGAGACCCGTAATCCCATCATTGTATCTCAGGGACGTTAAAAATGTTTCCCTTTGTGCTTCAGCGTGCTACGCCACGAGAGACACAAGCGTGCAAGCAACACGGTTACGCGAACTGTATGCTGAGACTGCAGTTCGTCAAGAGATTGAGTTCGTAAACGTATTAATGCGTAGATTCTCGCGTGCATCCGCGAGAAGGGCTCGGAGGCTTCTCGTCAAGCCGCCAAGTACCCAATTAGAGGAAACGTTCTCTCCTTTGTTTGATCGTTTTTGCCTGCGTTTATACTGCCACCGACGAACCGCGACCCACAAGCTTCGACGCTAACCTCTGCCTCCGGCACAGATAAAATCGTCGAGTTATAGGCTAACGCAATCGTTACGATCGAGTTTTCAACTTTTTGATTAAATGTCAGGCAGAAGGTGAGGGGAGAGACGTCTCTGAAACCGGGTCATACAGCTCACCCTTCGTCCTTGCGACTCTCCACCCTCCTCTGAAAGAAGCAACGCGCGGCAGCCGAATCGCATCGCGATTATCGCGCCTACCCTCTTCATCAACATTTCATTGTTAAGAAAACTAATATATTCTATGTATACTGTAAATGTATTATATTATATTATGTTTATAAATATGAATATTTATGTATTATATCATATTTATAATATTAATATTTTATATTTATAATATTTATGTGTTATATTTTATTTATAAATAGAAATATATATGTATTATATTACATTTATAAATATAAATATTTATGTATTATATTATATTTATAAATGTAAATATTTATGTATTATATTTTTAATATAAATATTTATGTGTTATATTTTATTTATAAATAGAAATATATATGTATTATATTACAATTATAAATATAAATATTTATGTATTATATTATATTTATAAATGTAAATATTTATGTATTATATTATATGTATAAAATATAATATATATGATAAATGTGCTACAAAGTTTTATTTAAATTCATTCTGTATAAATGGAGCATATTGAAATTTACTTAGACTGTTTCACTTTCGTACTCGATTACGAAATAATTCCTAAAATTGCCGGTTAACAATATGTCAGCGTAGAAAAAAAGCCGCCCGATAGACAAAGTGTTAACTATACTATTACTGTACATTGCAACATGCGTCACGATACCTAAAAGTCGACGCACGCATCGCCGCATGTTTCAACGTGTGTGGGGGCGCCCTTTACGTTGGCTTTCTCGATCCTCGGGTCGCCTTTCGTCGAGGCGTCTTTGTTTTTACGAGCGAAAGCAACGACTCAGTCCCAGTTCTGGGTTCCGCGCCACGAAACACGCGACGTCTCGCGAAACGCGGCCCGGTAAATCGCGGTTCTTATAACCTGGCCGCTCGTAAACATTCGTTGGCCCGGTTTGTTTGACGTCGAACGCAAGCGGAACGGAAACAGTCGCGGGCGCAGCCGATGAAAAATCTGCCGCCCCGACCCTTTGCCTATCGATTTGCCGCACTTCCTGTTCCGGGGGACGGAGTTTCTGCCGCGATGGTTTATACGCCCGAGTTTCGCTAGTTTGTTGTTGTTGCTTCTCTCTGCCTTCCCCCACCCCTCTGCCCCGCTCGGATCGAGAAACGCGGGGTTGTTTATAGTTTCGAGGGAAAGCGAGACGTTCCGTGATCGTGAAATTCGCTTCGAGTCGTATATACAGGCGTGTCCCGGCGTCGGTAGTACATAGTGAAGCGGAGCAGGTGATTCTGAATGAAAAAGAACAGGTCAAAAATAAAGAATAAAAATAATTTTTAAGTTCGAGGCTTCGTTTTCGAGGAAATCGGCTTTGAATCGTTCTCCGAGTACGCGTGCTAACCTAAACACAATTTCGCAATAATACTCGACTTCGGTTATCTAGAAATATTAATGTAAATGAATAAATGAAAATGCTTGTTCAACGCTGGAACAACCGTGTCAAAATATTCTACATGTAAATTACTATAATTTGAACGATAACTGAAATAAGTGGATTTACACACTCGCGTTTCTGTCCAAATGGAAATTAATATTAATTTTGATAAGAACCATAGTCTGATCAGGGTTCGATTACGCTACAGTATAGTAATAAAATTACGCTAGTTAAACTAATATGGTATAATTGTAACAAAACATACATAAAAATAATATTTCCTACATGTGTCAACGACGACGTATATACACGAATGAATCTCGATGCAGATGATATGTTATTTACAAACGGCATTGATATCGTTCGTAATGCCATTAATAGCTATTAATACCTGTTTACTTGGAATGAAATTGGAAATGATTTTCGACTTTTATTTTTTCATGTAAAATCATCGGCCCTTTGCTGGGACACCCTGTATATATATATATATATATTTCTCGTTTCGTGATATCTTGACTTTTACGTTAAGATGTATGTAGATCGTCAGAGGAGTAATGAGACCGGTTGCTTCATAACTCACACACAGACTGGAGAATTATTTCGTTGTCCATCGAAAACATTCGTCTTTCTACTTTCCTTCCCTCCCCCCTCCCCCCATTTGAAAGAGATAGGTCTGTTTCCTTTCACTGCGGAGTTTCTTCCAACTCTGAGTTACGATCGACCAGAAAGTTCCAATTTCCAACTGCGTACAGACAATATCAATGTACAGAATTTTTTTTTTCTTTTTTTTTTTTGTCGAATCGTTGCGCAGATCAATTTCACTCGCGGCCATTTCAGCTCCTCCGCTCGCTTGTGTCTGCTTTTGAGCCAAGGACGCGCACACACGCGCCAGAAACTAAACTTGCCAACGCCGGGGACCAAAGAAGCTGTTTAAGTAGAATTGTAGAGAAGTAGAACTGTTTAACTCGTGCCGTTTAAATAGAAAGATATCCTGCTAAACTGTGTCTTGAACCTCGGGCAAACTTCGTTCGCGCTCGCCCTGTTTTATCGACGTGTTCGCGATCCCCCGAGCAATTACCCAAAATTTACTCGTCCATTATCAATAACCCAGTTTTCGATTGCCAGATACGAAACGATAATCCCGGCGATTAACGACGGACGCGTGACCGCGTAATAATGCCGCGAAAATAATCAACGAAACGGCGAACGAATATACGCGCGCGCGCTGCAAACAAATTTAATTACCGCCGTTATACCACCGTACGATGGGAAGTAACACGCGTTCCTGATTTAAAACGGCCGATCGCGTAATTACAGTCGCTGGATCTCGCGTCGCTCCCCTCGAAAGCCTCAACACGTCGCCACGAAAATAGTGGTGACTTTGCCCTCACTATTTTCGCAAGGCATGCAAAAATAATTCCGGTCCTCGAGTCCGATGTTTCTGGTAACTTCGTCCAATAAACTTCCACTATTTCGCAAAATTTACCTCGTGACGACCTGTAGAAGAGTACGATTCGAGGAATAAAAGAGTCAGCCAGCGTTTAACCTTCACTCTGTCCGACTTTTGGAAAAAATTTGAAAATAAGGCGATACTTATTATATAAGCAGTATACGTAATTTTAATCGATTTTATTAAAATAGTTTGGGCAAAGATGTGGTTCTCCTTTGCATCCATCGCAGAACTGTTGCAGAACGTTTCTACTAATATTCTTTTCCCCCAATAACGTCGTATCTTCCTTCATAACAATTTTTACAAAATTCCCTTTAGACACGGAAAATCACGTTGGATGGATGTAATCGTGCCGTGATCTCGCGTTTTACGGAATGGCAAACAAAATACGCACGGCACTTAATTGTTAAAAATCTTAATTGTACGATGAACGACTGCCGTTTTCAGTCCAGTCTCTCAGAGAGAAACTGGTTGCGGCTGTCAAAGTGTTAACAATCTCATCGAGGAGATGCTGATGAACATTCTGTTTATTAGTAAAAATTAGCTCGTCAAATTTTTGCACAACTTGGACGTCGTTCGCACGGACCACCGTCGTACAGCATCAGCTGTACACGTGGACGTGGACACGCGTGTGACGTATGCAAAATTACATACGGCGGACGCCGAGTGACGACATCTCGCGACTGCTCTTCAAACGTGACGACGATAAACGTGACGTATGCAACGACTATCGTGCGATCCGACGGGCACGCACAGCTGGAACGAAAGCTCGTTTCCCCGGGTGCAGCTGCGGGCCGTGTTCCCGGCGATTTGTAAGCCGTTTAGAAAACCGTGCGCCGTGCCAGTCGTTCGATCGGCAAACGCAGCCGATACGTTTCGCCTATATAGGTGAAAAGGGCTGACCGGCTGGCAATAAATATCGATAATCGATAACCGGACAGAAGGAGCGATTGGCACAGCCAGGCCGACTCTGCGACTCTGTGGAAGAAAAGAATACGCGGGACAGAGAAAGAAGGGGATACGGAAGAGATGGAAGGATAGACAGAGAGAGAGACAGAGAGAGAGAGAGAGAGAGAGAGAGAGAGAGAGGGAATAAAACGCAAAGAAGGGGAACGTAGGAGCCAACAGAAGGGATAGGTTAAGGGTGAAGGGGTGGAAGCGATCTTCTTCGACGCTTTCAAAACCAGAAGTAGTTCTCGGATTCGTATTAAAAAGCTTACGCTCGAGAAGACACTTTCAGCCGCGCTGACCGACTGTGAACGGTAAATTTGCGACCTCCTTTGCAAAAGCAATTATGTTACTTCTACCCTCTCACCTATCCGTCGTCTCTCTATTTCTCCCGCTCCATTCTCCCCCCTCTTCCTACCTCGATTTTTCCTCTCTTTCGTTCTCATCCTTTTCTCCTCTCTCTCCCTCTCCCTCTCTCTCTCTTTCTCTCTCTCTCTCTCGGTTCGGTAACTCCCGAGCGGATGGCTTTTACATTTTCAAGCTTCTTGCACGGAAAGTCGCTCTTACATTCAAATCAAAAGGCTCGACTGCCTCGGTCGAAGTGGTCCTCTCTCTCTCTCTCTCTCTTTCGCTCTCTTTCTCTTTTTCCCCCCGGGGCCCTCTCTCGCTGCTACACCGCAGTTAAAGATTCATTCTGCAATAGTTTAATCCGAGGCCGAGCGCAATCTTCCTGCCACGCTACTACGTATTTCGCCGCTCGTCCGGTGATGAGGCAATTTCTATCGGTTCTCTCTTCCTCTCTCTCTCTCTCTCTCTCTATCTCTATCTCTCTTTTTTGTGATACCCTTTATCCACGCGTATCTCGCTTCTCTCTCTCTCTCTCCCTCTCCTTTTCTCTTTTCCTCTCCATCGCCTGTTTGTTCGTCCTTTCATTTCGTTCCTCTTTTTTTTCTTTCGTCTTGCGTCTCTTCCTTTTGTTGCTTCCGTTCCTTTTTGTTTGTTTGCACCGTGTGACCGTTTTCCACGAAGCGGAGGGAAAGAATCGGATAGCCGGGGCAAACGGGGAGACGCGCGACGCGCGTAAATCGCGTCTGTGACGTCGGAGGAGTGTTCCCGGAGTTTTCGGACGCGACACCCGGTTGTAAAAGGAATTTTTAAAGTGCCGTGCCCGCGTTCGATTCTTGAAGCTTTTAACGGGCAAACAGCACGAGCGCGCCGCGAGATCGACGAATTGCACGCCTCTTTTTCGTAGAATTCCTCCTCCAACCTCTTCAGCGATGAAACTTCATCGATTCGTCCGAGGGAACGATTGATTTTCATCGGCCAGCCGATGTTCCTGAACAGGAACCGGAATTCAACGTCGTCCAACGAGGGCAGAGTATTATCCCCGCGGTTTTAAATTTCGTTCCTTCGCGAACGTTTGACGATCGAGGCAGTTACGCGGAAATTTTCACTTGAATTTCTACTCGAATTCGCCGTGGAACTGTTGAAATTCCCTCTCGAATTGCACGGATTCGGTTGAAATGGAACGTTCGCCCCTTCGCGAATCAACATCGTGTAACAGCAAATTACGCTACCACGCCATTGCATCGTGTCGTTATGATTAATTATACAGGGAGTGATTCGCGCAACTTGAACGCTTGGGATATAACTTTTAAATTATGCGTTTAATATAAAAATTGTATGATTTTGAGGAGGGCAACATATGGCGTATCAACCATTTTTTGTGTGTCGAGGGGTTTCGAAATTTTCAAGATCATTTCTTTAAAATTGAACTATATACTTTTTTCGTTACAAACTGAAACAGTATTAAACTCCAAGTAATAAATGTAGTAACCCCCATATCAGTTCTAAATAACCTAATAGTTAAGGAAATATTACGATAATTCGTATCGAGGGTGAAAACTGCATAGAGAATTAGGACCAATTGTTTGTCACACATTAACGAACGTTGGTGATCAAATTATTGTGAAATATCTCCTGAACCATTTAGGTTTCGATTTATAATGAAAAAAATATATGGCCCAATTAAAAAGAATTAAGTTGACCTTGGAAATTTCGAAACTCACGAAAAATTAATACGCTATATTTTTTCCTCTTCCCCCTCAAAACCATACGACTTTTGTATCAAACAATTTTTCAGACGCCTAACAGAATTATAATACTTCAGGTGTGCAAGTCGCGTGAATCGCTTTGTACATATGGAGATATGATTGCAACGTGTGCTGTTTGAAAATGGAAAGAAAAATGAAGAACCGTTGAAGTTGTTAGATTTAGCATCTGCTGAAGAATCTGATGACTCTTGCAGGCATCCGTGAAATAAACGAGATTAAATATTATATTATTGGCCGTGGCAACTCGCCGAAATTTATCAGCTCGAAAATTTTCCCTCTTGTTACCCTGACAATTCGAAACTTGCCAGCTACCGCGATTAACAGCCGTTAATGAAAATTGTTGTCGGAAATTCGTCTGAACTCGACAATTTGGAATCGCGCAGTTTTTCGACGGACAACCGAAACAGCCAAACTTCCCCGCGAATCGTGGCGAATTAACTCTCGCGAATTAACCGTAACGCGAAACGCTTAATTTCGATCGAACTGCTTTGGCTGGAATGTACGAACGGGCGGCGTGATCTCGGGTCTCGTGTCCGCTCGTCGTTTCGTTTCCTCCGAGTCGCGGGCGAAAGTATCGCCGTCTCGTATTACGCTAAACATTAGCGGCCGTAAGTATCGGATTTAGCTCGTTGAAGATGAAAGGGCTGTTCACGTTTAGCTAATTGCTTCCTAATGGCTGCAAATATTACCTCTCGCTCTTCCGCCCCTTTGTCCGTTTGTCAGACCGACGCTCCGGTCGTCGACGCCGCGCCATTTCACCGACCGTTCGATCCCTCGACTAACAGCTTAATGGTGGTATTACGTTGTTGTACGCTAGACGAACCCGAGTGATCGACAATCCCGTGCCACGCTCGTACGTACATATACACACACATACACACATACGTGTTTTTGCAAGACCACGAATTGGATCTTTCGTCATTTAGCTACCTTAGAATAAGACTATATTCGAATGTAATTGATCTGTTAGCTGCGAATGACGTCACGAAGTAATCGCAGTTCTGTTTTTGTCTAACGACGAGTATACTCGTCGTACAGCTACTGTTACTTGAATTAAATTTTCTGTGGAAAATGAAACACGTAGAGAATGAAAATTAAAT
This sequence comes from Tetragonisca angustula, assembly GCA_036937485.2. NCBI lineage: Eukaryota > Metazoa > Arthropoda > Insecta > Hymenoptera > Apidae > Tetragonisca > Tetragonisca angustula. The sequence continues at coordinate 47,595 of JAWNGG020000392.1, read as the reverse complement.
TTACTTAAAAGAAAGAAACTAGATGTTAATAAATAGGACGTTTAATTTCTAAATATGTATTTATTTTTTTATTTTTTTATTTTTTTTATACAAAATAAATTTTACATATACGTGTATATTTAGATCATTTACTCTCGAGGTAATTAAAATTATTAAAATTAATTAATCAACCCTGATACAAAAGGTGCGAAATGAATTTTACTTATCCATTTTTTAAGAAATTCAGTTTCATTGCCTTAAACTATTAATAATATTGTTAATTTTTAATTATTACTAAAATATATTCTTATCATAAAACTTTATTTAATTATATTAATTTAAAATTGTAAATTTATATTTATATTTAGACATTTCAGAATATTTTGAGATTAATTTCTTTTCACATCGTTTCTAAATATTTTCTCGCTTGTTCGCGCCATCTTGCGCGACTTGAAAAGTTGTCTTTTACTCGTTTGCATTCATTTTTGTCATATAACAGAGAATAATGGAAAATTAACGCGTGCAAACTTGCTGCTGTATTGAAAAAACCAGTATACTGAATTACATCTGACTGAATGGACCTGCCCATACCAAATTAACCAACTCGGTAAATTCTCAAGCTCGATTTTCCCAAAAACACTTTCTTCGTCCTTTTCCACTCACTTTTCTCGCGTAGAGTCACCTCCCATTCGAATTCTGTATTGTCTCAAGACACCCTATCTAAGATAGTGATGTCTAGCTGACACAGCGTGATGCGTTTGTTCAATTACGCCAGTTCCGTGGTAATAGCGAAAAAAATATGACAACCGAAGAAAAAAAAAAAAAGAGGGCGAGGATTTATCCAGCGAGAAACGTCACAGCGTGATCCTCGATTAGCCACAGAGCCAGGAGAGCGGTACAGATGCAGGGGTCGGAGTGGGCAATGAATTTAGCCACGATTTTCACGAGTAGCCGCGTCGCGAGGGGCTCGAAGTCGGACGCGACAGAACGAAACTTAATAAATTAATAGCGCAAACATAGCGGGGTCGAGCTGTTTCGACGTTTCGCCCCGGCGATACGACAGACGGTGATACAGGGCGCATACGCGAGCACGCGCTCGCTGCTGCAGCAGGACGCAGTGCTGTGCAGCAGCGACGAGAGAGAGAGAGAGAGAGAGTGAGAGGAAAATATCGCGAGTGTATAAACCGCTGTCCCGCGTGATATATTTACTTAATAAACGCTCCGAACGGCAGGAAAATTTAAATTAAATTTATTCAGCGAAAACAACGCGGAGGCGCGAGAACGGCCGCGGCATTGTTTGCGGAATGGGCCAAACACGCGGAGCGGGCGCCGGGGTCAGAGAGAGGAAATTGAGGGGCAAGAATGGCGCGGCACAAAGGATAGAGGGGGAGGGCGCACATATGCGGAGAAAAAGAGACAGCTATCGAGATGACAGCTACGGAAGAAAGAAAAGAGACGGACGAGAGGGAAAATAATAGCAGCTGGAATAACGAATAGAGAGGTAGAGGGGGGGAGGGGGGGGGGAATAACCAGCAGAGGACAAACTGTTATAACGAAGTGAGAAACTTGAGAAAAAGAGCAAGTCAGATACAAGGGGATGAGAGAAACGTGGAGAAAAATGTGTCAAATTCGCGTTCGACTCGTTGGAAAAGAAAAGAAAGTCTACGACAAACAAAATTGAGAAATAGAGAAACACAGAGACGCGAGAAATGGAAGAGAGAACGAAAGTATGCTTCACCGTGTTGCGTTTCATTGTTGTCAGATTATTTGGAATTCTCTTAGCGAGCTGCACCGATTATCATCACGTGTCGCCACTACTTGTGGATAGTAATAGGCCAGGGTTCGCGCTTAAACGCGAAAGCTGAATGTTCCACTTCTTTATCGCGAGCTGCTGTTGTTTCGCCACGACGATTTAATTGTACGTTTCGTTCACTGATCCAACGAATGTAAAGAAATTTCGTAGTACAGTGATAGATCAACGAGTTGACCCAGAACTTGAGCGTAGCGATGAAGCAAAATATTTCAAAGACAGATGTTTGGCCGAAGCGTTATATAAAAATAACACAAACATTATTAAGTAACGTCCTGTACCAGAAAGTTAGGTGCAAAGCAAGTATAACAGAGATTCAGCTATGGGTCAAAAGTGACCCGATGTCGGCTCACCGCGTCGTTCATTTAAGACTGCTAACGAACATAATCCGTAATTGTTCATTAACCGATCACAGATGACAGCAAAATACACTTCTACGAATCTTGCACACGGCGTTGCAGCGCGAGATGTTTATTGTCTGAACACAAAAGTCTTTCGCGACTGTTGTCAGGAAGCTTGATATTTTCGAGAGAAAAAAAAAAAAAAAGAAAAAATGCAACGCTATAGCGTTGTCCTCGAATCAGGTAATTGCTTCAGGCTGCCTGAAAGTCGTCTGTCCCTCCTTCGTTGGAACGTTACGGAACATTAGACCGTTATATTGGAAACGTTTTACCGAGATGCACGAGCGCGAACAGCCTTTTCACGAGCGCGATTGTTTCACGAGCAGCGCGCGTCAATTTTCGCGCGTTGCAAAGAGAAGAACGCGGAAGAGCCAGCGAGAGGGAGAGCGGCGGCGGAAACGGGAGAGTGCTGTGGTAGTGGTAATCGATAGTCAACACGGATGTAACGTGCGGCGTGTCCCGCGTGCCACGACGTATATATATGTATATATATATATATATATACACTTGTCCTCCTTCCGACTCTCTTCAACGCTGAAAGCACCTGGCGGACAGTGGACTCACTCTACTTCAGCGGGGAAGATGGAGTAAAGCGTGGCCATCGCACGCGCCGATCCTCCACTGTGTACCCATCGGCCCTTTTTACATACATACGTTTCAATCCGGGCACAGTGCTTTCAAGGAAAGTGGACCGGGCGCACGGGCCACTGGCTAGAAAATCACCGGTCGCCAGCCCGCTTGAAAAATCGCGCGCCCTGAAACGCGTTTTCGAACGGATAAACTTCCCATTGCTCTCGAGTTAGGTCGAATCCGGGCGGCGTAGCAGTGCAAACTTTCCAGCGTTTCGAGCCCGACGATTTTGAAAATTTCGATATCGTCTCTGGACGTTTTCAGCGTTCGATGAACAGTCCAGAGCAAGTTGATTTAAAATCTAAACACACGGATGTCCAACTTTCTAGACTCTTCTGGGCCTTATTGGCCGACAGAAAAGTTTGTCGAGGACCGCGCACAGTTTACATATTTTTTTTTTATCAGTTAAATGCATCTTACATTGTTTTTAGGAGGATGTTGAAACAACTTTAATAACGGAACGATGCATTGATGAGAAAACTATATTTATATTAATTTGGAAAATGTGAAATTTTTAACGAGAACACTGAGAGTGCTTGCTTTTTTTTTAGATACCAGTTCATCAATATCTGGTTCGATACAGGCAGTACGAAGAATATTTTTAAAATGTTCGTCTAAAATTTTTGTTTCTATGTTATTTTCTGTGTGCTTTATGTGGGGAAAAAAATCTGTTCGCAAATATAAGTATTCCTCGACAGCGCTGTTCATGTTTATGGAACTCTGAATATTTTTCTTCAGGCAAATGTAGTTTATGAAAGTCTAATAAAGACACTTGGATAAATTTTTCCTCGAATTGTATACCTGATTGCAATATCGATACATTCCATTTGCATCTTCGCTGGCAACACGTTGATATCAATTAAATTGAAACTAAATTAAACTAAAATGGTTAAAATTCATGGTTAAAATTGTTCAAATAATAAAATTCTTAGTCTAATTTTTGGTTATATAAAGTCGAAAAGCCCACCTGGCCTAATTTTCAAGTTGTCAAACGTTGTGATTTCTTCTTCAAGAATCTCGATATTTTCTCGATCCAAAGATTCATTTCGTCCATGTCTTGCAATTAACGGACGTCGTAAAAAAAAAAAAAACCAGAAGATTTAAGATAAAATTTTAAATCGGGAGACACACGAAACTTTCATCTTTCGTGATTTACGATCTACGAGAGAGCGCCTCACGAGTACAAATAAGTAATAATTGCGCTTGCAGATAAATAATAATTCGCGTAATTGCTTGGAAATCATTTGGACAAACGGATCGTTGTAAATAAGGATCAACATAATGCCAGTCGCGATAAAAGTTCATGTAGCAGCGGAGAAATGGCGACAGAGATTGGTCGAAACGACCGGATCACTTACATTGCCAAAAACAAACCGAAAGCCCGATATTGCGCTGCAAATTTTTTGAATTATTAGCCCTCGCTCGTTCGGGCAACACGGTCGTTCCGCCATGAAAATTCTATTTGCCGCGCGGCGCACGGTGAAACGCGTTTTACTGCCGGTCAGTTAAAAAATTCGGCACCATCGACCGCCGACCGTGCGGTGCAATTACTGCTACTTTATTTGTAATATCTGAAAACTATGCTCCGCCGTTTGACCAAAAGATATCCTCCCCCCTTTTCTTTATTTTTTTCCCCCTCTTTCAATTGCGTGACACCGATCATTTCGTATCTACCGAAGCGAAAGACATCGAAACGAGTGTAAAAACATTAAAAGAATATTTTTTTTGAAATGTTGGACGACACGAGATTGTCTCTGGAATGTCTGCCACGCAACAAATGGCACGCAGGACGTTTCACGCAGTTGCAATCGTGAATTGGGGATTCGATTCAGCTCTGCTTCTTAAATAGTTGCTTTTTTTAATTCAATTCGGCAAACCGAATTAGTTGTTCAGTTATCCCGGCTGTCTCGGCGAGCAAATTTCAAAGCTGCGTCTCCTTTTCGTTTGCGACACTGCGATAATTAATTTAATTAAATTCGCTTCCTCCTGCAAAACTCATTGAATACATGTTAAATTGCTGTTGCATCACTAGAAGGGGGGAGGGAAGATGAACCAACGTTGCTGCCTAGATTTAATCTCCGTTATACATCTTCGATATATAGCGCGATAAATAATTCTCTGAAACGTCGTTGTCGTCGATATCGACAACATTCCTACCCCTTTCGCGACCTCACCCCACACTCCCTCTGTACCTGCCACTTAATTACCTCTTAAATTCTGCATCGACAGCGTGCCGTATTCATTACAGGCTTCTCGATTAAATTCTTCCCAGGTTCCTGCCACCGTTTGCTCTGCTCCTCTGTGATTCCCACTCCTCTCCTCCGTCGCGCCACGTTCCGCGCCTGATCTGATTCCGTTCCTGCCTTCCTTCGTGAGAGGAGGCAACCAATTGCCCTCCCCATCAACCTCGAGGCATTTGCTGAATTTAGTCTGCGTCGACGTGTCCCTCTTCGTTTTTCTTTTTTGTCTTTTTTTTTTTTTTTGTTGTCAAATTCTCACATTACGTAAATTCTCACATTGTAAATATCGTTACGTTGTAAGGGTATAATTGAAAAATTACACTGTATAATTTTGCAGAGCAAGACGAAACTTTCGCTCTTTATTGAATTTATTGGTGGATGTTGGAATTTGTTTAGGATTACGGAAACCAGAAGGGATCTTATCTTATCTCACCGAGTGGGGGGAAACAAAAAAGTAGCTGAGTCCCTTTATAAAACAGAAAAGCATCCATAGGTGTCGCTATAGTATAATAAGGTGATTATAATAATGGAGAAATGTTGCGATATTGGCTGCAACACTATATCGTACCGACTGTGGGTCCTTTTTGGGTGATTCGCGTAACTTGCACACTTGAAATAACTTTTAAATCGCGCTAATGAAAATTATGTCTGATGAGAAATTGTTTGATGGAAAAATTATATGGTCCTTAAGGGACTTAAGGGAGGCAAAATACGGCGTATCAGTCATCTTTACTTTTTATATCTTTTTCATTATAAATCGAAAGAAGAATGTTAAATTAGTAAAAAAAGTATCAAGCCACATTAGTCCTAAACTTAGCAGTTAAGGAGATGTTTCGCGACAATATTTATCTCAGGTGTGCAAGTTACGTGAATCACTCTGTATGTCGCTAAATTCGATCCCTTAGGACTACACGACTAATTTCAACCGTAACAAAACTGTCGTTCGCTGCGTTGCGAGAGAGAGAAACGATGAAAAATATTTCTGCTCTGCTCGCGTACACGTATCGAACAGGCTCGCGCATGTAGAGTCGCGCAAAATAGGGCAATCAGGCTAAATAGCGAGAACAGCGAAACAAGCCCGGGGGGCAGATGCGACGCACACGCAACGCAGATGCAACGTATTGTCGCGTTGGATCCGTGTAGCGGCCTCGAGATTGGCAATTTGTTATGGTTCGTAAAGCGAGGCTAGTCGCTTTCCTCGTTGCACGGTTCGAGGGTCCTCGCCGCGCACACGGATCGACCAAGTCAGTCGCGGGGAGGCCGCAACGTCGAACCGTGTCCTATGGGCGAAAGGAGAATTTACAACGACCACCGTGCCTTTTCTCGATTGGGAGGTAAATGGTGAGGAACAGCGGCGGGAAACTCTGTCTCGTATACAGCTCGCGAATGATCAGCCGAGAAGTGGGAATTATCGCGGAGGAGCGGCTGGATCTTTTCGAAAAGTTTCTCGTACAACGCCACGAGGCGACTCAAAATTACGCGCCTAACCAGAACTACGGGCGAAACACACGCCATTCTTGGCTCTTCGCACGCTCGTTTCGAAAAGGAATCAAACAACCTGGCGGAATCGAAAGATCGATCGGAGGCAACGGTTTTTAAGAAAGTTTTTCCTTGGTGAAACTGCGCTAAAAATAAAAGATCTCGAGAATATCTTGTCAAATGTCAATTGTCCGTGTCATTTGTGGGTCGTTGGAGCTAATTAACGCCGCATCTGCCTTTAAGAGAATCATCATAATCTCGAATTTTAGTCGTGACTTTTATATCCGTATCTTTGGTCGTCGCTGTTAAAATTAGCTGCTGGATCCTCTTAGTGAATGAATTAATAATGACAATAATATTCTTATCCTTTATTCGATTGTAGGTCATAAAATTTATTCGTGCGAATATTCGAATTGTAGGTAAAAATAATGCAAACAGATTTTTACCCACGTGGTTTAAAATAAATGTAAATAAAGTTCGTTAATTTAGGTATTAACAGACGCTGAAAAATCCCAATACGGCGATGACGAAAGATATTTTCAAGTTCGCTTTCCTCCAATTTTTCCCCGGGAAAGCACTTTGGACAGCTTTGGTTGTTTCACGTAATAAAAATACACAGAAATAATAAAAATTAAATCATAAAAATACACAAAATAAAACTCAATCATTTTACACAATAAAAACACACAAAAATAATGGAAATAAAATTGAAGGGTATGAAGAGTAACTATGGTATTTAATAATTATGTACAATTATATACAATTGGTGCGAGGATGGATGAAGGATCTAAGGAAATGTTACGTTTTGTCTCAGAGTCGCTGCCTAGACTCATCAGTGGCGCTAATGGCAGCTACCCTTTACCCCAGACGCTTGTTGTCATAACTACTCTCGCTTAGGCTAGACGGTCATCACCCATCCTAGCGGTGTTCCGCATTCTGTTTGCTTAACATCGAAGATCGCTAGGCGCACAGCCACTTTTGCGGCTTGTAAGAATCGGTGTTCGAAACTCGTACTCGAGGAACTATAGGAAGAAAATAATTTAAAAAATAATGGATGGAGTTGGAAATTTTTGACGTAGGTAAATCGAGCGACATTTTTCGGTCAGGAGTGGAAGCAAAAATGATCGATCGGGAGCGCGTGTTTGCTCGGACGTGTCTTCGACCTTTCTCAATATCCTTGAAGCCTGTACTTTTTCATGTCCACAAAGTCGTATCTGACGAACAAGTCAATGTCGTGAAATTTGGGTAACCGATGCCCAAGTATGGCGGAAACATACGCGATGACCCAGAACCATCCGTCGTCTCGTAAGAAATTCGTCAATTGCCTGTCAAGACACTCGACACGATTGGTACATCGTTGTCGATACGTTCTATTCCGAAGGATCACGCTGAAGACGTTGACAAGGTCAAATTGTCAAAATCGACTCGACCGTCGAATATTTCTCGAAAGCTGCGCCTTTCGTTCGGACCAAGCGACGCCGAGGTTATGTATTAGTTATCATACTCTCAGACATTCACCCTCTCTCGAGCACTCAAGGCGCGTGCAACCCCTCCGCGTATGGCCAACTCTTGCGTAAACATTTGCGTTTCTAACCTTTCGCTACCATTCGCTACACGTAGGCGATTTCCACCGCGTAAATCGCGTCCGATCGACCGATTTATCCTCGATCGTTGCATACGCGTTTGATGTTTCAAGAACTCGTCGGATCCCATTCGCGAACGTTTGACCGTCTCGATGAATAACTCCCGTGAAAATCAGCTTTCCCGAGCGGCGTGTTACGGTTAACGGGGTTCGTGCGTATCGCAAAAATCGGATTCGATTTAATACCCTCGCGGAATTGGCGTTTACAGAAAAACCTTTCGCTCTAAGCGCCAACGTCAACAAAAACATCCTCCGCTGTGTTTCCCCCGAAAACACGCCATGAAAAAGTTCCGAGCGAACTCCGCTCGGAATTCGTTGATTTTATTGCGTGCCGTTGGCGAATTACAAAGGTAAATATTAATCGTACGCGCAAACATTAACCCGTACAATCGATAACAGTGTTCGTCGACAGGCACGGTTACGCCATCGACCATCGTGTATATACATATGTGTATATACGCTCATTTACTCGCGTTACACGCATTAATGAAAATATTTAACGGTGGAACTCGACGGAATACGAAATTTCGATCGGTAACGTCGGCTATTCTTTTTCCTCGCTTTCTCGCAAGTTCGCGATGGGATCGGCCCATTTCCATCGGCAGATATTACTATGAAGGTTTAACACGTACATATACATGTCTCTCTCTCTCTCTCTCTGTACCACGGGTATAAAATAACGGCGGCCGCAAGGGTATCCGGAATTAATAGAGCAAGAGAGGGAAGAACCTTCGGCAGGTCTGGGTATCGAAAGGAAATTAAAACCGCGGTCAGCGGACTTGCAGCCACTCCCGCGAGCACAAAAGTCACCCCCTCACCCCAAAGCCAGTCGTCCGGATTTCTGGTTTCTCTTTTTCGATAAATCGAAAAGGCGGGATGCTCCGGCGAAATTAGTTTATTCGAGTGTAACGTCACACGCGTCTCTTTCCCTGCCTCTTTTCTTTCTTTTTTTTTTTTCTTCTTCTTCTTTTTGTTACTCGCGTCGAAACGAGAGAGACGTCGGTATTGGTCTGACCCCGCGGCCAACGAACGAAATATTTGATACTTGAGACTTTCGTAAAGATTAATCACATCGTCGCGTCGCGTTTCATTAAAGACCAGACGCGTGAAAATATAAATTGCTCGCGAGCCAGTTAACGCCGATCGGAAACTCAGCCAACCCGAAACTCGCTTGGTTAGCTAAGATTTCCTTCTGTGATACGCAACAAGATGGAAAATTCGAGACAGATGTGGCTTGATAGAACGAATTAGGCATCGACTACTTAGCCGTTGCCGAGCTGTTGACAAATATGAGCGACATGAGCGTGAGGGAAGGCAAATGTTTGCGATGTATTACGGGGCCGTATGTACCGCTCCTATTTCCGCGGTTATGCTGAAGCGGCTGTATACTCGTTTCTATACGGCTGCCTCGCGCATTACGAGCAACTTTGGTTTCTTTCGAGACAACTTTCATGCAGATGGCAACTTTGTTTCCTCGTTTCACGGTTTCGGAAAATGGCATCGATTACTCTCGAGACTGGCGACAAAACGACTGCGTTCCGACAATGAGAATTACAGGCAAGTGATTTGCCGAACAACTCGAATTAGTTCACTCTGATCGGATTAGTTCACGATGTTCCAAACAAGATCGTTTAATTATACATTCGATGCTTCTCGGGAAATTGACGAGTCCTAAAAGTACCGAGCGAAAATTGACGTTCCCACTTTAGAAACGTTTATTATTGGATGTTAACTGAGCTTACAATCGGATTTCAATCGAATTTTCGCAACGGTGGAGAAATTGGACATCTTGGCAATTAGCAGTTAGCAAATCGAGTAAATATCGATCGCCCTCTGGAAATCTACCTTTTCCCATGTGATAGATTTCTTTGGAACATTGTGTCCGATTATTTAACGATCAGTGCTATATAGTATGTATTATACGTTTCGATGCAATTTGACTACGCCGTTTAACGTCTCGCTTTGAAAATTAACCGAGTCTGAATAAAATCAGTCCTCTCAACTGTTCACTACACTGTTATTTCCGTCTCGATACTCTCACACAGTTTTTAAAATATTTCTATAGAGGATGGTCCAATTTCTATAGAGGATGGTGGAGCCTAAATATGTTTTCAAATTCTGTGACGATGCAAAAAATATTTCACCTAACAGGAATGGTATTGAAAGATCAATAACTTTCTGGTGAGAGTATCTTTCTTTTTTCCAAGCTCATTGATGTTTTTCCTCTTTTTTTATTGCGTAGCGTAACTGAAAAAAAAGAAAAATACGTGTGGGACGTGCAGTGACCTTGGAAAAAAGATATTCTCACTAAAAACTATTCTTTTCTCGAGGTGAAAAAAATATCGTTTGCATCGTCGCGCACAATTCGAAAAGATTTTCAGGCGGTCTTACTTAAATGAACCACCCTGTACTCTCACGTAAATGAGTATACGAGGGGCAGAAGTAAGTTTCAGTCACTTATAATTTTTCCTGTGGTCAGAATATTTCCATGAAACTTGGACAGGAACAATGTTTAATACCTCTAACCTGAAGTTGTGTCTTTGCCCGTTGTTTGTCATTAATCATAAAACATGGCGCGTACGCGTCCAAATTGGACGTCCGTGCAGTCGTTCGCTTTTTATTGGCAAAAAAGTGTCCCCGTGCTGAAATTTATCGTGAGTTGCGCAATGTTTACGATCAGAACAAGACACGTCGTCGAGCTAATAGGGGAATTGTGCATTTTATTCGCTAACGATATCGAATGAACCGTAAAGTCGCTGTTAGCACGCATGCATCTGCAATGCTGGCAACTGCGGACCATAACGAGCGACCAAATCGTATACAACAATTCGTCGCTTTCTTTTTGAACTCGTCGCTGTGATATCACTGGATGGAAATTATTGACAAGTAATAAATTTATTATTTGCTTTGCCTATTTTGTTTTACTTAAATATTAATACTTAAAACTGAGAAGATATTACGATTTTGGAACAAAAAATCACGTGCGTGGCACGTCATTCCAGCGCAAGAGGTTAAGAAACTTTTTTGCCATTTTTCAAAAGAACTGTCAAGTTCCTTGGAAAAGTTTTACTTCGGTGATGAGTAGAATACAATGCAGGAAAAATTTTTAATCTTGAAATTCAAGGTGAAGGTCAATTTTGTGGCAAGTTCTACATGTATTTCCATCAAATCAAAGTGTAGAATTCATCTATGACAAAATTTTCTTTCCCTGTAGAAATTTTTTCTTTTCTTTTGGAATAACCCCGTTTTGCAATTAACAATTTGTTTCAGTGAACATTTGATTAATTTTTTCAGCGTTCTGTAGATACTTTCTCATTGGAACGCATCTGATTTGGATATTTTGTTGTCTCGATGTAGAAAGATAGTTGACCGTCAATAATTAATCAATAATCAATAATTAATTTTAAAGGAATAACTAATTCGTTACGTTCGATAGGAGTGAAAGTTTACTTTCCGACTGTCCCTCGACAGATTCATTTTTCCCCAACGAGACAGGTCAACCCGAGCGACAATTCTGTTTTTCGCGCGATCGAGTTTAACATCCGGCCGCGCGGCGCCACTTTTTCGCCGCAAACAAAGTCGGATCGGCAAACGCATCGGCATTAGAAGCGACGACAATTTCCAAAGCGTCGGTCAAATAATTCCCTACAATGTATTTACGTTGTCATCGTTGGACGCTGGGAAACGGCACGGCAATCGAGCCGCAGCGGTCGGACGTCATTGTTTGCCCATTCCCTAAGGCTAACCACCGTCACCCGCAATATTACAGAATTACTACATGCCCTGGCCGTTCGTCTCTCGTTCTGTCCAATATCGTGTACATTACGTACGTACATTGGCGAGCCTCGTCGCCTCCAATATTAGTTCCGACGCCGCCACGGAAATTGCATTGATAATGCTAATTAAATTGCTTCGTTTGTCTATGGCCCCCCGGAACGTTCAAAGACCCCGCGAACGCGTTTTCGCTTGATTACCCAACGGAGTTGATCACACACCCTCTTCCTTCGTGGAAAGAATTTCCTTTCCTTCCGGTCGCCAAAGAATCCACAGTCTGTGCCCTTTGACATACTTGACGCGACTGACTTTACGTATCTTAGGATAAATTCCTCGGGGCCTAAAGCCGATGAAGTTTTCCAGTTGTTTACGACACTCGGATGATCTCTAGCCAAAGTCGACGACGATCTCTCTGAGATGTTAAATGAGAATGTAGAAAAATTTTTTAACTGTTTGAATTTTTTAAAAACCACTCGGATTTTTTACATATAGAATATTTTATAACGCTGATATGCTATGTTCTACGTTACTCACTTCATCTAATTTAATTTAATTCGAATTTGATTCGTACGTCAAGGGTCGTGTATTAAAGTCAGCGATCGAAATTAAAGATTCATTTCGTTTCACACACCAGTGACTAATCTTAACTTTACCAACAACTCACCTTGACACAGATACCTTGACGAAACGTTTCGTCGAACGACACTCTTTTGTTTTACGTCGGTAATACGAAGGCAGTAGTACAGGTAGGACAATGGTCAGACGAGTGTCAATAACGAGCGTAATTTATATTTCGTCGGACTTGCTGTTGATTTGCAAGTACAAACGAAACCTGGGTATATTAAACGAGAGACTGCATCAATTGACCGGTTCGATCATAAAAATATTGCGATAAATGCGATCCTCGATAAACGACCGCTGCTAGCTTTTAGCTTATGGAATTCTTAAGTCGAGACTGTGACGAGATCACCGCGGTCATGTCCCATCCCGTGTCACTCAACTTTCTCGAAATGTCGAAGTTTCATCCTTCGATATCAGTAACGATACGTGGCGCCTCGATTTTTTACGACGATATCCGTTAACACTTTCTGAAACGATGGTTTCCAAGCGCCGCGAGAAACAGAATGTTCGAGTGTTCGAAACGTTCACTCGAACAATAACTTTTCGACGTTAATTTTCAGTTTAAAGTTTAAGTGTGAACAGGTTTGATTAACACTAATCGCGCCAAACAACTGTTTTCAAAATTTAATTCAAAATTATACATTGTCGTTTCGTTTGTTCGCTTAACTTTATGAAAATTCTTACATTGTCTAATTAATCAGTTTTCAATCTTTTCTGTTTCGTTTCGCTTCTTTCTTTTTATTGAGAAAAATTTACCGTCTGACTTGTTTACAATAATACTGAATTTTCTTCAACATCTTTGATTTGGTTAGTATCGATGCCCGAGTTCTTCAGGTATAAAGAAACAAGTAGACCAAATACATCGAGACAAGAATTTTTATTTCAACTAGCAACAGATAGACTATCAGGAGTTCCAAGGAAAAAAAGAAACCCGTAGCAAAAAATATCAAGCGACCTTGCAAATATTTCGCACTCGCGAGAAAGATAATGAAACGAAAACTCGAAATCTTGTATAATTTGTAAAAGACATGTCCGCGGAAAATACATACGAAAGAGAAACACACCATCTGCAGAAAATGCAACAAACAAAGCTAAAACATCATTTATCTTTAAACAAAGTCCACTATGCTCCTATCATTTCCAGTTTATGTTAAATATAGAAATGAAAACGTATGATAAATTTTGTTACTATTTCAACGTTACGTTATACATCATACACTAAATTGAAAATCGTATGCATTTCTTTCAAAAAAAGAAAAAAGTAGCAACGTTCATTTCACAAACAGACATACGTTATAGTTAGTGTCAAAATCGAACGAAAATTCAGCAAAGCGTGGCATCGATCGGAGGCAAGGGAAAATTCTCTAATTTCCAACGGTGGAGAAAGCGTCAGCCAGCGACACGAGCGAGAGGAAGACGAAGAGGAGGACAAAGGAAAAAGGAGAGTGAGGATGTACGCGGTTTTCGAGGCAGCCGGAACACGTATTGCGGTTCTTGCGACGCGCTTGGGAACAAAGATACATCCGCCCGATGATATTCAATAAATCCAGCCGCGGCGGAGCGCGCAGCGACGTCGGCGCGAGGATGTTTGTCGGCGGTGACCTTGTTTCGAGGGAATTTCAAGCGGTAATTGTTCGTCGCTGGTTCCTCGCTTTGCGGCCAGCCTCTTGGATAACGATCGTAGAGAAGAGAAACGAAGGCGCGCGACTATTCACGTCCCGTGCTCCGACGCGAGAGTTGTCCCTATTTTCCACTTTCAATCTTCCGCCATCCGGGACGAGGGACGTGTTCCCCTTTCTTTTTTTTTTTTTTCTTTTTTTTTCACCGGTGTACCGTCGTACACCGCTGCGCGACAAATCGCAAGACCGTAGTCCGGACGACAGTTTTTTCGTCGTCCGGGGAATTTCTCACAATCGGAGAAAAATGGAACGTCCTCGCTGATGGGAACTTGATTTTAATTTGTGTCTGTCGTGTGTGCTGACGACCACGAAGAAAAGAATTCTCCAGTATTTTTCCATCTTCGTAAGGTTGACGACGCAGGTTAACTCGAACGTGACGACGCCAGCCATGTTTCTAGAACCACGTTCGTCTGCGTCAACGTGGCGACTCTCCGCTCGGTTTTAACAGGAATCTGCAGGAGCGCGATGAAACGAAACACCGCGGCGGTCGAAATTTCAGAGAGAGAGAGAGAGAGAGAGAGAGAATAGCTGCCTTCGGCTGGCATTGTTAATTAACGTACGAGCGACGGTTGCCGCGGTGTTATAAGGATTCTGGGCTGACTATTATTAGATGGCTGAGCGGCGGACACACGGGCGTGCATACGTACGCAGCCAAGTCTCAATAATCAACAGCGCGAAATTGTTCTGTTTCCAATAGCAGCCGGGCATTGTAATCGAAAGTAGGCCAGCCCCGATCGCACAATGGATACACGCCACGGTCACATTGTACGGATCAATTATTCGCCACTTAAACGGAATTGCGTAGGCGCCGGGCTTACAATGCGGCATTTAGGCCGCAACGCGCGCAACACGGCCGGCATGCCTGGCAAATTAGCAATGAGCGCGTCAAACGTATGATCGTCATAAATGAAACAGATGCGACGCGCCAAATTACTTCCCCCCAACGCGAACCGCTCGGCCGTCCTTTCTTTCTTTCCTTCTTTCATTCATTCATCCCTTCCGTCCGTTCGTCGCTGTCTTTTCATTCTCGCAAATCGAGATAATTGTTATTAGATGGTAATAGTATTGCAACTTGCGTGTTTTCTCTGATGTCTGACACGTAAGCGAAAGTAATAAATATAAAGTTTATTAATTTTTCGCCAATGTGATTAATAGCGATATTAATTCCATTTTTTACCACGCAGTGAAAAAGAAAAATACATAGTTGCATTAGAGAAACACATCGATGACTTTGAAGAGCTTCGAAAATGACCTTGAAGAAGCATATTCTTTCCAGTTACTGGTCTTTCGATACCGTTCGCAAAGAATGTCGGCAGTACAATAAAATTCGTGTCCAATCCTTTGCGCTGGCAATTGGTACGCGGACCGTAACGAGTGACCGAATCGTATACAATAATTCGTCGCTTTCTCTTTGAACTCGTTGGTATGATGTCACTGGATAGAAACTGTTGAAAAGTAATAAATTTATTATTTGCTTTTCCTGGGTTATACTTAAATATACTTGAAACTGAGCCGATGTTTCGGAGACGTTCGATTTAACCACTTGCGCTGGCAACTGATTGCGGACCGTAACGAGTGACCGAAACCGTATACAATAATTCGTCGCTTTTTTTTTCTTTCAAACTCGTCGGTATGATGTCACTGGATAGAAACTGTTGAAAAGTAATAAATTTATTATTTGCTTTGCCTGAGTTACATTTAAATATACTTAAAACTGAGAAAATGTTGCAACAAAACGTTCTCGACGTGCGTAGCACGTCATTCCAGCACAAGAGATTAAAGGGAAAACATAAAACAGGCACAATGGATCCTTGGATCCTCTAGAGACCTGCGAAATCTCTAAAAGAAATAAGGGTGCTAGCTGAAGATTATAAATGACATTCGGAAGTAAGGATGAAGGTGGACAATTCAATTTTATGCGAGCTATCGAACGAGTCGGGACAAACTACAGCGCTTTTGAATAAACGTCGAATTGTACAAGTGTATAATTGCTACAACTGTACAAATTGTATAATTGTATAATTATAGTTAAATATATATATATTTTTTTACACATTCCTGTCAGTTGAAAAATATTGTTTGCATTCTCCCGCAACATTCTAAATAAAAATATACAGGCGGCATCATTCAAACCACCCGGTATACGTGTATATCTCGGGAACAAAAGCGATCGAAATTTTGTTTCGAGATACACGGAACGGCAGACGATGAGGAGAATAGCGGAGAACTAGCATTTAGAATGCTACTCGACAGGCCACCCGTCCATCCTATTCACCTCTCAGAACCACCCCAGTTAAATTCTCCGTCCGTTTGATAGGAGAACAGAGCGGTAAATGATACCACCGCGCGTATGATGACCATATCTTCCAACATTACCTAAAGTTGCAAACTTTCGTCGCGCTCTTGAAAACCGAGCGCGATCAAAGGGATAGGGCAAAGTTGTCGAAGTTTTCGTGTTTATCGCGATAAAGCTGCAAGCTCGCGTGCGCCGGATAGAAAACTCTTTACGGCCAATTTCGAGCGAAAAAAATATTCGAAATAATAGACGTAATGCCCGGACAGTCGTATGGAAATGAATTGTTTGCGCGCGAAGATATTTGATATTTAGATTTTGATAAATGGAAATGCGAGGGGATTACCCAGAGCCTGATACCGTAATACCGTATCGGGAATCGATAGGCTTTTTTGCCGACGCACTGCATTTTTCTGTTTGCGCTTTTGCTCGTTTTTTCTTTTCCCCTCAACCCCGCGTTTCTCCCTTCCTTCATTTTATACCATTACCTTGATTGAGTTGATATTTGTTGTTACGTAGCGGAACGTTTCTGTACTTTTTTTCTTTTTTTCTTCCAACCGCCTCCCTTTTGTCCTTTTTTCACAGGAAGCAATTTGTTACGAAGCTTATATTTGTGAAGCGCCGTGTAAATGTTTATTTAAGCGAAGCGCAGGGACCACCCTCCCGAGGGGATACGATAAGAACATATCAGCGATATTAGTTTCGCGATTTTCGATTACGCGCTATTTATGCCCCTATTTGCAGATTAGGACAGCAGTGAAACGATCGAAAGGTTCCCTCTTGATTATCATTTAACAGAAAATTAATCCGCGTTCTTTAACCACTCGCGCTGGCGACTGATTGCGGACCGTAACGAGTGACCAAACCGTGTACAATAATTTGTCGCCTTCTTTTTGAACTCGTCGATGTATTACTGAATAGAAATTACTAAGAAGTAATAAATTTGTTATTTGTTTTGCCTGGGTTATATTTCAATACATTTGAAATTAGTATGTTGAAATTATTTTCTCAGTATTGGGAATATATTTTACCGTAATACGAATATTAATATCTAGAAACGTTCAGAATCTCGAACAGAATCTCTTTTCCCTGAAAAATCACATTTTTGAACACAGTTCGATTAAACGCCTTAGTATATTTAGAACTTGCGACTGATTGCGGACCATAACGAGTGACCGAACCGTGTACAATAATTTGTCGCTTTCTTTCTGTCGGTATGACATCACTGGATAGAAATTATTGAGAAGCAATGAATTTACTATTTGTTTTGCCTATTTTGTTTCACTCAAATATACTTAACTGAGAAAATATCACAATTTTGGGATAAAAAATTCTCCAGCGCAAGTTCTAAATATACTATGCAAACTGATTGTCGAGCAACAAACATCAGTTCTAATTTAAAAAA
The DNA here is from genome assembly GCA_036937485.2 of Tetragonisca angustula. Classification (NCBI taxonomy): domain Eukaryota; kingdom Metazoa; phylum Arthropoda; class Insecta; order Hymenoptera; family Apidae; genus Tetragonisca; species Tetragonisca angustula. The sequence continues at coordinate 29,642 of JAWNGG020000392.1, read as the reverse complement.
CCGTTTGATCCACTCGATACCACGAACGAATTCATTTCATCCGATTTCGATCGATCGTTCGAGACAACTCGAACGAGTTCGTCCGTCAATACGTCAACGTTAAATATGGCCCGCGATCTTCGTCGTGCTCTCGAAACCAACTCGCTCAAGAATTTCCGCTCGGATCGCGAAAGGTAGGAAGAAACAAAAAAAACAGAAAAAAAGAAAAAAGAAAAAGAAAGAGAGAAAGAAAGAAATTCGGTTGAAATAGCCGATCTTTGCTCATCGGCCTTCTTTGCCAAGGGACTCGACTCGAGGAAGCCAGCTTGGAAATGTGATTAATCTGCTTCATCGGTCGGTCTTATTGAAATCAATTTCGCCGAGATCCCGCAGAGAAAAAGGAACGGAGCCAGCGAACGCTCCGACCCATGATCCCGTCGTGAATGGTCCACGGATCTCTCCTCCCCCTCACGTCAATCGATTTCACCTTGAATAATAAGTAATCGAATCCCTCTAATCTAATTGCAACGACGCAACAACGAAATAACGGGCAGCGGTTCGACGAACGAAGTTTCTAAATGGTCGCGTCCGTGGTTTAGCGAATTTCGTCGATGGTAAAACGCTATTCTCGTTCTAGCTTGTGGGGGTTTGTCCACCTCTCTGCACTCTTTCTGCTCGCAGCAACGCCGTCCGATTCGTCGTGTTTCGCAACGCATTAAAAGTGCAGGCTCTTTGCAGCACGCGGCTGTTACACATTTTGCAACGGCGCTGGTATTCGAACGCTCGATCAAACGGCGGCCATCAAACGTATCGATTATTTGCCCGTTGTTCACCGCTTCTTTTTTAACCTGACTCGCGGGGAGAGTGCTCGCCGATTGAAACGCGACTACCGTGGTTCTCCCTGGCTGGTCGTAGACGCGGCAAGCGTTGGGAAAATTGGCGGTGAACTCTCTCGATCGTGTACGTCGATCCCCTGTGCCGCTGTTCGCGCGGCGTTACAGATGCTTGGCAACATCGATAAAACGAAACGCTTTTATCCCTCCGCGAGCGATGTTTCGCGTCGAGGAACGGGAATCCTGCAAAGTGCGGCTCGCAGATGGCGCGCAACGCACTGTAGCGATGACTGCGAGATTCCAAGATGGAGGAAACCAACTGTGAAGAAAGTTGGGTGGTACAATGAAACTCACGTCGAAGGACAATCATATTTAGTTTCATACAATATTTTACACAATACATTATTATATTATATTTACATTATATTGTTGTAGGAATCCCGGCTTGAGATCCCAGTTTGTAGGAATTTTGATAAAAGGATGGTCGTTTATTTTAGGTTAAATAAAGGAAATTTGTTTAATGATGATTATAAATGACGTTTTACACTATTTTCTTAATTGCTAAACTCGCTAGGCTCGCAACTCTCTTCTCTCTCTCTCTCGTGCAACTCTCAACTCACGCTCTCTCTCTCTGACGTCTCGACACTCACTGCCTTCCCCATCTGCACAAAAATTCGTCATTCATACACACATACAAACAAACGCATCCATACCCTTAATATCATAAGCGCTAGCCCTGGAGGGCTAGCCACAAACAGTCCCAAGTCCCAGGCCTAACTTTCTCTACTGTTTATGGTACACCACTTGGGACATCTTCAATCGTCGGGCACTGGAGAGAGTTCTGGGCCCTCTCCCAGAATTTATATTACATTATATTTAGTTTTACGTTGTTGCGTTAGCAAACAGTTTAAAAGAAAATCACGTAGTTAGCTTATACGGGACACCCTGTACACCGGTTTGCCAGCGTGTGTCTTTGGCAGACGGTCGCTGCTTCCATTATCGTTCTTCGCGAAGGTCCTGAAGATCCTGAAGGGCCGAAGACTGAGATATCCCCGTCGGGCCAAGATGTTTCTAAAGTTAAAGATTATTATCCGGAGTCTCTCGTTACCCGGCGATGAAGATTACGGAAGTATCCGCGCGATAAAGTGGCGCAATTTGTCGGCTCGGCTCGCAAGCCGCGTGGCCGCGTCGTCGTTGGCGCGCCAACAGCCAGCGGAAGGTTCGCCGAGGGTGCGAGTGAGCAAAAGATGGCGAAGAGAGGGGGGAGGGGGACAAGAACGAGAGAGGAGGAGCAGATAGCCCAGGTTGATTATCCGGACTCGACCAATCTTCATCATGCAGCTGTTTTTCCCATTGCACGAGCGGCTTGGCCGGAGCGTTATCTCGCCTCCTCCGACCTGGAAGAAATTTCACTCGGCGGTGCCGGCGCGCGAGCTCATGGCTCTCCTTCTTTCTCCCTCCCCCAGCCCGAAATTAACTGACGTTAACAGTCGCGTCGTTCGTAAACACCCGGGATCAGCGCGAAAGCAGGGAGGAAACAGGATATAGACGTAGCTATGTCCTTGGTTAGCTATCGGCGATCCGGTACGGATCAGAGGAGAAAGAAAACTCGGAAGCAGAGACTATTTTATCTTAATCGCAGGTTCTCCCGACTCTAGCTCTCTGCCTTGGGTCTTACCCAAATCGAGGATAAGAAGGTACAGCAGTCTCCACATAACAGTCAAGTATCTACGAGGTTCCCCAGTTAAGCGTCTGTTGCTATCCCCCAATCTGTGGTGCCGCGTGTAACGTGACATTCACGCAAAACGAGCGATATAGGATACCGATATTTCGGCACACTGTGACTGTGCATCGGATACATCGATCAAAGTTAGGCAAATTTTGTTTCAAATAACACAGTATAAATACAGTAGTGGTTGCTTAAATGATCACTTTGCTTTCACAAGTATTGCAAGCAATTGAATATTTTCTTAGTAGATACATTAATAATTATACTAAATTATATTAATTATATAATCCTTAATGCGTATTAATAAATATTTACACTAAATTACAAATGATAAGAATAAATAATGGTAGAAATGTTGCAGAAACGAAATAATAATGGAAAGAGTAAATAGAACATAAATAAAAAAATCATTTTCTATAAAATAGAAAAATTATTTTCTATAAACATAAAATAGAAAATTTATTTTCTATAAATGTAAAATAGAGAAATTATTTTCCATAAATATATAATAGAAAAATGATTTTCAATTGTAACAATATATTATAGGTTTGCAACTTTTGGTTTTGTTGCAATAATTTTTTATAGATAATGTCCAATTCGAAGAATACACTCCCCCCTCCCCGCTTAAATGTCCACTTTTCGTACCAAAATCTACTTAATTGCTGTAATTATAGTACGATAAATATAAAATAGAAAAATTATTTTTCATAAATATAAAATAGAAAATTTATTTTCTATAAATATAAAATAGAAAAATTATTTTCTATAAATATAAAATAGAAAATTTATTTTCTATTTATAGAAAATAGAAAAATTATTTTCTATAAATGTAAAATAGAGAAATTATTTTCCATAAATATAAAATAGAAAAATTATTTTCTATAAATGTAAAATAGAAAAATTATTTTCTATAAATATAAAATAGAAAATTTATTTTCTATAAATATAAAATAGAAAAATGATTTTCAATTGTAACAATATATTATAGGTTTGCAACTTTTGGTTCTGTTGCAATAATTTTTTATAGATAATGTCCAATTCGAAGAATACACTCCCCCCTCCCCGCTTAAATGTCCACTTTTCGTATCAAAATCTACTTAATTGCTGTAATTATAGTACGAGGAGGGTATTAGTATATTAGCTTCTCTCTTCCCAGAGTGAATTCCTAGACTGCTCTCGACGTATATCGAAACGCTGCTGAAGGGGCGACGATCGGCGCACTCGCTGTGAATCGCGTTCGATCACGTTGGACCGTGTTGAATCTTCCCGTGTCCCGGTTACATCTCATCGGACGTGACTTCGTTGCTCGGACAACGCGGCTGAACGTGTTACCGAGCGACGTAACCTTCCGGTACCAGGGGAATCGGTGACGAAGCGGGGCGATGGTGAATCGTTCGACACGCGGACGACGCGTCGCACCTGCACGTGGTCGAACGCTCGAACGTCGCGAGCAGGCAGATGCTCGATCGAGAAGATTTGGGACGAGGACACCTAACTGTCGTTCCGTAGGTCACCAACGAGATCGATAACGTCGCTCGAGCGAAAGGATAGAGACAGAAGAGTCTCGTGGATCGAGCAGTTTCGAGGAATTTTCGGTAGGTAGGAGTTGATTGGTTTCCTTGGATCGTGGCGTGGATTGGAGTGCTTGATGAAGTAATATTGTTTTAAAGAGCCGGTGGATTAAAATGTAAGCTTTTTCGGGTTGTACGGAGGGAAAGGATTTGGCTCGATCATATAGGCGTTTTTCTATCTGCGATAGAGGGATTAGATTATGGCTTTTTCCGACAAGCGGATCCATCCGCGCTCGTATCTAGCGATTGCTTTCGTTCTTTGAGAGAACATACTTTTTATTCTATTTCTCATTTCGTAATGATAATATCTTTCGAAATTGTCCGGTGATTTTTGTTCAATTTCTCTTCACTGTTGTTTTAATACAGAGGTGGCCAAACTTTTGTACCCGAGGTGGCAATTTTTTCTCAAATGAGCTTCGATGAGTGAGTGCCGCTATATTATTTTTAACAACAGAAACTTGTATGTTTATAAATAGTGAAGGTGTATAAGAAGGATATTGGAAAAAGACAAAACAAGTTACTTTTTAGTAGAATTTATGATTTGCTCTTGACCAATTTATTATTTACTCAACTCCGTTGTGAGCGAGAATTATCGAATTCTTTAAATTTTCATCAGTCATTCCCGATCGATGCTTTTTAATTTAATTATAGGTACTTCCAAATAGGCATGTACATATACTTTTGTGCAAAATTTCCGAGGTTTGGAAAACTACGGGAGGTAGGATCTTTCAAAAATTGATCAAGCCAATGTCACTTGGAACAGGAGGAAAGGTATCAAATTCTGCTGATCCAAGTGCAGTTTGCTGCAATTATTGTAAATAATTATATACGACTAACGGAAGATGATAATTGTCGAATTAGGATTCACTTACGTCTGATCCAATGTTTTGTTGTTGCAATAAAAATTGCCTAGAGGCGCTTTTAGTTTGATTCGAGCAGTGTGAAGCGAGCGCCTATAGATGTCTCTCGTTCCAGCGGACTGAAGTGAGCCAAGCGTCCTTGAGTCCAGAAACCAAAGGAAATTGATCGTGACTAAATTATATTGACTAAATTCTGAAAATAGCCAATATTTTTATATCTTACGTTATCCTTTTTATTTATTATCAAACTTTGTTCTATGCGCAACCATGGTTGGCCGTCCCTGTTTTAATATTTCTTTGCCTCTTGTCAATGTAGGATCCTCCCGACTCCGAACTTACCACGCGGATAAGATTACGTTTTCAAAACCTAAGGAATTTTTCCACTGCATGCAGAAACTCAAAGAAACACACGACGCAAAGCTATAGCGACGAGACACACGGGTCACAAGTGACAAGTGTATGTATTTTGTCTCGATGGAGTTTGAATTCGAGTTCTCTCTGGTCGGCACCTCGAAACGGTTAGAGAAATATCTTTATGCTCGGCGCGTTTCCAGCCGGCTGGGAATTCCGTCACGTTCGTCGCATCGCGTTAGAATTTGACGAAATGTTCGAAGGGCGCGCGTCTTTTCGCGTGCTTTCACTCGTCACCGTCCTGCTGCAGGATCAACGAGAGAAATCCTGCCAATCGAATGCCAGCTACCCGCGGTTACAGACTCGTAAAACTGGATAAAGGGATTTTTCCAGAATGTGGCGGGAAATATTCAAATCTGGCTCCTCGCTGCCGTGTCCGACGCGAATGAAATTGTTCGACGATGCTAAGACGAAGCGTTGTTTCTCAAAATATTCGGAATCAAACGAATATTCGTTCGGTGGGGATGTCCGTCTGGTTCTTCTGATTTGAATTCGCGAAGCTACAAACAGAACGTCTTGCTTGCCATTAACCTCTTGCCACGCACGTCGAGAATTTTTTGTCCTTGAAAATTGCAACATTTTCTCAGTTTTAAGTATATTTTAAATGTAACCCAGGCCAAATAAATGACAAGTTTATTACTTTTTAATAATTTCTATCCAGTGATATCGTACTGACGAGTTCAAAAGAAAAAGAAAGCGACGAATTGTTGTATACGTTTCGGTCACTCGTTATGGTCCGCGAACCAGTTGCCAATGTAAGGGGTTAACTCACTTCATTCCGCTGGAACGAGAGACATCTATAAGCGCTCACTTCACACTAAAGACCCCTTTAAGCAATTTTTATTGACAATAATTGCAGCAAAAATATTGCATCAGACGTAATCGATAATTATCATCTTCCGCTAGTCGTATATTATTTTACGATTATTTCGTGTAAATGTTATCCACAATAATTGCAGCACACTTCACTTGGATCAGACGTAAGTGAATTCTGATTCAACAATTACATCTTCCGTTAATCGTGTATTGTTTAAACGTGATTATATCATTTAATGAAAGCCTTGAAATCAAAAAGGTGTGATGATAAATTAATAAAGAGACGCAAATGTGTGTAGAAAACATAACAGAAGAAAATAAAATGCATCACGAGTGCAAGAAATGTGATGCAGGATTATGTTTTGAATTGTATCATGCTTTACTTACATTATTAAATATATTATGAAATAAAGCTCAAACTTACTGTTAAATTTTTAGTGTGTACGCTAGCAATTCGATATAGAATACAAACAAATAAATAATATTGGTTTAGTGCGATTGTTTCGATTCGAGGAAAAATCTGCCAAGGAATTAACAATGTTCACGCACAATGCAATTCATCGCTTTGCTCAAGAAATTTTCTTGAAACAGCGAGACATTAAAACGACAGCAAATATAAAAAAAAAAAAGACTGGGATGTCAGCAGATAAAGTATCGCCGCAACAGCTGCCGCGGAAATGAAGGCTAGTAGTACAGCACGCTATCGTGTCTGACAGTAGTGAAACGAATTATAAACGCGACGAAGACCGCGCGAAATAACACGCTCTCTTATTCATCCCGTTTCGTTCCAACTTCGCAGCAGATCCCTCCCTCGATTTTCGAACAATTTACCGTTTAGTAAATTTAGAGAAAAAAAAAACCGAGCGACGGGTCGTGTTATTTTCGCAGGTCGGGGTGTCGCACCCTTGGCTTCACGGAGGCCTGTTTAATTTTAAAACTCGAACGCGTACGCGCGCGCGTGCGTGCGACGGATGAGTGACGGCATGCATTTCTAAAAAGGTTGGAAGTGAACCGTGAAACACAAAAAGGGAGAGAGAGAGAGAGAGAGAGAGAGAGAGCTTTGGAAAATTGACTCGAGCCGTGAGGCACGGTCATGCAAATGTGGACCTTGGACTCGCACCTACGTTTGACGTCCGCTTTAAAAATACTCATCAACGCGTTTTCAACTGTTTTTGCATACGTCCCTCTGTAAATGACTTTCTTTTTTTCACTCTGTTTCAGGTGAGTCAAGCGACGCAAACGGTTTATTGCCAAACTATGCGCCGTCCAACTTGAGTCGGGTGAGTCAGCGAGTTGACAACGATCGTTATTATTATTTTAGAAATTAAATACAAGGATATATATATATTTAATAATAATACAGACGATTAAACAGTTAACGGGCAGGACAAAAGTAGCGAATACAAATCAACGAGTTACCATTCAACGAAACTCTTTTCCACGACTCGGACAACTCTGTTTTTCTACTATTTCATGCGTTCCTTCAGTTGGCAATTAGTTACAGGCCATCTGGTTTCTCGACGCGTCCGTGTTTCCATTTTTATAGCGCTTCATAGGTATTTTCTGAAGTCTGAGGTCGTACTTACAATTAAACAGCAGCCAAAAGTCGTTGTTATTAATTATTACCTTCTTCTCTTTCTACGAATTCCTCCATGAATAGATAAGTACGATAAATTTTCTTTCTTTTTCTTCTTCTTTTTTAACGGGGAGAAAACGCGTGGATAGACAGACGGCGCGCAGTTCCGAAGCGTTTAATCCGCCAGTTATCCGCCGAAGCGTGGCAAAACAGCCGTTCCCGACCTGTTGTTCTTCGTAAATTTTTTTTTTTTTTTATAAACCAGGGCCATATCGCGAACGAACCGTATCGCGGTGCCGCGCGAATATAACACCTCTGGAAAATTACGATTCGTTGACGGAACGAACGAGTTCCCTGCGATTTCGCCATCAGGCTCGCCGTGACGCGCAACAACACCGTGCCTTCCAGGAATAGAAGCACACGCCGAGGCTTTCCTCTCCGATCTGTCGTTCAGATACGGAGAATGCGTTAACCATCCGTTAACATGCTATCGCGAGAGTTCGCTCGTTGTTGGCGCCGAGGTCGAACTCGACCGTTTCAGAAAATGCCGCGTTTATTTTTAAAAGAGCATCGCTGCTCGAATAAACAAGTCGTTCGACTCTCTGTCTCTCCTTCCTCCCCCCCCCTCCCCTCATCGACTTGAAATCAAATGGTGAATTTGCTTCGAACGATTTGAAATCAACAGTGGATAGCAAATTCTTGTCTCAGTCAATTTCTCTTTACTCGGAATGGATCTTCTATCGGTGACTCGCAACCAAGAAGAAGAAGAAGAAGAAGAAGAAGCAGTGAAGTGTCGAACGACAGAAGGGAGGGTTTACCGTTCGATGGCCTTTGATCGGCCAAAACTCCACTCGAACCGCGGTAGATCGACGACATTAATCGTACCTTGGACAGACTATTTGAACGAAAATCATCCACGCAGTTTCTTCGGGTCTCAGAAAATTTTATTGTCTACCAAACGGTACAAAGAGACACAGTGAAAAACGTCGATTATTCGAAATGTCTAATGAATAGGGTACGGTGCGAAAAGTGTTGACCTTGACATTTAAGATCGACAGGTTCTTTACATGTATTTCCATCAAATCGAAGACGTAGGATTTGTCTATGATAGCCACACTTTTCGTTCTGTTTCTTTCAATCCTGTACAATTAGCTTACGTTGAAAATGGCGAATATCAATATTGCTAGAATTTCAAAATAACTTGGATAAAAGGAGAGACAATTTTCGTCAAAATAACGCAAGACGAGAATGTAAATAACGTAAAATGCATAAATAGCGAATCGATGTCAGGATTTCGAAATAACTCGAAATGGTAATAAGGGAAATTTTCATCTGCGGTGAAGCTTGGAAATGGCAAACGATGATAACTGGATCTGTGTATCAACTATGTACTAACAAATGGATCTTGCATTAATTCGAAAGAGATCTGTTGAACTGCGTATCGAGGTGAAGGGACGATGAAGATTCTACAAACCGATAAATATTAACTGATTATTAGACTATGGAGACCGTTTTGAACGGATTTGTCTCTCAATTATTATTTGAGAACAATCACAGAAATAACAACGAGATTTCAATTACGTAATCGCAGATGAGTGTGGGAGTTTTGTAGGTTGCGGCGAACGGAACGGCCGCGATAAGGAGACTAGATAGAAAGGCTGGGTCGTTGTATGATTTACAACAACAAGGCGATCGAAGCCGACGTTTCGGTCGACCCATTTCGCGAAATTCTCTATAACGGAACGACCGCCGCAGCTATGCCCCGCCGGTGATTGATCTTTCTGCGCCTATGCCTATGCGTGTGCGCTCTGGGTATCTACAGTAATTAATCGAAGGAGAAAACCCTGCTCCGCGGTAATAGCGCAGAGATTGGCGTATTCGAGAGGCCGGCTTACTTCTCGGAAATTCATATTCGTAATTAATTCCTGGTCCGGCGATCGATTTTAATGGACTTGTTTCTCCATTTCGTCGTCGTTGTCGTGTTCGGCACGGTTTCCACGAGAGCCAGAAAATACGTACGAGTTTGTACAAACCTGAGTGAGAGGCGCGAGTTCTCGAGTGCGGCAGAGACTGACGTGGGAAATTCTCAAATCGTAAAATCTACGATGTACAGTCGGAAAGTAAGTTGGGTAAGCGTCGTGCATAAAAATTGAAGAAATGAATGAGATGATGAGTTGATTCTTGAAGACGTATATTTAGTAATACTGTAAACGAATGGTTATAGAGAAATAACAATATTTTGTAATTAAGGAAAGGAGAAACACATATATATTTATTATTAAATAATTTATGTGTATATATATATATATATATATATATATACATTTATTCTCAAATAATTTATATAGATATATATGTATATTTATTATTAAATAATTTATATATAAAATATGTAATGTGACTACAATAATACCGTCGGAAAGTAAGTTAACGCATCTTGCTTTTTCTAATATTTTACAACAAATTATATCGTAACATTTTGTATGATATTTACCATTTGTTTGTTTGGTATGCTCTGAATCAATTTTTTAATTATATCTGGACAAATATTGCTCCATTCCTTGTATCATGCGCTAATAAAAATTGTTTTATCAGTTCTCTCGTTTACGGCCACATTTTTTTTTTTTTTTTAATGATCCGACGAGTGCTCTGATGAGATTTAAACCCGGACTTTGTGGGGATCAGTCCGGTACATAAATTTCCACGGGTCGCGAAACGAAATGAATATGAATTGGCGGCCAGTCCTCGCCGTGCACGATTATAATATTTAAATCGACGCGATTTGGCACGTGTGATTAAACTGGCGCGTGAGGTTGTTGTTGCGTTGCTGTGGCGTGTAGCAGGCAACAGCAACAACTGCGAGCGTAACTGGCTGAGAACTCGATACGAATTCAGCGCAATGTTACGCTATCCCGTAATGAACGAGGCATTCAAGCAACAATTAATCTAGTTAGATTTAAAGGTCTCTCGCGAGTACGCGCCGCCGCCGAGTGTGGAAACAATTGTCGCACGCCGCTTTTCCGCGACAGTTGCGATTTCCAAGTTGAAAACAACTGGGCCGCTCAGCGTCCCGTTCTTCCCGGCTGTTCATCCCGTTATCCCGAAATTCCCCGACCATTCAGCAAATTTCGAAACGCTCGTTTCTTCCTCGCTCGCTGAAGTAGATGGCCGACGTAGGGATGGCCGAGCTTTTGCACCCTGAGCGCCAATTCTTTTCTCAAATGAGTTTCGAAATTATTCCAGCAACAAAAACTTGTGTGTTATTGTTATATTATTATTATTTGTAATAATAATATATAATAACATTATTATCATATTATTATTAATACAATAATGTTATTATTATATTATTAGAAGGATGTTGAAGAATGACAAAACAAGTTACTTTTTAATAGAATTTATGAGCCCATTTGTACTTGACCAAATTATTTATTTAACTCTGTTGTAGCAAGAATTATTGAATTCCCATCGGTCATTCTCGATCGGTGCTCATTCTTAATTAATTCCATGAAGGAGAAAACTTGTTCGTATCTACAGGTACTTCTAAATAGGCATATACATATATTTTTGTGCAAACTTTCTGGAGTTTGGAAAAGCTTCGGGAGGTAGGGTCTTTCGAGAATTTATGAGATCAACGTCACTTGGAAGAGGAATTGATCGTGACAGTATATATTCTGAAAATAGTCGAGTTAATTTCTATATTTCTATATCTTACATTGTTCTTTTTATTTATTATCAAAACTTACTCTATGCGCCATGAAATACTGATAGCTATCTTTCAGATCCTCTGAGCTTCATTGGCCAACAAAAATTTGTCGAAAGCACATAGTTTACATGTTTTTTTTTTTTATCAGTTCAAGTTTGTCAGTAACCTATATTATTTACGAGGATATTAAAACAACTTTTATAACGAAACGATACATTGATTGGAAAGATATATTTAGATTAATTAAAAGAATGTGAAAATTTGTAATGAAAACACTGAGCTTGTTTTTTTTTTTTTTTTAGATACCAGTTCAATCAATATCTGGTTAAGTTTAGGTTAACAAATATGCTAACCTATGTTAGGTTAGGAATGGATTAGCAAATGTGTCAACCGTCTAAACTAAAAAATACTTCGTTGGCTCTTGGAAATTACTCGTAATTAGTCACTCTGAGACTAAATTGCAAAAAAGATATGATTATTCGTTGTTAAAATTGTTCAAATAATAAAATTCTTGTTTAATTATTCCAACTATGGTTACAGAGCGTGGATCGCGTGAATAGGGCCCAAGGTTGGACACCCTTGGTCCACATCGAGCATTAATTTAACACTTTATTTTCGTTGTCCGTTGACTGCAATGCTCAGAGAACACGATTTGTTCTACAAGTGACAGATTTATCGCGGCATTCCTCTTTCTTTCGTTGCCGAATTTTTCAAGAAAATGAAGATATCGTACGTTATTTACGAGGAAACGTCCATGGCGTCGAAGGAGTATACGTGAGGTGCAATCAGCTTAAAGGGGCAATAAATATTCCAACGACCCACGGTTGTTGAACAACTGGAAGCTCTAAAGAAGCAATAAATATTTTAACGATCGTGCTTGTTGAACAAGCAGCAACTTGTAAGCCATTTTGCAGGCACGTGGCTTGAAAGTGTCTGAAAGTCCGGGGCAACGAGTTCCCTGACAGGTTGTCATTGTTCGTTATAATCGCCATGGTAATTAATTATCCTTTTATATAGAAACCTCTCTCGTTTTAAATACAAAACAATCTTTCTCTCTCTCTCTCTCTCTCTCTCTTATTAATTTCATTTTGGCCGGTGCTTTAAAAACACAACGGCGTAATTTACATCTCTTTTATTCAAATTGAATTCAAGTTTATCATTTCTCGCTGTTATGTGTTTCATTCGCGCTCGCTTCTTTCTCTCTCTCTCTCTATTTTTCGCTGATCATCCCCTAAACGAGGCCAGAATTTTAAATAAACGTTGCCGAGAATTTCGCGCGGTTAATTAAGGACACCTTGCTTCGAGTCGAGCATTGTCAGAAAGAGAATGAACGAAAGAGATTGGATGGGCACGAGCAGGGATATTGTTCGATGAAAACGCAACGGGAGGGAGAGGATAAATAGTCGAAACTTGTTGGAGGACGACGATATGGGATGTGTACGGTGTGTCTATGTTATTATATGCTTGTTTTAGGAGTGGCGTGACTCCACGGATTTCATACGTTTTTCAGTTTTCTTCTCGATTTCGAGCCGTAGAATAATGTTGAATTCCGTGTAATGGAGTCAACATGCTTACAATTTCGAAGAGTTTATTCCTTGTTACAATCGTGGTCGTGTACGAAATAGAATGATATAGAATGTTTAATGCTCTTGAATATGATGTAGAATGTCTCTATAATGAATTAGAATGCTCTTAATGATATAGAAAGTCTCTATAATGATTTAGAATGTTTTATGCTGCTAATGATATAGAATGTCTCTATAATGATTTAGAATGTTTTATGCTGCTAATGATATAGAAAGTCTCTATAATGATTTAGAATGTTTTATGTTCTCGAATGTCTCTAAAGCATGTCCTTATATATATTTGGTTATCATCATCAAGTGGAAGAGGAAGGAGCATAGATGACCAACTATTGGATCTTGCCCTTATGACTGATTATTCACAGTCCACTTTTATGTGGACTGTTGTTAGCTCCTTGTCAGTATTTGCATAGATTCAATATTGTCCAAGTTGGTCATCCAACAATGGTCACCACGTATCGTGTATTCATATTCTACATTCATCATTCTCACTGCATACGCGAGTACCCGCTGTGTCTTTTATCATTTTTAAATATAAATATATACAAGTTATATATTTATATAATTAAATATATATAATTATATATATATATTTGTGAGATGAGCAAATTCTGGGAAAGGGCCCAAAACTTTCTCCAGTGCCCGACAATTGCAGAAGTCCCAAGTGATGTGCTATAAACTGTAGAGAGTTAGGCCTGGGGCCCTCCAGGCCTAGCGTTTAAGATATTAAGGGTATGGATGCGTTTGTGTGTATGTATGTGTGTATGAATGACGAATTTTGTGCAGATGAGGAGGAAGGCAGTGAGTGTCGAAAAGTCAGAGAGAACAGAGTGAGTTTTGAGCAGTCAGAGAGAAGACAGTGAGTTGAGAGTTGCGAGTTTAGCGAGTTTAGCAATTAAGAAAATAGTGTAAAACGTTACTTTACAATTATTACTAAACGAATTTTCTTTATTTAACTTTAAATAAACAACCATCTTTTATCAAAATTCCTACAAATTGCGGCCCTACAAGCCGGAATTCCTACATATTTTTTATTATAAAGAAGCAATTTCAACAAAACCAGCGCAGAGGGATCCGGAAGCATCGTTTATTCTCGATGCATTCGCATTTTTCTACCGAAACGTGTTACCCCCTCCCCTCTATAAACAACGAAATAACCTCGTTCCTCCATCTCCCACTCGCTGGTCACGGTCCAGGAATTATCGAGCCTCGAGGCTTCGATGATTTCGACGGATTGATATTTCACGCACGTAAAAATCTCGCGCGGGAGGGGGGCGGGGGTGGGAGAGGGGAGAAAATCGCGCGGGCCGCGGAGAGTATCCAGTATACCTCGGATATTATCGGTAATTACAGCCTTCATGAAACGGTAATACAGCCGACATGGGGCGCGTTCGTGGCCGGCATGGGATCGTACAGGGGATTACCGAGCGTCGGCGGTGAAGGGGGGGGGCGGAGGGCTTCTCGACACGCGATTCTCCTTCTTCGAAACTTCGCTCCCGTGGATCGAGCGTGGAAACGTTCGTCATGAAAAGCTCTTAAGTTACTTTTCACACCCTCTTCTTCTTCCTCGTTGCTCCACGTGACGATGCTTCGATATGTTTAACCTCTCTCTCTTCGTCCAAGAGTTCCGCTTGTCTGCCACGGAATGGACATTTTAATACGTTGGTCGAACGTGGAATCGTCAGCGGAGAGACTGCAATTCTTCTCACACCCTTTCCGTGTTCCTACATTTTGCGTGTCTTCGGAGGATTTGGCGTCTTGATTGGTTCGTTTCGAAGATCTCGAGGTAAACCTGGTTCAACTGCGGAAGATCCTTTGGATCTTTCGGTATCGCCTTTCAGATATGGAGGCCGGTGCACGTTGTTTCGAAGAAGTGTGTTCGAACGCTATTTGTCTGTTTCTCGTTCAGTTGGACAGGATCGATCGCGTCTAAATGCAAAGATCACGCAACCCAACGTGTCGTATTTAAAGTAAATTTTATCTAATTCTGTAAAGGTCCGATTGAAATTAATTCCGAGCAATTCCACGACGACGACGATGACTGACCAAACACAAATTTACGTGCCGGGCTAATATGTACCATAAATCCGGCTGAATCACAGTCCCTCAAATAAAAATATAAATTCTTTTCGTTGCCCACCGTTCGAAATCATCGTGTCTGCGTTTCGCTGTGACAAAAATTCACCGATGATCGAACAGTATAATAAAAAACGGTAAAACGGTTCTTGCTGTCAGACAGTGTGTGTAGCGCACCTTGTCCGAATTTATTTTGTTTCCAGCGGATCTATTGTTTAATTACGGAAAAATGTCGGACCCTCATAATACGAATTCACCGCGATACGAAATGTTCCGGAGCGAACAAATGTAATTAACCTTTGGCGTAATGCGCGGAAAGGGGGCTGGTTTTAATCTGGAGTTCCCGCCAGCTGTAAACCAAATGAAAAACCGCGTTCTTTTTCTCCCGTCCCTTTGTGGCCGATGCCGCAATTAAGTTTAGCGAGTCGAATACAATGGGCCGGGTTATTCGTTTGTTCGATTGAATAGATTTGAAAATGAATATGGCGCGCCATTTGATCTTGTTATCCGCGGATTATCTCGCAACCAGTGATCACCACTTCTCCTCCCCCCTCTCTTTCCTCCATTCTCTTCTCTCCCTTTTCCCCCTCTCTGTTCCTTCAACTTTCTGCCTTCTTCTTCCTTCTTCCTCTTTCTTTGTCATTTCCTTTTTTTCTTCCTTCTCCTCTTTCCCCCCCTCTTTCTTTTTTTAACGGCGACTCGATTTTAATGATAGAAACGTAAGATGGATATAAAACGACGACGCGGACGACGGCCGCTAACGAGATGGTCGTTATACGGCTGCAATTATCGACGATAATCGATATTTCGATAATTGTATATTTTGACGCTCCGGCTGGACCGATAATAAAATGCGAATAATAGCCGATAATAAGACGCGCGCCGCTTAATAATTCACGTTATCTAAGTGCCGTATCGCACGTTGCAATCCAATTATCGCACCCCGGTGAATAGATAACCCCGGCGCTTTATTAAACGTTAAAAAAAAAAAAAAAAAAAAGGAAGATCTCGCTTTGCGTCCACTCGAACGACAGCTCCCTCTCTCTCTCTCTCTCTCTCTCTCTCTATTTCTATTTCTCTTTGAGAGACGAAACGTAATTCCAGCGATTCGAGAATGAGTTTCGCACGACTCTCTAAAAGTGAAGGGCGATTCGAATTCAAGTTCCAATTCTAATTCAACGTGACGCGTTGAACGAAAATGATAAGTGTGCGGCGGCGGTGTTGTCGCTAATTTGAAAAACAGCGGAGAACGACCGGGTCAGATAGATGAAGGATAAAGCTAACAGCGATGCGAGCGGACCGCGCGCGCACAGCAAAGAACGTGCACAGTTTTCTCGAGGAACGCCACGGCACCGCTCTCTCTGCTATTTCTACCTTCTCTGTCTAAGTACATCACACTCGGTTAGACTCCGGGCTCACTTACTCCCCGGAGAACACGAGTGTGACATTTTTATCCGCTCGCCGACCCTCCAGCAATTCCGCACAGCTCCGCCGCGTATTTCCCTCTATTTACTTTAACTAAACATGAGAAAGTACCGGATCCCGCGGCCCTGAGCAACGTATGAAACTTACAGGAATTAAGGCGAATGGAAAAACTTGCCGCAGCAAGTCGGACCGAGTTGTCGTCCGATAGGAGATGGCACGCCCTTGAGCGTTTTCTTTTACTTTTGCCGTGCCCTTCGTCGCGAAAACGTAAAACGTCGCAGTCGACGATTTTTAAAGTCGTCGCTTCGCTTTTCTTCGCATCCTGTTGAAAAAAATAAATATCTGCAATGTGGTAGGGCAAGATGGCCCTACGAGTGATGAGCTCGATCTCATTATATATTATATTATATTGTCATTATATATTATTATATTATCAAATTCAGGTCTTTTTAGTGATATATTATATCTCGATCACAAGCCATTTTAATTGTCCTTTTTTGTTTTCATTTGAAGAATAAAATAAATTATGTCTAATGCGTAATAATGTTGGATAGTGGAAACATTTTCTGCTTGCTTTTTAAATTGTAATTTACTAGCATTTTACCAAAAAGTAATGACTATTTATGAATATAGTAAATATAGTGTGTTTATTTAGTGTGTTTAGAGGTTATGGTTACACTTTAGACATTGTACATCGGATCAGATGACTCGGATGTTTAGGGGAGAGTTGATCTATCATGAAATTGTGCATAATAGTTGGTAATTAGTATTTTAGAGGAAATCATGGCAACTGAATATGGAAGTAATACAGGAATGAAACAGCTTCCTTTAGATATCGGTTGCATATTTAAGATGTAATAATTCTTTCAAAAAAAAAGAAAAAAAAAAGAAAAGAAAAAAGTGAACCATCGCTCGTCGACTTACCCAGTACAAGAAATGAATTCAATGGAATGGCAAGACGAATGAAACATCCGCTGTTCCTTCTATAATCACTTTGAAAAATCAAATATCTAACAGCAAACGGATGAAACTGTAGTACTTGCGCGGCATAGCAGCAGACACAATCTGTTCTGTCGTTTCAACGCGTCCGCTCGACGATTCAATTTCCCTGCACCACGCTCTTTTTCCTTCCAGCGACCGAATTTCGCGACACCATCTATTCCGCGCGCTGCGCAACGCCCCGATAACATTGTTCCGACTGATGACTAATTTGTAGCTGGCGACGAATAAATTCGCTGACAAAAAGCGGCCGAAACGGGGCCGCGAGTCGAGGCTAGAGGGGTTGCTGCGTGGAATTATACAACACCCGGCCTCCATACACTCTCCACCGTTGCTATCTATTAACAATGTAAATACGTGTGTCCCGCGCGCGCGGGACACACCACGATACAGGTGCTCGAGATATGTAATTCCATTGTTCGCAATTGTGCCTTCTGTTAAAACTTGAATACAAGCCGCGCGCACGCGTTATTTATGTCACTAGAAATCACCGGCCGCTACTGGAAAAGGGGGGCAAAAAAAAAAAAAGGAACAAAAAATGGATAGCGAACAGAGTATTGAAACGAACGCTGCAATATCGCGGATTTGGATAGTGATTGTTGGGAACGACAGTGATCGTTCGGTTATTACTGCGCTGCGCGTTGAAACGAACGGGAGTGAGTTGGAAATTAAACGAACGCCAGTATGGCCCGTCGTAACAAGGCCAGTATGTCTGTACATAAAAATGTCTATGAATGTACTCGTGTATTTTCAATCCTTTGGCTGCTAAAGGCGCTTTTAAAATTTTCCGTCGAGGCACCGTCGAGGGCGTCTATAGGCGCTTAACCACTTGCGCCTGATTGCGGACCATAACGAGTGACCAAACCGTATACAACAAAGTATATCACGATATCACTGGATAGAAATTATTGAAAGGTAATAAATTTATTATTTGTTTTGCCTGAGTTATACCTAAGTATACTTAAAACTGAGAGAATATTGCAATTTTTGGACAAAAAATTCTCGACGTGCATAGCATGTCATTCCAGCTCAAAAGGTTAATTTACTTCGGTTGAAACGAGACAGAGGTCTCTATGAACGCTCACTTCACACTGCTCGAAGGCGCCTGGCAAATGTTATCGACAATAATTGCAGCAAATTTCACTTGAATCAGACAATTCTAATTCAACAATTACATACTTTGTCATATATTATTTAAACGTGATTGTTACACAGTTGTTTCATGTATTATTGTTTATATTATTTCATGTAAATGTTGTTGACAATAATTGCAACAAACTTCACGTAGGATCAGATGAAGTGAATTCTAATTCAACGACTACGTCTTCTATTAGTCATTATTTTATTTCATCATTTCATTTAATACCCACAAAATGAAAAGATGTGGTAATAAATTAATCGCAAAAAGGCGCAAACGTATAGTGTGGAAAGTAGAACAGTGGCGACGCCAATGGCCAAGGAAGATCGAAGAAAATGAAACAGTAATAACTATATCAGTCATAAAAACGTCGTCGAAGCACTTGAGAAGTCATATCGATTTATATAAATTGAATAAATAATAGTTGTTGCGTCGATATTAAATCTTGTAATATTTATTAATTAAAACGCTGCGGACACCATCTGTCGGGGATCGTGCACATAAATTTTCGTTCGCCGTGTCGCGGATGCCGAGAGTAACA
Source organism: Tetragonisca angustula (assembly GCA_036937485.2). Lineage (NCBI taxonomy): Eukaryota > Metazoa > Arthropoda > Insecta > Hymenoptera > Apidae > Tetragonisca > Tetragonisca angustula. Next base: position 10,399 of record JAWNGG020000392.1, on the reverse strand, counting down.
TCACTCTCGACGAGAAGCGGCTCGTTCCAAGGCTTCTCCCATGTTTTCCTACATTTCGCGTAAGCTCGACGAATCTCGGGCCTTTCGTAACCGTTTAGATTCGCTCTTGCACAAGAGGAATTGTCGTCTACCGAATCTGGGCTGAACTCCCAGCTTCCTCGCGAACTCCCCGTGATTACATGCAGGATCGATAAACGCATAAAACCTGAGCCCGGACAAACCTGAGTGTCCAATAAAGTCCCACGAGCGCCTCGGTACAGAGCAATCTCTATTAATTGAGGCGAGAAATTGTTATCGATTCCTCGTCGTTGAGATTCAATTTATGCGCGAGGTGTCGCGCCGTTGTTTTAATTACGCCGGCAGAACAATGGCGGCGGGAATGCGCTTTCGTTACTGGATCAGCTAAGTAGGGCCGTGGCGTGGAATGTTTCGAGCGATAAAAACGGGAACTAAGAGCGAAGAGGAACCAGACGGAAAGACGAGAGGCGAACAAACGAATAGGAATCCAGGATAGGAATTCGACTCGGCGGCGAAATGGACGAGGCGTTGTTAACACATGGCTGGTAACTCTCTCGTTCGACTGGCTATAAGCCATAAGCGGTTTCGCCTGCTACAGCGATCGTGAACACGCATACATCAGTAATAAAGCGAAGCAACTGTAAGCCCCTTAGGTAGACCGTGTGGCCCGGTATAACTGGAGATTAAGCCATCACAGAACGCTTACCATAAATTGATATTAAAGTTCTATTATAATGCGACGCGTTTCCGAGCTAAACGTCATGGCTGACTGTTTCGCCGGTCATGTTCTTGTCCTTTTTGTCGTTCGCGAAGACGTGCAAGTAAATTTGCAAAATGTTCACGCGTACGTCGGATGACTATCTCTTTATTGTTTCAATTGTTTGTTATTTGCGCTATAATAACGAAATTATGACGGTTTGAGAGAAACATACGTAAAAGTTGCATGTATATACGCAATGAGAAGAAGGATTTCTCGTTCACTTCGTAAGCAATAACACTGTTATCTTGTTTACGACACTGTGTTCTTAACACATTAGCTGTTATTCGACTTCAACGGTAGCAATAATTTATAACTAATGTGATTGGAAAGTTATTGATCAGTGAAATAATTAGTGATTGATTGAAAATTATTGATTATTACGAAATTATTCCACATTCAAAAAATTGCGATAATTGTTATAATATAATGTTATCGTATGATATAATGTTAATATAAAAAAATATAATATAATGTTAATTTTTATAATATTATATATATATATATATATATATATATATATATATATATATATATATGAAGAATAAATAAGTATTATTCACAAAAATATATTTATGTTAAACTACAGACAATACATCATCAATTATATTATTTATATATTCGTCGAAGCACACTGAAGAAACACGTGGAGCGTTCGTCCATGTTACACATACGTTATTCATCTGTTAAAACAAAAGATCATCGTCCGCGATCATCGATCACCGTATCCACTCCTACAAACGCTTATTCCACGTTATAGATGGCGACGCTCACATCATTATACAAATGAATTTCTCAACAATATATAATCTTATAATATAACTGCGATTTTACAGGTAAACTTCGTTTGATTAATTTACGAGGATATTGTACACCGTTGAGTTTATTGGAACTATAAATATAAAAAGAACACATCTATGCCTCACTGCCAAACTATTATTAACTCATTTTTCTCCAAAAGTGGATCATGTATCACTTTTAAAACAAAACAAAAAAATGATTCATATATACAGAGTCGATAGCTACGTATTTGCAAGAAATCGGCGCGAACCGGATATTCCTAGAAATTCTTCAAAGCATTCTGCATTCGGGTCGTTCAGCTAATTAAAAGCAGCTCGTACGCGCGTAATATCGCTTTACGCGTCACCTTAGTCGTACAAAACTGTGCAAAAATCGGCGGTGAGCGGAGAGGGATGGGTAGCGAGGTCAGTCGGGCGTCCGTGTTCCAACAAAGGCGAGCAGAATTGTTTCCATTGGCCGAGGAAGAATTGATAAAGCCGGTATTAGCGCAGTCTCCCGGGTGGAAAGGGGCAATGGTCGGTATTTTTCCGTTGTCCCCGCTAAGCCAAGCTTGCATCGGCTTCCGAAAGAGATACAAGCGTAGATTACGTCGAATTGTCGTGGATTTTCGTATGATCGAGGACACGTCGTGGAATTACCGTAGTCCGCCGGTTTTTCGCGGAGGGAAAATGATCCCGCCCGGATCTCTCGAGAACCGCCCCCCGTATTTCGTTCGAAACGATCACTTCCGCAGGAATGGAAGTTCGTTTCCAACGAATTTCACGATTTTATCCAATTATTCGGTTACTATTTGGTTAATTTGTTATTAGCAAGATGTTGTTTTTACATACTGCGTACGTACGTGCGTGCTTGCTGGCAAAGCGCAGAGAAACCTTGGTATTCGCTAGTTTCCGTTTCGTTATTTCGCCGTCGACTTTCACATCGGCACGCTCCCTCCTCGTAGATATTGCATTTCTTTAAGTATTTACCCGGCAGTTTCCGCGAGCCGCGTCTCCCCCCTCCCCCCTCAACCGGGGAAAGTTTATAACGGCGAATAAACAGCCTTTCTCGTTCGTATCCCTCCTCATCCTCCTCCTTTTCTTCTTCTTCTTCTTTTCTCTGTTTTCTCTCTCCCGATTTTCTCCCGCTTTCTGTCTCTTTACATCGCGGATAAAGCGTGCCCGCTCTGGGATGGAACCAATTACAGGGGACCGAAACGCATCAACTTGAACCGCTCTACTTCCGGTGCGTTCGCCGTGCGCTCTGGCCACCTTTCCGCGTCACCGGATGTTAACGCTTTGTACCGTCGCGTACCGGATACGAAGGAACGGAATAAAGAGAGCGGGCCTTAGCAAGGGACACCCGTTGTTATTGGAAAAGTGCTTCGTTCCCTGTTACTTCCACGAGTTGTCACGAGTTTCGCCGACTATTTCTCGCGGGTAAAGCTCGACAATCCGCCGAGCGAGTTTTATTATCATTCGCCAGATGATGATTCAGAAACGCGTGCAACTTACTCTTGGACCTTTAGTTCCGCCTGTAACAACGAAATATGACTTGATTCGGAAATGGGATCAGGACTTGAGAATAATGAATGAATTCTTTTGTAATAAAGATCAAGATTCTAAAAATCTAGATTTCATCCGTAATTCCCGTTTAAATATGTACAGTTTTCACAAACAAGTATTCGAGAAAATTTATCGAAACTTACTTGAAAATATGGTTTTTTTTGAAGATTCTTTTGCAAAATGGTGTACATCATTAAATTCGTCGTTAGAAAACACTGATTCCATTAATTTACACAAGAACGGTATATTTACAATAATTTCCGAGATATTTGAGAAAATATGTTACGCAGTCTCAACTTTGAGAATAACTTTCACCCTTTCAACATCGACGATTGCTGATAAAAAGAAATACGGGTCAAATATTTTTTTAAAATCTACATTTATGACAAATTTCGTCAAAATCGGTGATTCGCACTATTCACACTATTCACTCAAGCTCAAAATTTTTTTGCATGTTATTCTACTCATCACGAAGATGAAACTTTTCCAAAGAACCATAGGTCGCAACTTAATAGTTCTTTTGAAAAGTGGCAAAAAAATTTCTTAATCATTTAACACTGTGGACGCTTGCGTGCAGCTTGCGAACAGCGACTTTATGGTTCTGCACGCGTGGATGTCTATATTACCTAATATTTATATTTCGAATAATGTTAGCAGTTTTATCATTTCACTATTTAAACTCACACCGATGCTACAACTACGATAAATCAAACGTTGGTAAAATCTAAATACGAAAACTAGAGCCATAAAGTTGCTGTTAGCACGCACGCGTTCGCATAAATGTTAAATGATTAAGAAACTTTTGCCATTTGTCAAAAGAACTATTAGATTGCGACCTAGGATACCTTGAAAAAGTTATAGAGCTAATATCGATGTAAAAAATAATTTAATAATAAATGATAATCACTTTTTCCACATGTTGCCAAATTTATGCACACCTGTTGTGTTCACCGACGCTGACCTATATGAGCAGGATTGTTCAGAGAATTGCTCTGAATTAACGTAATGTTTATAGAAATATTACGAAGATGAACACTTAAAAGCGCTGGCTGCGAAAAACGAGGACACCGAGAAGGCTCCGGGGAAGCTCGTGTCGAAAGATGAAGGAAAAAGGTGTCGGAGTATTTACTTAGATCGACGTTATTTGACTTCAATTCTCAACTCGTTCAACTTCACGCTTGCTCCTCGTTTTATTCTTCGTGGCGGGCTGCCGCGTCGCAGCGCTCTCTCCTCGGTTTTCCACGGTTTCGCGACGAGGCCTCGCAACAATTGACGAATCAACCGTGAATTGGCGAACAGCGTTACACAGTGTTACGATTTATCCATCGACGAGCTCGTGCTTCGACGAATATATTTAAACATTATCCGGAGACAAATTAGCCTGGGAATTCCAGATTGAATTCCCTCGTAAATTCAGAGATCGCGTTTCGCCTTTTATTTCACGAGCGCTTTAAATTCTTCACGTTTCCGAAAGTGCCTCTTTGAAACTCTCGAATAATACTCCGACGTTGCCCGGACGTTGGCACGATTACTCGAATAATTTAAGTCGGTACGCCCGACGTTGCGAGCTAGTAGCAAAAGTATCACATTCGCGATCGAGTGAAATTGTTCTCGGACCGTCTCTTTAAAAGTTGATAAAACGTTGAGCGATGAAATTGTATATTTTACGATGACGGACGTCATCGTAAAGTTATCACAGTGAGAGCAAAGAGAGGAACGTTTCCCAAAAGTGTGGTAATGCGTGAGAACAGTGAATACTGTTAGGTTGGATTAACACGTGTAGTGCTGCTTTTTGGTCACTTTTCCATTTAGATCACAATTACGATTGATAATTTAATGCTTCTGAAGTATTTGCAGAGTTGCAATTTTTATAATAGTGCAAAAATTATAATTGTCAAGAAAGGTATTACCTAGAGTTTAAGATGTGTCACAGGACAATAAAGCAATAAATTTAATTTCAAGATACTATTTTAACAAACAATTTTTCAATGATGTCAAAATTAATTTAAGATGGAACATTTTGTTCCAAATATTTTTAGTATTGTTGTTTATGTACAAAATAATAATGATTTATCATATAATTTAAAATAATTTAAAATAATATAATTATTACATTTTAATTATTATAATTTTGTTATTTTAATATAGCATTGTATAATTTATATTATTATATAATTATTATATTTAAATATAATTTAAAATAATAATAATTTATCATATGAATTATATAATACTATACAGTAATATTAAATATTAATAAGTAACACTTTAACGTTATTTTGATCAATTTTATAGTAAAAAATGATCGTGTAGACGATAGAATAAACACAGCGTGCAATAACTTTATAAAAAATGTGTCATCAATAGCTTTGTAAAAAATTTTTTAAAAATTCTTCGTCTCACGATAAAAATTCGAAATTAAACAGAGAGTTCATTGTGGGGTGTGTAAGTTTCACGTGGCACGGAACGTGTTAATGCGCCAATCGCGCGCAATACTAGTCGGAACAATTAGCTGGGGGCGCCGTGTGGCCGTGCGAATTTTCGTTAAGTTCGTTCGCGAACGAACAAAGAAGGAACTCGGAGGCGTCGGCCTTTGTCTAAAAGGATTTCCGCCGTGAGTTTACGAGATGTGTGCTCGCCACTCAAGGCGGTAACCTTTCGGCTTTCATTAACGACTCGAGTTAATTAAGAGGAAGCGCTTCGGCGCTCGTCGACCTTTCGCAAACAGATTTTTCTGGAGACGCGCTACGCCCCAACCAGAGATCTCCGTGACACGGGAGAAGAATGTGCACGTTCCGTTTAATCCGAATCGTCATGTCTCGTCAAATGGAAAATCCGTGCGTTTGGAGATTGTCGCGGAAGGGATTTCGTAATTTGGTGAAATTCGAATTCATATTGAAAACGAGAAACGCGTGTTGCGAGCGTGTTGGGCGACGTTCGACGCTCGGATCGAAATGTTTGCGTACGAGGCATCGAGGGTTATCGATCGCGTGGCGACCGTGTCAGGAGTTCAGGGATAAAGCGCGCTGATGACGGCGTGAAGAACTAAACAAGGGATGGAAGAAGCCGGCGGCCTCGAAACCGTGCCGCGCCGAGGCTTTCTTGCCTGAAGTGCAGGTGAAAGCTCGAGGGTCCCCGACGACGCGACGTTTCAAAGTAATCTCCAATACGTGTCCGACAAATAACGTTAGGATTACGCCAGCGTAATAGACAGGGGTGAAAGTGTTTCTTTAACACTGAACCAGCCCTTTATCTATACCTGTTCCTGCCGCAACCAGTCAAATGAATCTCGGTTACGAAATAAAGACCCTTTCACGAAAATAGCGGCAGCTAATTTTCAATTTAACATAAGAAACAATACACAGAATAAGTTTTTTTTTTTTAAATAAGAAAAGTCAAATGTACCTGCCATTATAAAGTAGTAACAACTAATTGTTAATTTAACATGAGAAACAATGCACAGGCTTCCTTAAGTCCTTTTAGATAAGAAAAGAAATTACATATTTTCATCTTTCTTTTTTTCACGAGAAATGAAATGAACGAAAGAAGCGACGATGGACTTAGAAATTAAATGTTTAAACCGATCATTTACCAGGCATTGGTACGCTCAATCGTACCACTGTATTTTCTTCGAATGATAGAGAAAACACAAAATTCCTAGAAAGCAACGAGATGGAACTTAAAAGCGAAGATTATGCAAAACTAAACTGCCCGATCGAACTGTTCGATGGAATCCATCGACGAGAGGGGGGCAATTGGAGATTCGTAAGTAACCGAACGTTTTAAACAACCGTGACGCGTTTAGAGCCGAGGGCCGCTGGAAATTATCGATTCGAGTTACACCAACGATGAATGATTTATGACTCTCGAGTGCGGGGCTCACGGATTCAATTCATCGCCAGAGACCGCGGGTCACCTTTAAATTAGCATCGCTATTTGCGAATCGGACAAACCGGATTCATATAGATATTGGAAACGCAAGAAAATGATTCGGTTCTGCTCTCTGTTTACCACGTTGATGTTGCTCTTTTGAGCGAAATAATTTCAACTCTCTATGGGCCGAATTTTTTTCATAGCTGTAAAAAAGATTTATGTAACGCAGACTTAATCGAATATCAATCTGTAAACGCAGATTAGCAACGAATTCAGCAGTTTCAACGACTTTATTGCAGCTAATATATTTTATATATTATATTTGAGGTAATAAGGCTTACAACATTTTCACTTGTGTGTATAGAAGCTTAAATATGGAATCTTGGTGATCTGTAAATCGACATAAAAAAAGCAACAATCAAAATTGAACAGAATTGTTTTGTTTCATTAGCTGAAACACCTATGAGTTTTGTTAGATCACGTTGCAGTGTATATGTATTAGTGTAGTCTATACTTGCAAAAACATTTACTTTGATATTTAAGGTTATGATATTTAAAGTTAGGTTAGGTTAGCTGATAACTGTTACCTTGAATGTTATTGGTTACTAAGAAGACATTATAGAACAAGATGCATACGCCATCCTGTGGAAAAAGATTAAATTAATAAATTAGTATGTGACTTGAAAATTACACGGGTTAAAAAGAGACGAACAGATCCTTGTAGATCAACTTCCTTTGGATAGTGTCGTGCAGACAACTTGCAAAAGCATTTACTTTGATATTTCAGGTTAAGTTCAATTAACTGACAACCGTTGCCAAGAATGTTATTGGTTACTAAGAAAATATTATAGTGCAAGATGTATACGCCACCCTGTGGACAAAGATTAAGTTAATAAATTAGTATGTGACTTGAAAGTTGCACAGGTTAAAGAGAGACGAACAGATCTTTGTAGATCAACTTCCTTTGGATAGTGTCGTGCAGACAACTTGCAAAAGCATTTACTTTGATATTTCAGGTTAAGTTCAATTAATTGACAACCGTTGCCAGGAATGTTATTGGTTACTAAGAAAACATTATAGAACAAGATGCATACGCCACCTCGTGGACAAAGATTAAATTAATAAATTAGTATGTGACTTGAAAGTTACACAGGTTAAAGAGAGACGAACAGATCTTTGTAGATCAACTTCCTTTGGATAGTGTCGTGCAGACAACTTGCAAAAGCATTTACTTTGATATTTCAGGTTAAGTTCAATTAACTGACAACCGTTGCCAGGAATGTTATTGGTTACTAAGAAAACATTATAGAACAAGATGCATACGCCACCTTGTGGACAAAGATTAAATTAATAAATTAGTATGTGACTTGAAAGTTACACGGATTAAAAAGAGACGAACTTTCTTTGGATGGTTGTCGTCTCACGGCAGAAAATCTAAGATTTTGAACAATTGCGCAGTTGCCGGGCCATCTCCGGCGACGTTTCATCGAGCTGATCGAGCTTCATCGTTTCGTGCCATTCGCGAGAGCCAATATCAAAGTTTCTCGTCGAAGCGTAAGAGGGTGATTTGCAATTGCTTATTGCGACGGCACGTTCGGCAACGGAGGACAAGAAGGGCTGTTTCGGCCCGATCGAGACAGGGGAAACTTGAAATTGACTTATGTAGGTGCAAGCTTATCGCTACAGCCTCGGAACAACTTGCGGTCGGAAACAAATGGTCTCAACCAGTGCTGTATACAATGTCGCTATAACTCGTTGGAACGGCTCACGACGAAACCGGAATCCGGCTGGTTCGTAGATACGATCCTCCGATACGCTTTAATCTCGGCGAAGCTCGCGTTCCTGGTGAGCAACATCGTGCTAGTGGATTCGACCGAATATTAACCCCGAGCGAGGTGGACCGGACCGCATTAACCCGAACAGTAATAATTCTAATTTGCATGCGTTCACGCTTGGAACAGCTACGCCGATCAGTCGATACGCTCCAACCCTGCTCGTTGCAATTCTCCAACTATTTTCGTCGGGAATGTTCGATGATCGATTCATTGAGATTATTTGTATTTGTCGAGATTTATCGGGATTACTCGTGGCAAGAAAATTCATTCAATGAAGAATAATCTTGAAATGTACTGGCAACGGAGACAGAGAGGGAGAGAGAGAGAGAGAGAGAGAGAGAGAGAGAGAGAGAGATTTTCGACAAGAAAATCCAATATCATCCAACGCACGATATCCGGGAATCAGAGAGATCAATCGTGAAAATTCGATACAACGGGGAGAATCCATCTCTTTCGTACGGTGTGCTGATAGGAGAGAGAGTACAAAGTTGAAGAGTAATCAAGCGTTTAACCTAGATTCCACTGTACGTTCCACGGGATTCTCTTGTTAGGGATTAGCGTTAGCTGATTTCGTTCCTGCCCTAATTCAAATGCAATTACATGTTATTGCGTCGCGCGTTGCATTTACAGGAGGGTGTAAACCCCTCCGACGATATGATTCCGCCATTCTGTCACGAACAAAAGCTTCCACTTGATAGAAAGTTCTGTTTCTTCGTAATTCAACGCTGGCGGAACGTCTGCCGTTAACCTACCTGTCGGCTGTAATACAAACTACTTTACGTTACGTAATTCCTCCCAACAGTCTCCTCTTTCAAATTACGTCACGTTCTTGCGTAATGATATTTTTAAACAATTCGTTTGAAATAATGCGACAGCACCGTCGAATCCTGATTACGCAATAAAAGAAAGACAATCGTTGGACGTATTGAACGGCGTACCTTCGTACGTGAAAATTTTCTTCATTTCCCTGACTTTCAAAAGAGTTAGAAATTTCTTAAATTTTTGGCGTTCAATAAAAAAAAGTATCGTAAAGAGGAAATTTCAATCTTTAAGATCATAGTGGATTCAGCGAAGAATATTTCGCACGCGTTTGAATTTTCAAGGAAAAAAGTGTCCCCGCCCTTACATGACGTGAAAACGATCGTCAAAGCAGAGGCTTGGCCATAAAATGACACAATGACACAACGACGCCAAGTGTTTCTCGCCATAAATATCTCCACCTTCTTTCAATACTCGGTGCACAAAAGCGCTCTCTGTACGCGATTGTAATCACCGTAATCCATTATCGAGACAGGAATTCACCTTTGCTTTGAAGAGAACCCGAAAACGATACGAGCTACGGTACGAAACACAGACACACAGGCACACTGTGTGACTGTGTGTGTGTGTGTGTACGTATTACAGACGAAGGCGAGGACGTAACGCGGACGGGGTGGAATTCGGTAACGATTCATCGGTTTACCGGAGCAGTTTGTTCGGTTGGCGGGCGACGCGGTGATTTTCGTGAGCAAGAAAGAACAAGATTCATATCGAGAAGTGGGTCAATACGTAACGCGCGCGTGGATCGTTTT